>JACEOJ010000205.1:533916-894747 GCA_013761285.1 Campoletis sonorensis
CTCTCTCTCTCTCTCTCTCTCTCTCTCTCTCTCTCTCTCACTCTCTTTCTCTTTCTCTCTTGCTCTATTCATAAAACCTATACACGATGATATTCGAGAAACGGTTGTGTGTCGCGGTTATCGAGTTTCCTGCAGACCCCTTTCGTTTTTTACTGTTTCTTTTTCTTTTATTCTTTATTACCATCCGATTATCGCTTTTGTTAAATTGCACGCCTCATTTTTTTTATTCAAGCTTTTTACATCTCTCTCTCTCTCTTTTTATCTCTTCGCTCATGATTAATTTTAATTTCTCGTCTCTACTAGATTTTCTTCTTTTAATTTCAATTTGTTTTTTCTTTAAACTTAATCATTGGGGCTATTGCCCCGATTTTACTAACATTTTGGTAACATCAGTCAAATATTTCATTCAGTCCAATACAAATATTAATATGTCGACTAATTTTTAAAAAAATAATAATAAAAAAAAAACATAGTAGTATAGGGCGAATCAGTCCAATTATCAGTCCGACATCGATTTGTCGCATGTGGCCATTCACATTCGATTTTTTTTGTCACAGGTACGATTTCAATCTTTTTTTTTGTTTTCTACTTTTATGTTTCTTTTATTTTGTTTATAAAAAAAAAAAATTCGAGCTCGTAGCCAATATAAATATTTATATATCTTTGTGTATATATAATATTTCTATATATTTTTCTTTCTTCTAATCTTTAAATATAGAAGCCAATTTACTTTTTGGCCATTTTCTTTTAGATAGTCTCAAAAACCAAATTCAGTCTTTTTTAAAAAACACAAAAAAATAGTTCTACAATTGTCGCCACTTGGCTGGGCCAAATCCACAATAGAAACTCTCTCTCTCTCTCTCTTCCTCTCTCTCTCTCTCTTTATCGATCCTCCTTTCCCTTTTTCTCTATATTCGTTATTCAGCCTCGAGATCTAAAAAAGTCGACGACGAGACCCAAATCCGATATTTCCTACAGACGTGAAACAATTACTTTCTTTTTCCATCGTTTTTCTTTTTTTTTTTTATTTAATTTTTTATATTACGCTCGGCCGCTCGATTCGTGTAATTATTAACGTAATTATAATAAAGAAAAATAGAATAAAATATATATATTAAGGAAAGAATGAAAAAAAGAGAAAAAAATATATAATGAATGAAATAATCTCTACGAACATATATCATGTGCAATTAAATATTCCTCAATTTATATTAATTTCATTAATAATTTATTATTTTCATAGAATCCGTCGCCCACGGAGGGGGGACAAATATCCGCGTATTTGGCCATTTTTACAGTAGTCACAAGTCAATTTGTTCCTTTTTTTTTTTTTGCTTTTTTTTTCGTTTTTTTGGAAGGGTGAAATGGGGCGGGGGATAATCTATTTTTAAATATTATCAATATCAGTTCTTTCGCGCCTTTGACTACTATAAAACTGTTATTTATCTTTTATTTCCGTAATTTAAAGCTTCTTTCTTCTTCATCATTTTCGCTCCGAGTGACCGACCCAGATATCTTCATGTATATATATATATTTATATATTTATATCATTTTCGATCGCACCGAAGTTCACATACTTTTTTGTCCCGCTCATGCATCCGTGCTTTAAATAAAGGATACCGCAAAAAATAGTCATTCGCGCTTGGAGACAAATCTTGAATTCGGAAATAAAAACCTCTCGTTAATTAAAAACAACAACAACAACAATAACAACGAAAATGCAAATAAAATCATTTTCATTCCCCATCATTGCAATTTTTATATTAATTATTGTATTAAAACAATACACAATATTGACAAATGCAAATTTGATGAAATTTTTGACAGCTCAATTGAATCATACAAATGTAAAATTTAATGTCAAAAATACAAACGTCCAAATCGTCCTTGATATTGAGACTAATTAATGATTCTCATGTTTTCATCATAACGTATAACAAACGCAATTATGAATAATGTGGATTATTATTTATAGAGCAATTAATTAATACGTTGTTACACGATGACGGTGAACGAAAATGTTTGTTGTTGTTGTTGTTTTTTTTTTTTTCTTTAATTAACAAAACCGGCTCATTTAAACTTGTATCACTGGTTCGAATAATACAGTTGAATATATATATATTTTTTTTCATTATGTGCGTAGCCTCGAAAAAAGTATGTTTCAGTCGGACCGCTCAATTGAACATATCCTACAATTAATCTATCATAGCCTACCTATAAATAAATGTTTTAACTCGTGTTGTGTTGTTCTTTACACAAATATATACATACATTTAAAATATATGCATATATATGTATATTTATATGTTAGTGTCGTGTGTATATTCCAATATATTGATGCACAAGTATCGGTATGTTTCCTGTAAAATATAATATATATATACCGTATGTATATGTTTTTTTTTGTTTCTTTAAATGTTCCTCATAGGCTGTTGAAATTGCAACATTTTGCTATACGATTATTTGCTATGACAGGAGCCTAAACTGTCGGTAAGTTAATCGAACGGATTCGATTTCTGAAACCTCCTTGATGCAGGAACGGAATGAAAAAAAACCTCGGATAAATTTTACAGATTCGTTAGTTTTTTCTTTGTTTATCAAACTCGTTCGGATGATCTCAAAAGAAATCGAGCTACGTGCATGAAAATTGTTGAAATTCGTACATCGGCGATCAAGGAGACTCGGAAAATCGTGTCTTTTTTTTCTTATGAAAGTTCTACTAAAATATATATATGTGTGTATGAAGTTCAGTTATATTTATGTGTATGTGGCTATTCGTTATATCGTTAAACGAGAGTTTTATCTGTCGATATCAATGGACCGTTGGTGTTGTTGTTTTTTCTTATTTCTCTTGTTTAATTTTTTCGTATTTTTTCAATCGTCTTTGAAGAACTGGTAAAATTTTCCCGCGTAATTTTCTGCATTATTGCGCGAACTGGTATAATTCAAGGGTGGATATAAGAGTTTGTTTTTTTTTTTGACAATAATAATAGTGGAAATTTATAGTGTTTTCACTTTGTTAAAAAAAAAAAAACGTTTCGATATCAATCGAACACTTTCCATTCCGGTGGAAAAAGGAAGAAAAATATATTTATACATATGTGTGTGTATATATATGTGATTTATATGTAAACGATTTTTGTGAACACTGTACGAAAATTTTTCGTGAAGCGACGAAAAAAAGCTACGACAAAAGTTCGCACGTTCAGACAGCCCGATAACACGATAACGTTCCTAAAAAAGTAGAACAATTTTGTTTTTCTTTCAATAATAATATTCGTAATAATAATTATAAAAGGTACTTTACAGAGAGTCCCGTTTAAGGCTGACTCTCGAAATAAACACTCTCCACGAAATATATTGTACCCCTTTAAAGCATTTTTTTCTTCTCTCTTTCGTAATGGAATGAATTATATAAAGTTTAAAAAATGTATACACAGAGTGATGGGAAATCAATGTTGAATTTGTTGTTTTTTTTTGTTCGTGTCATTTCTCAATCACTCCATATATTTGTATGTTTATGCATATGTATATAAATGTCATATAAATATACGGATAAATAATATAAAAAAATGCGACATCTGACGCTATGGGGCAATGTAAATAATTGCAAAATAAAAATATCTCTGGAAATATCAATGTTATGACGAATCGTTTTGTTTTGGTCGACTCAAAAAACTAATAACCAAATGATGTAACGTTTACAATACGCAAACACTTGGCGATTACATCGCGTTGATATTTTATTTGTTTATTTATTATATATATTTATATGTATATACATATGCATTTTTACACACGTGGGTTTCCCTCTCAGTTCTGTTAATTTCTCATTATTTTATACATTAAGTCTCGAAACAATAATAATAATAATTTAAAAAATCTTGAGTCTTGTAGGCAATCAATTTGTGTTTTTTGTTTTGTTTTGTTTCGTACAGTCTTTTAAACGTGTGTGAATGTTTCTTTTCTCTTTTTCTTTTTTTACATCTTCCTAAAAATTAGTTGGACGATGGCGTCTTTGACACCTGGAAGTTTTCATTTCCTTCATTTCTTGTTTTCTTCTCTTTTTTTTACATTCATAACCCTTACTTCCTCATTTAACAGAGCCTAACTAATAGTTCGTGGTTTTAAAGCCACGTCGTATAACACTTCGTCCTTAATTTCAATATATCGCACTATCGCGAACACTGTACATCGTTTTTTCGTTTTTGTTTTTTTCTTTTTTTTTTTTCATTATACACAAAAACAAAGAAGCTAAAAATTGAATTTTGACATTGTCACGGTCCACGTGCTCTCTAGAGTTCCTTAGCTCGTTGAACGAAGCAGGAAGAACAACAATAAAAAAAGGGCCGAGAAGGAGGGGATGAAAAATCGAAAAATTGGGCGTGAGCTTTTCCTATCACGAATTAGTAACGATGCAAAAAACGTCGATGAAGATAATTGATAATCGGTAAGCAAGGCCTGACGGAATATTTCTTCGAGCATTGAGACCAAATGTTTTTTTAATTTTCTTCGTTGCTTCGTAACTAAACGTCCAGGCTGGGCTCAAATCTCATTTTCCTTTCTAAGTTTATTCATCTTTTTTGTTTTCATCTCTTTTCTCCGTTTCCTCCCTCGTGTCTTCATAATATTGTTACATATTTTGTGGAAGCACTTTTTTTTTTTCAAAAAACTTCTCATCTCCCAATGAAATGAAAATTCGGTCATATCGAGGAAAGCAAAAACAAAACGTCGTTGCTGAGCGAAGACGCTGAGAACGACGCTAAAAGGGTTGCGATTTTTCTGTCCTGTTTTTTGTGGTTGTTGTTTTTGTTATTTTTATACAAAACAAAACAATCCTCGAGACTGGGATGACATTTGGAAGAACCGTTTTAACGCGGAACTTGGGCTCTCGTTGGATCCTCTATTTTTGCCTACGATGATAAATGCTCTTGTGATTGTTCAGGCTGTTTAAGGTCCGAAAAACTTTGTTACACAGTATACAAAGTGCACTGTTCAGGGGCTGAAAATGTTGTTGTTCTTTGTGACGTTTGAGTGTCAACTTGGTTGACAAAGTTTTACCGCACACGTCACACGTGTAACATATACCCGGGGGTAGAAAACTGCTGTGCAAGGGATGAGACAGTCGCATTGCTAATATCGCAGACGGAGGTCCTAATCATAGTTATCAGGATTCCGCGATTTTGCATAAAAATCGAAAAAAAAAAAATTAAAAAAATTTCAACGCGATGGTATATCGAAATGTTTTTATTCACGAGTGTTTGTGTGTGTGTTTGTGTTTGAAATGAATTCCGATAGTATTGACGATTAAAAAAAAGTGGTACGTTTTTTTTTTTTTATCCAGATGTTTGATTTTATCGATTATTTTCAATTAAAACGAATGTTTGCAATTGAAGAATCAAATAAAGTGAATCAAGCACCGTTATAAAAGACGATAAGCCAATAACGTATTTGTTTTTGTTGATGTGGTTGTTGTTGTTGTTGTTGTCGTCGTTGTTTTTTTTCGTTTAAAAATAATATCCGTTTACGAACCAATTGACGTGGAGGAGGCGAACACACAGAGAGAGAGCGAGCCACGTGTGGATGGACCCCCAGCGAAAATCCATTCGTGAAGGTAGTAGTAGTAGGTACACACAGAACAATGACGAACCAGAGCACGTATAGCCGAGCGAGCGGGACCGGGAACAAACAAGAACAAAGATACGGCTGCCATTAATATTGTGGACACATTAGTACGATCCTGGTATTTCTAATACAAAAGCAATTCGGTCTTTGGTAAAAGGATGGAATGAAGTTTTTGTTGGATGGGAACGAGATAGCAATGGTAGGAATTATTAACGAATCTCTCTCTCGTTTTTTGATGGATATTTAAAAGCGTGCTTTGGGACCATTTGTTCGTCTACTTTGTGCAGCGACATTCGGATTTTTGGAAAAGGATCATGTTTGCCAGGACAATGTATTCGGAATGAAGAGGAAGAGAATTGTACAAAATTCTCGATTTATTTCCTTTCTACTTTCTCTCTCTCCCTCTCCCTCTCTCTCTCTCTCTAGCGCGACATTTATGCATTTATTCGTTATGAATTTTTTTACTTTTTCTTTCCGTTTCAATTCCTCCTTCGCCAACGAGAGAGGGAGAGAGAGAGAGAGATAGAGCGATCATTTTTTGTATTTCTTTTTTTTTGTATTTTTCTTTTTTTAACAATCTCTATTATCACGAGAATAGAGGGGCTCTTGCGGGGGCTCTGGTTTGTCATTGATCATGGTAATGCGATTATAGTGTCAGTCACAACTGATCACTATCGGGAGACGCATTCATTCGCTTTTTTATTTTCTCTTTTCTTAAGTCTTGCGCATCAATTTAATCTTCGTAGAAAACCCCCCGCATTCGAAAACAAGTACCAACGTAAGACAAATTTTTCACACGTCAGCTGTATTCCGAGACAACAATTTAGTATTTCCACCTTCAAACATTTAGCCGAATTTCATTCTCTTCAACAATTTCGAAAGAGATTTTTAAACAGACAACTACCAGTCTCGGAATATGGCTGATGACAGATTATTCATTTAAAAATAAAATAAAAATTTGTATAGTAATAAATAAAAAAATAATTAAAAAAAAAAAAACATTTTAGTTTAAATTGAAATGAGAATAAATGAAGTTTCTTTCAACATACCATTCTCAATGCTTCCCCGGTCGTGGACGAGTCTAATGAGGAACATTATAGTAGCACAACCAAGTTTTCAAGGCATGGAGATAGATACGTGTCAACTTGGCCAACTTCTTATTATCATCGTTATCGTTATTATTATTATTATTATTATTATTATTATTATTATTAATACATCATTAAAACGCCCTTATAATTAAATGTATTAATTTGTAAACGAAATTAAAGTACAACGATCGCCTTTGAAACGCTTCACGGTGAGGAAGTTTCATTTTGAAGTTGTAGTTAAGTTCGATGGTTCAACTCAAGGATGTTTCTTTTCCTACACCTGTATTTATCTTAATAGAAAAAGACTGCACGTGAACTGCATGTGAATTTTTCTACTGCTCCTTGTGAAAAAAACTGTGCAATTTTTTGATTGTCAATGTCTCGAACACGAGATAGTAAATCCTTTTGATATTTTGCACGTATTTTCACAATGGTGCTCGTAAAATGACCTGAAATTTGTTTGAATTCTGTAGAATGATGCCTTAACAATGATCCTTAAGTTCTCATCATATCGAAAAATCGTCTAGCTCTTTCCCTCGACTCTGGAGACGTTCCTTTCGATTCGAAAGACACGATAGACGTTGAAAACTCGACAAATCAAGCGAAGTAATTCCCTAATTACTTTCCTAATTAGCCCAACGAATAATCACGCTTTTTACAACTCCATTTAATATTCCATCAGAACTGAAAGCATCCTCTTTTGTATTTCATTAGAGTAGAGAAACAATGGATTAAACTGAAAAAATGTGTGAAAAGGAAAAAGCATGATTGATGAACTCATTGATTTAAAAACAAACAACAACAAATAAAAAAGACTTAATTGCCCATCTCTGTATGACACGAGGTATTTGATACGAGTAAATCCTATACTGGAATGATCGATCGCGATACTCTTTCGTTCATATCCGGTTACACACTCTGTACGCAGCTCTCGTCGTACTCTTCATTTGTTTTTTTTTTTGTTTTTTTTTTTTTCCAATTGTAGGTGTTCGGAATGGAGTTAAATAAACAAATATATATAAAAAAAAGGAAAATTCGTATACGAAGGGGACTCGTTGATTAAATGGAGAAAAATTCTTTTATTCAACATAAATAATGGCGAACAACGTGCGCGTAATATTACAATGAAAATGCATTATCCTCGACCCCTTCCCACTCCAAAAAAAGATGATATATATTTCTATGGGTTTTTTTTCGTTTAAATATATTTTTATATATTTATATATCTATACTATGTGATAAAAAATATATTATGCCTTAAAACTCAGGTATAAAAAGTATCTATTTACAGCGTCAGGCGGCTTTACGACGTCGAATCGTGCCTATGATTTTGCAAAAATGTCGTTTACTGCATTTACATTTATTCATCATTCTCGGCAATTATTCTTAGTGTCCAAAATTACGAAAAACGGTTTTGAAGTGCTAATAACGTAACGTTTTATAGAAAATGTCAAAAACCGTTTGCAAAGAAAAATAAAAAACCATATTTGAGACGAGTTTTCATTTGAACTCAACTTTCCATAATAAACGCGATGTGCGAAATGTTGAAAAGTTAATGTAAATAAAAATTCGATGTTTGGACTATTTTTTGTCAATTGAAACGAAAAATTAATGAATTTAAGAGAAATTCTGGACACTTTTGAAACAAGTCCGAAAATTTGGGTCACCCAAATTGCAATCGCAGACTGCACGGTTGCGTTTTCGCCAAAAATACGTTTCAGGATTTGATTACAATAAGAGCCCGTTTCGACGGCAAATAACAGGGATGTGGGGCGTTACAAAGAGAAATAAATCATAACGGGCCGTTTCGAATGTCCCGTTAGTTACACAAACTTCGAACAAAATTTCGAACGCGATGTACATTTTTTACGGTCTATTTTGTTTCTTTCGTTATTTCGTGATTTTACGTCGACGTAGGGTTCAACGATCGTTGGAAATATCACAATTTTACCGTCTCTCGGTTAACTTTTTTGTTTGTTTTTTTTTTATTGATCACAGCGAACTCGCGCGACTATTTTCCCTGGATGCGCATCAACTTTCAATACGAGGATTATTTTTCTCGCTGTAAACACGCCGAAGTTTAAATTCAAACAATTTTTAAATAATCGAGTCTCCTTTTTTTTTCATCGATTTTATTATAAAATTTTTAATCACTGTACTTTTTTTTCTTCTTTTTGCTCTTAAAGAAATCGTACAGTAGTTCCTTGTCTCATTCATTTCGTTTTTTTTCATACCAGAATTTTTCTTTTTCCAAAACCCTAAATATTCGAAATTCTAAACGAACGAATAATTTTTTTTTCCACATCTTTTCAACAAAGATAATTTTTTTATTATCGGGGGCGTGTTTACGTCGCGGTATACTCCAACCGAAATACTTTTTGGACTTTCATCTTTTTTTTAGCTCGGTACAGGAACTTCCCGTGCTTGGGTGTCACGCTTCGGACGGGAAGCGCGAGAAAAGTATCTACTTTTATGTACGATACAGTGGTATTTTGTTTTATTTTAATAAATTATTTGCTATACCCGAGCGAAGAAACGACACGGGGCCTCGTTGCGCAACGATTTATATAAATTTTTCAGTAATAATAATGATAATAATAATAATAATTGTAGTAATAATAATAATAATAATAATAATGTGAATAGATCTCTATATATTTGCAATAATGAGAATTATAGTTATAATAAATGTTTGCATAAAATATCAAAGTTACAAACGATATATTATCAACAAGAGCGTACAAACATCCGTACGAAACAAATCAGCAGTTATTTCGATTGAAAATGTGAACAAAAGTACTTGAGAGACAAAGAATTATAGGAAAAAAAAATATTGCTTGTACATTTCAAACGAAAACTTACGCTCTACAAGAATTTTCAATACCTCGCGATTCGTCATTGATTTTCAGTAAAAATCGTTCATTAATTTCGACCCAAATTTATTCAATTAATTCAACAACAACAAAAAATGAGGAAATTGCTCGAATTGTTGTTCACGGATCCAGTAAAAATTTATCGAATCGTTCAACTCGGGATAAAAAATCATTTCAACCAATATATCGAAACATTTGACTTGTATTTTGAAGTATTGACTTATTAGCATTGTTACTGAAAATGAAGTACGGAAAAAAGGAGCGAACGCTAATGAGGGTGGTCGTTAAATCGATGAGAGAACGTAATATTTGGTGAATACCGGAAATGAAATCCGGATCTGTCAGGTACTAATTAATAGCGTTTATGACATTGCGCCAACGTAATTAACCTACAAGTTTGTTTGTTTTTTCTCAACTGCATATGGATGCGAAGTTGAATCGTCATACGATTGAATCCTTTATTATATTTTACGTCACTGCGAAGTACTGAAAATTCCGATGAATTTGATTTATAAATTTGCGCTAATGTACGAGAAATATATTTTGAGAAAAAAAAAAAAAAATGTTCTGGGCATAAAAGTTGTGTCCAAAAAGTATGGAGTGAAAGCAAAACAAAAAAAAAACGATTTTCAAATTCGAAATTCTTAATTCTTGTAACTGTTTCGCGAATAATGACAATCCGTTCGTAAAATTATTTAAACGCAGTGTCTAAACTTTAACAACATTTTGAAAATAACTTGTACGGCTTAGCTCAGGGCTTATTAGCTTCGAAAAAAAGTACTTGGCCGATTCCCGAAAGACTCGTGGGTGAGTCTGTGCGCATTCATTGAGTTATTCTCTTAGCTGACGCGTCAATCGCGACGATAGATTTAAGGTACATTGAATATTAACCTAAATATTTCAAATTAAAGTGGATCAAGAAAATTGAGAAGAAAAAAAAACTAAAACGAAAAAAAAATATATATATCTCGGCGATATTCGGTGTTTTCGGTACGATAATCAAGGGGATTTTGGAGCTCTCTGAAACGCGATTTAAATCAATATATATTACCCATAGGATAGCCTCGATTGCAAAATCCTCCCGTGATCGCGAGTCCGTCACGAATAAACATTTATTATTATAATTATTATTGCTATTATTATTATTTACAAAGAAAAATAAAAACCTAATAATGATCGTGTTATTCTTAAATACCTAATTAATTGAACTTGTTTAATACAATCAGGACACTCTAGTTTGTCGTCTTCGCGTTAGCTTCGTCGATTATTTTCATCCGTTTGATTTTTATTCAACGAATCGCTTCACACGACTTCTCGTTCAAATCGTGTTTCTGGTTCTTGCTTTTGTTTGTTTGTTTTTTTTTTCTATTTTTTGTTCAAATTGTTTTAATTGCCGAAGTGCAATTAACCGTTTTTTTTTTACTTATTCGCCGGCGTCCCTCGCCGCAGGTTATTGCCATTTTTCTTTGTTTCTTTTGTTTTGTTTTTGTATTTATTATTTTTATTTCTTTAATTTTTGGCCCCATTCGACGATCAACCCATTCGCGAATGTTGCTGTTGGCCATAATTTCTACCCTGTTGTTGCTGCTGTTGTTGCTGTTCCCTGTGCTCTCTCTCACGTTGCTCTTCCTCCTTCCTTTGCTGCTCGATCTTGCCATGTTGACGATGGTAGATGCTCTTGTGATTCCTCAGACTGTTGAGACTGGAGTAAACCCTCTTACAGATGTTACAGATCGGTTCCTTGCTCGGCCTCGTGTGAACGTTCTGTATGTGACGCTTCAATCGCGTTAACGAGGTGAGATTTTTGTTGCAAGGCTCGCATCGAAACTCGTCAGTCGTGCTGGTACGGGGCAACAGACCTGGCGGCAGAACCAGACGCAGATGGGTTACTTTTTCGTGTTCTTTGTGTTGCTCGTTCGGGGATTTTTTTTTAGGTTTTTTGTTTTTTTTTTTTTTTTTTTTTTTTTTTCGACGATCTTTTTTAGCACGGGTCGTATGAACTTCTCGCCAATCGAAATTTCAATCTCTCGCTCTTCCACATGACACTCTTATAACACCGAACCCTTCTACCACAACGTGCGCGTCTTTTCCACGAGAATCACGTGTCCGTGCCTCTCACGCCCGATCCCTTGCATTGTTTTTTTTTGTTTTTGTTTTTTTCTATGACTTTGCCACCGTCACCCGAGAAGCCGTGCTGGAAACTTTTTGTTTCACTTTTTTTTTTTCTCATTCAATTTTTTATTATTTTATTTTACTTAATTTTCGTTCTTTTGCTTGCTATTTTAAAATGTCAGGTTGATGCGGAATCAACTCACTTGCTTCCGCTGTATTTTTGGTGTGTGTGTTCGATTCGTGTGAATGTTTCATGTGCAGTGATGTTGCTTTTTATAGACGATAACGTTTGTACGAAATATTTTTTGAACATTTGTTTTTATTCGTCTTTCAAATAACTAGCGAGACATTCTTTTATTGCATGGATCAAAAAATAACTTGAAGTTGACTGGAAAATCGAGATTTTCAGATTCGAACAGAGTTTTCTTGTATTTAAAAATCATTGGAATTTTAATTCTTGGCGTAAGTGAGTGATTAAAAAAAAAAAACAAAACATAAACAGCAAATTTAAGAAAAATTCGAATTGAAATTGATCGTGAAAATTAACTTACACGCGGATCAACAAAATATTGTATTTCAACAATGCCCCAAATACATTTCTTTCTACGTTTCGAACAGTGTCAGCATTTTTTTTTAATGCACCAACAAGATTATTGTTCCATGTGGACGGAGCGAGAGAAAAAAAAATGCATTGAACAACAAATGAAAAATAGAAAAATATATTTCAAAACGTTTATCGACTACGAAATCACTGTAGAAAAAAAATGGAGGTGATCGGATTGATTGTGGCTTCGACAACAAAAACTATCGAAATTCTAATCAGAGCGACTTTTATTTTGATAACCATCAATGATTCGATTAGGCCATCGAAAAATTGAGTCAATTTTTCGATGGTCGTGTACGAAAGTGTATTTCTCGTGTACGAAAGTCGATAAAATTCGTTCGATCCCAATGAGACTAAAGATAATTGTCTCGTCAGGATCGATAGTGAATTTAAAAACTGCAATACTCGATTGAAAAAAAAAAAAATTCAAATTGTGAATCGAAAATCTAATCAATCCGAAAAGCCCATTTTTAACTGAACAGTGAAACACATGGTTGGGTGCAATAGAATTGTGTAAGTGTAATGAGTGTAATTTGGTGTAACGTGTAAGTGTAAATATTTTATTCGATTTTTATAGCGATAAGTAGAGTGCAAGCAATCCAATAGTCCAGCGATCGATCGAGAGCGATGACGTTAGTGTTCGGAACACCAGATGTATCCGTGTTGATGCGTATTATTTACAGCAGTAGGATAGTAGAAATAGACTTAAATACGTGATAAATAGTACAGAATATATATATGTATATATATATTAAATATATGTAATAATAAATGTATATACAGATGATTTGGTGATCTGTTTTGATGAGTTGATGCGATGAAGCGGATGTTTGGATATTTCGGTTTGTTTTTTTTTTTTTTTTTTTTAATGAACTGGGGCTTAGAAAATAATTATTTATTATTGTTGTCGAGATATTACGAGAGCTGCATACACTCGTACGTGGATAACGTAATCCTGGGAATTAATGATGATTCGTAAATGGCTTTTTTCTCTATGAAAAACCCCCCGAATTAAAAAAAAAACTATTCGATCATTCCTTTCTAACTTATTTTATCAATGGACCTTGCTGAAGACACCAACTTTCTTTTCGCCAAAATCAACGAACCAAAGACTCTCGAATTCATCTTATCTCAAGTCTCACGACGCTTTATTATTTCTCTTTCAAACGACACACGAGTTTTATTGTTACACTGGTATAACTCTATGTATTACAATTGTTTTTCTTTGTTTGTTGGTTTGTTTGTTTCATTGCTTAATCAAATACAATAAATAATAAAAATTAAACAGATATATGTAGCACGTGATACGCAATTATATCAGGTGGTCTCACTTTTTGTTTGTTTGTATTTGGTGAAGCGTGTCAGTCACTAAGATAATATGCCACAGCGATGTGGTAGTCCTTTAATTTGTGTTGGTTTTTTTATATTTTTTTTAACCGATTTTTTGCCGTTTTTTAATCGTCACACGATTCGATGTTTGATCTAATGAGGTTTTTTTTTCTCACCAACGTTTTAATGGGTGACGATTTTCAAAATCGTTCTTTTCGAGAGTGAAATCGGTTTAAAGAATGCACACGATTTTATCTGGTTGGCTATCGTTCTTGATCTTTGATATCATTTTTAATTAGACCGGAAATTTGATGGCTGAAAGTGCCTGAAAGAAGATGATACGAGCAGGCTTCAAGATGTATTTTTCGAGGATGTTAATAAGTGAGCTCGCAATGAGCCTCGTGATCTTTTCTATCTTTTCTCGCGTGATATTGACTCTTGTGACTGACGAGACTGTTGCGCGATTTATAACTACGTCCGCATTGATCGCAGGCCAAAGATTGCGGTACGTAAAAGTGTGTGTCAGCGAGATGTCGTTGAAGCGACCAAGCGCGTGAAAAAGTTTTTTGGCAAAATCGGCAATAAGTTGTGCTTCCGGAATTGCGAGCTTGACTGGAATACTTGAGCTCGGTTTCCGTGATCGGTCGACGACTCATTTCGCGAAGTTTAATGCGAGGTTTCAAATCATTCGAGTAGTTTAGATCAGCCTTCGATGTTGAGGAACGATTTTGATTTGACGATGCGATCGTTGGTTTATTGCTGTTACGATTTCTTCTCTGTTGGCCGGCGGCACGATCATGAGAATTGCCATGAACATCGGTAGCGATTAGATCGTTTGACTGATGGCTCGGAACTTTGTAATCGTCATCGGTATCGTCGACCAATAAGCAAGACTCGAATTCATCGGCGACGTTTGATTTCGGTGAAACCGGTTCGGTTTTGAACGCGATCTGTTCGTTGATCTCGTCAAGGAGATCAATTATCGGTAAGTCCTGATGCTGCTGATCATCATCCGCCATCATCGAACCCAGTGGATCATTGTGTCGTTCCCGATGTTCCGAGGTTGCGGCTAAGATTGATGTACCGGTACTTTGGTAACGCGTGTTCGAGACATCATCGTTATCATTGTCATCAATAACCTCCTCGTTATCCTCGTCCTCATTGTTATCATCACCATCAGCCCCATCATTATCATCATTATCGTCATCATCATCATCCTCCTCTTCCTCATCATCATCACCATCCCCATCATCAACATCATCATCGTCATCTTCTTCGCTGCTCCTTCCGATTCGTTGGTTGCCCTCATGGCAGATCTCTGCGGACGTTATTGCGGACCGCCAACCCCCGTCCTCCTCGGCGACCTCCCGGTCTGCAACCAAAGAGGATGGGGGGGCTGAGTCCAATACCGTATCGCAACATAGTACCTCTACACACCTCCGACGACATTTAAGTAGCGGACTTAAAAACACATGTGAGCCCTCGTTTTTAATGTATACACACACACACACATGTTTATAGATCTAATTTCAATATTTGGGACACAGACACACACACACACACAAATATATATAAATATAAATATCTATGAACCCTCGTGTCTTTAGTGACGGACGGGTAATGAAAAAAAAAACGCGGAAGTAAAGTAGTAAAAGCTAATGAGTATCAGAGAAAAAAAATGTTCAAAGTCTCTAGCCTCGTGTGTATACGCGGGGTCAAAGTGGATGCGAAGGAAAGAGTCGAAACGGAGGCTTCGTCGAAAATTGTGAACCCGTAGAATGGGACTTTATTGTGGTGGATGAAGTAGGGTTGTGACGAAGGTACAAGGACGCGAGGCCACGGTATAGGGACAAAGATATTCATCCCCAACTTTCCCCTACAGCTTTCTGTAAAGCTCAGGTCAAACCCTTTCAGAGGAAAAAAGGAATTCATCATGCATTCCAAAATATTCAGACCACCATTGCTCGACGCTAGGAGGGATGTTTGTTCTCTTTTTTCATGACCAAAAGGGTCGGTGCCTCCTCGAGGATGTTGCCTACGCGATGTTTCGTAGATGCAAACGAGAAAGGCGCGGGGGCTCGAGTCAAAAAGAAAACATTACACGGTGACAACGAATAAGTAAAATTGTCCAGGCACTTTGGAACCCCGTTAGGATTACTACGGAGGTCGTGACAGAGTTTTCCTACAAAATCAACGTGATTCCTGAATGTTGGGCTCGTTCAAGAGAGGCAGATATAAAGTGTGTAAGTGTAAGAGCACACCAAGGACCACGGGGAAAAGAGGGTTTCATCCCCCCCCCGCCCATCCCCTCCCCCCCCGTCAACGGGGCTGTTTATCGTCGGTAGCGCAAGGGCGCGAACCGCGGATAAGTTAGGTTAGGCGAACGACGCGGATGTCTCTCTTCTTGGAGCAGCAGGTTCCACCACTTCTGCTGTACCGACTATATCCATCGCGCGCGTTGTCTGCTCGCTCATAAAAGGCCTATAATAACGCCTGTGCAGATGGGATGTCAATACACCGGGCAAAATCCACAGGAGAAAGTGTGAGAGAAAGAGAGCGGCGGAGGGAGTGACAAAGATGAAGCGAACGCGGCGGTGGTTCTTTGCGGGATTTTACCCGGCCGCGGTTACCCTGGCAACCCTTCGAGCATCCCTCCCCCTCCATCCCCCAAAAACCTTCGCGACTATCGCGAGATGAATGAGTGTAAGAGAGAAAGAATAATCGCAGAGGGGAGAAATAGCTAGGATGCGTATTATTCTTAATAACTCCGGCGTAGCGCGCCGTATTATGACTGATGTTGACTCTAAGCGCGCGAGCGGAGAAACGAGCCCTTACCACTCGCTACTCTCCGCGGAAAAACGATCAATAGGCTAAGCTCTCTCTTTCCCTGTGCTCCGGATCTTCTGCTGGATGAACAAAAAAATCTAGGCACTCTCGGGGGACTTGATTTTTATTTTTTTTTCACCATATACCATCTAACAAAGTGTCATGTACTTTTCCCTCAGATTCATCTCCGATTGTCCAAATCGTTATGAAAATTCGAACTCAATTGTCAATTAGTACGCAATCTTGCGGGGATAAGAATTTTCTCTTCAAACTTTTTTCTGATTTTGTCTTATCTTTTCTGATTCTTTGCCACACGGGAGCCAATTAGGAACTCATCATGTTTTATAGTGCCCTAATAAAGTCCTCGCTGCTATCAACGATTATTTTTCTAGAATAAAGTTTCTACTGTCACATTAAATTATGACGTACATGTATATTTAGAAACGGCCAAGGGGCTGGCTTCATGGAATATCCATTGAAGCCACTATTGGAGATTTGAATAGAAATCTTAAAATGAAGTATATCCGGAGGTCACAATGTCATCGGGGCACCATTCTATATTGGCAATAAATGAACTCGTTATCGCGGTATTCAAATTTTTGTCGATTTGAGTCAAATAATTGGCGATTAATGATGAAAAATTTAAATGACATTTATTGGCGGTTAAATATTTATGCATATACGCACATTTCTATATATATACACACGTCAATCGGTTAAGAATTTATTCTGAGGTACATATGGTTTGACAGAAGCGTTTGAATCACACCTGCTGAATGCTCGTCCTCCGGTTCGCTTCGACAACGTGGAAAATCTATTTCCGGCTTTGACACCAAAGCATTAACGTGTAGGGATGAGGAATATCACGAGAGAACGAAACGAGACACGATAGAATGGGAGAAACGATGAGAGTATCTGGGCGATTGGTGGTTTAACACAATTCAGAGCTGCGACCACTAGACTGTTTAATAGAGTTTCTTAATCGAGAATACAGAGAGAGAGAGAAAGAGAAAAGGAGCTACAGTTGAACTCTTGACTGTTAACTCGTCATACAAGTGACAACTGAGAATGGAAGAGATGGATGTAGAGAAGAAAAGCTTTTCATCAGTTCGATCCATGAGAATGAACGAACGTGCTGATAATGTATAGAAACTTGAACAGGTGTCTAGCGACTCGTATGATTTACCGAATCTTTGGAATCCTCTAAATTCACATGTACACGTTTTGTTGGCGTAACACGCGAAAGGATTCGCGATTAAATATCTGAGTGACACTTGGCTCGATGTATATATGACTGTCTATGTATATTTGTAGGTTGAGATGGAAATGAGAAGCGCATTTCAATCCCGCAGTTTCGCGACCTTTCCTATCCTCCTCGTCGCCCATTCTGGTCCTATTCAACCTACTTTTACACATTGACATAATCGATTAATTTTCTTGTACGTGTGCTTTTGACGCTATAAAAAGATCGAACAATGAAGTCTGAATACGACGAGCGACATTCAAATTTCATTCATCGAATCGAAAGCCAGCCAAGATTTTTGACGTATCTGTCAGTATAAATTGATCAAAAATACAAATTCAGTTTTCGTCTCGCTTTTTCACGGGCTCTTCGATCCACAATTCTATCCTTGCAAGTTTGGTTCATCCTCCCCTCTCCCTCCCACTTTTTTCATTCTCTTGCTCCTGCTTCTTCTCTACTCTTCAGCCAGTCTCTCAATTCTTCCATTTTTTTTTCTTCTCTTCCTCCTTTCTCTTCTTTCACTCGGGGGTCAGAACGAAAGTTCATCATCGATAATAGCACAAGAGAGAAAAACAAGCGAGCCATCAGCTAGACCCGGACGGCCTCCGCCGATAAGTACTACATATACTAGAGATTAAAAAAAAAAAAAAAAATGTTGGACCGGTCGAATTCGCAAATTCGATACGCCGTCCCGCGAGAACCGAGAGAACTTTCATTCACGACCTTGAGAGACTTTTTTTTTGAGCTACGCGCGCTTGGAGCTAGCGCACTCTACGCTTCGAAAGAAACGTTGGGGCAATGAGGGTCAAACGTCATAAAGAAACTTTCTCTAGTTGAGAACAAAAAAAAACGAAAAAAAAAACAAATATAACAAATCTGAGTTTATTTACTCTGTACGATTTTTTTTTCCAATGATTCGGAGTTGAAAATAGCTTCGAGAACTGATTTTCTCCTGCAATACAAAACAATAATCGTTTCAATTGTTTTTTTTTTTCAATAATTGTGACGATACTTCGATCGGTCGTTTATCCACGTTTTTTTGATCGTTGATTCACAAGCGAATATATTTGATTTATTTCTTAAGTGAGCGTCATTACCCCCTCATGATTTTTTTCGCTTTATGATCAAGTTTCGTTATTTCTCCGCTCGAAGCCAGCGCTCCAGCCTAAAGCGCTAATGTCCGATGTTTCGGCTACGCACTTTTATCTCGCGAACGCTTTCGCGAATTCGCGTTTTACGACCTTCCTCATGCCCCTCTTCCTCCCTCTCCTCCTACTCCTCGTATCTATCACTCTTTTACTTTCGCCCCCTTCCTCCCCCTTCCCTCTCCATCTCCCCGCCTACCCAACCTCGGCAGACACTGCTTTTTTTTTCTCCTCTAGCGAACGACGTACTGTAGCAAAATGAAGTTCGAAGAAATCTTTCGGCTAAAGTCTACGTGTGCATTTGGCTCGCGATCTCTACGATATATCAAAGGCATAGAGGCCGGAGTATGCCTCGAGGATACACGATTATATTTATGTGTACGATGTACACATACATCTTTTTATATCAAATAGTATTAGTAGCGGGTCGAGTGTGCGTTACGAGAAAAAGGAAACGATAAAAAAAAAACAAAAAAAAAAAAAAAATCAGCTGCGAAAAGTATATATTGAAGCGAGACAGCGACGTCTCTACGCCCGCTGTAAAAATATTCGTTTTAGCACATACACATAACGAGAGGAACGTTCCACAATTGGCAAACTCGCGGAGTTGTCTCGCCTACGCGCGCGATCACACGAGAAAAAAAAACAGAGGCAAATGTTTCGAGAGACTGTGGAGAATTAAAAAAATCATTATAAGTATGAGGTTATTTTTATTTTTTTAATTCGTCCCATTTTCAGTCGCCATTTTATTCTATTTGACGTTTTACGAGGAGGGCTTTGTGTTGCGTCGACGGAATCAATAAACCGCTCGGTTGATCTCAATTTTTAGGATTCAGAGGAGAAAAAAATGTCTCATTCTTCTCCCCCTGCCCCCCTCCCCCCTGAACCTGGTCCCTCCAACACTTCAACGAATTATCCGAGGTCAGGAGATGACTGCCGCGTGACGATTACTTTACATTAAAAATGTGATAGCGAACCCAATGACAGAATCTCCCGCCCCCCCGCTACTCTCCTCCTCTTCTCTCCTCTCCTCTCCTATAATCAAACCCCATTTTCGGTCGACGTAACATGGCAGTGTCAATAAGTATACAGTAAATTTGGCAAATATAAGCATTAACGAAATGAAAAAAAAAAAAAAAAAAAAAAAAATTTCATAATCGCTCGAGACCCCGTAAATCGTTGCTATACATCACACGCTCGAACTACGGCCTTGAAATATCTCGCGCTACTCTCTCCACTGACTCAGGTGCACAAGCACCTATCTGTTGCACGGTTCGTCCAAAATTGCTGTCTTTTGTCGTCTGGTGAACGATTATTATTTGTATATAGACACACGCACACCATTTTCCAATTGAACGCTGTGTGCATCGCATTTATACGTGGATCTGCCAATGTAATCGATTGAGCATGATTTTTTTTTCTTTTTTTTTTCTTTTTACTCGCGATACGACGTTTTTCACTATTGTCGCGATATTTGGGCCATTACTCGCATTATTTATACATGGAATATGCAAGCAGCCGTTCGCTTGAAACTTTCGCACCAAATAGCCTGATAAATGAATTATTTTAGAATGCCCAATAAGCCTGATTCGCGCGGCAGGAGGAAAGTTTACGTTCTCAATTTATATTCGTATTTGGAACATTTTTTTTAGGACAAAAATATTTAACAAGCAAATAATTACGGTGTTGGCTACTGGTTGAAAAAATATTCCGCTTTTTTTCTCTTAATTTCGATTTTTTTTCAAACTTGTTAAGCCATCATTTGAGTTTGAGATTCTCATCTCGATTTATAAATATTTTAATGATTTTTTTTGGCTGATTCAAGTTTTTATTTAGCACGAATTTGAAATTTAAATGTAACGATGCACTCTAGAACTTTTTCGATATCAAGTATAACGTGCGCGTATATAAAAATACATGGGACGAGAGAGAAGAGCTCGGAGATCCGTGTATCTCGAGTTCGCTATTTTTACGCGTCTTCGGGGGGTTTTTTACAAGGGGGTTTACCTACCGCGTGTGAGAGCGTTACGGAGGATCGTTCGTGGAAAAGAAACAGGGACTTTTCCCTAGAGACACGCGAGAGAGAAAAAAAACGAATTGAGCATCGAAGACTGCGGGCTTACGTTTTAATGCAAAAACGAGGGATGAATGAGCCGTTGTACGGCTACAATAAAGTTGAACAAAAAATAAAACGACGTACAGCCAAAACCGCGAATATAGAAAGAAGCGAGTTTAAAATTCGCTCGCGCTAATAAACTCGAAACGAATAGACGTTTGCACTTTTAGAAATAACATTCATGATCCCGCGCGAAAAACAAGCTAATAATAAGCTTCGTTTCTCACCCTCTGCACACAACTTGCACTAAAAAACTTTCTTTCTTGTGATAGGCACGTCAATCCTAAACGAAAACGAGAGAGAGAGAGAGAGAGAGAGGGAGAAAAGAAAGAAAGAAAAAGATCGTGGAAAACTACATTTTCGATGGGTCGATGAGATTGAATTCTCCCCGCAGAAAGAATCATCCAATTAATAATAATAGTGACGTGATTAAAAAAGACTTGATTTTATTTTCTATTTTTATTAATAATAAGCGATATTTTATCAAATTTTCCAAGTACTAGGGGAAAAAAATAAATAAAATGATGGAATGACGTTGAAATTGAATAAAATTAATGTCAGCTCTAACAACGTGCCCTTTTGTACGTGGAGTGTCGAGCTCGAGTCTATGGAACAAAGAAAGAGTTTACGATATTGAGAGTGACGAAATAGACAGGCGATCTCATTTATTTATTTCTTCAATCGTCTTCTTCCCTCTCTATCGTTAGCGTGTTATGATTTTTTGCGTAACCACGTTACGTGCGCTGAGGACGATAAATCGAAGCTGGCCGCGATCTCTATTGAGGGAATATTAACGAGAGGACGATCCGGAGCGAATAGAGAATAAAGTGAAATATGAAGAGAGCAAAAAAAAATGATTTCACGACGGAGGCATTTATTTCTGTCAGATAACGAGTCGAGTGTATCGCGTCGTGGCGTGCTCTATTTTTGCAGAGAGGTTGAAGAGGTTTCGGAGGACTCGAAATGACCGGAGAAAAAGAGATGAAGAGAATTTAGATAAATTCTTTGCTCACCGAGTCAGAGAAAGGAAGAAAGAGAGAAGAAAAGGAAGGAGAGAGAAAGAGAGAGAGAGAGAGAGAGAGAGCGTGGAGATGAGTGCATCGATCGTAAATTATTGAGAGTAAACGAGATAGAAAAAGAAATTAAACAAATTGAGATATAAATGAACTTTCATCATAAATATGAGGAATAGTATATTTTTTATACATTTTTCAAATATTAATATTTCTTTATTAATCAGTTTAAAAAAATTGTAGGAGTGAAGTTCGATTTTATTGCTCGAAACACTTTAAATATTTGTGATAAAATGATTGTACGAAAAATCTGAGAACAGTGACCCAATGGAACGAGGCTTATTTCAGGACTTTGCAGTTTTGACACATGGCCAAAAGGAGAAAATGCAGAAGGCATAAAATCAATGGAAACTGCGGTGACGTTTTTTTTTTTCATTTTTCTTCAGAAATAATGCATTTTCGTGCATGAGAACTCTGACGGTCTGAAAATAATTTCTGCCACACTGGCTTTTGACTTTTGCCGATGAAGAAATAGTAAATGGTCGTCCTGAGCCAATAGAATTGAAGTTTTTTTTTTTAGCATCTCCTACAAAATTGGGGGCATGTGGATACTAACGATTTGCACTAACGTACGAACCAACATTTCGTCGCTGTTTCATGTAACAAGAGAAAGAATGGGAGAAATAACGATAAAATGAGATACGGCGAAGGAGAAAGAGGGAGAGAGAGAGAGAGGGAGAGAGAAAGAGAGAGACAGAGAAAGAGCTGGTGGAGTTTAATGTGTCTAATAATTCACGGTGCGATGCATGAACGTGAGTGGCGTACCAAGGTCGTTGTATTTTTAGTTTGGGCCAATGTTTAGTTGGCCAACGCTGCCAACGAGCAGTCCTTCTCTCTTATCCTCTCTCTCTCTCTCTCTCTTTCTCCATCTCTCTCGTTGGAGAGATAGAGAGACCTTGAATTTGGCGGATAACATCTGCCGGCTTATCAAGCTCCCCTGGCCTTCTTCCCCTTTGGGTTCCTCGTTGTCATTGCCTGGTCCCCTTTGCCCCCCTGTCCCCTGTCCCCGGTCTCCTTTGGCCCCGCTATGTCGCACCGCCCGAAAAAAACCGCCGCCCCGGACCGCCGATAACTTTTTTTTTCTTCATTTATTTCTGTTACTAACCTAGCATAAGCCAGGCGTTCAAATATTAATGGAGAGGCGGCGACGGCGTGGCACTCTCGACACACCGCACCTGAATTTGCTCACTGTCTCGATCGGCGATGAATTTCGCCCATCACCGCGCTTCAATTTTTCAATCTTTTATTTGCTTTGCATTTTGTTTTAGACTTTTTTCCAAGGTTGCACAAGGTTGTTTCGCTTTTCTGAGGTCATTTCAAAGCTACGAGAAAACGATGATTTAATAAAGACTTTTTGCTCGATTGCTAATGGATTCGGGGCGAGAAACAAAAAATTCTACAATAAACGAAAATAAATAAAAGAAAAACGATGAAGAAGGTACACGTCAAGCGCGTTATAATTGTTTGCTTTTCATCCGCTCTCAAAAATCAAGATGGAAAGCATTCTTTTTGAAGGATTTTTCAAATCCTTGCACTTTGGAACTTTGACAAGTACTTCTCATATGACGAATATTTGTTGTTTCATTTTACAATTGCGTCTTGAGCTACACTTCAAAACGAGCCTCAGCTTTTCAGCGAGAGAGAAATCCAACCAAATGCCACGACAAAGAGTGGGAGTGACACTGTCATTTGCTCAGACTTCAATGATTTCTCTTCCATTTTAATTAACTTTTAAATGCCTAATTCAATGACTATAATTTTTATCTGCATTCATCATACTTTTTGATAACAAGTTTTACTTTGTTATCGGAGTTTACAGCTTTTTCGAACGATATCTTAGGTAAAATAATGGACGATCAGTTGACTAATCTGACACGATGATTATCTTGGGAATCTACTGGCCTGTGCAGCAGCTACGATCAATAAGTGAGGAATCCTTGAGAAAAAAAAAATTAACAACTGGCCAAGCTACGTAAATTAGTCTTTGAAGTGTTTAAATACGTTTTTCTTCTCTTTTTTCCTTTGCAATCGTAAGATAATTCGCTTAAATGCATGTGTTTTGTGAGAAACCCTAATTCGAGGCGGAAATAATCACATTTATTGGCTGATCATTGAAACATATGAATATCCGTGTCACACATGTTAAAAACGTCGAGTTTTTGACAAATATTTTATTGGCCTTGAGATATATTGAGTCACCATCTACTCAGCTTTTTTCCTCCCCTCCTCCTCCCACCCCCGCTCGCTCACACTTTTTTCATCGTCTTTCGAATGTGGACCGTTTGTAAGGCTTCTCACGTCACAAGACATTGCGTTATGCAAACACATGGTGCACGCTTTTACCCTGTGACGGGAGCCATGTTTAAAAAATAAATTGCGAAAAAATGTAAAAAAAAAAAAAGAAAAAAAAAAACGAATCGAGCTAACGACGAAGAGCTCCGAAAGAGCCAGAAGCATTCTTATCTTTTATCGAACTAGCTATGCGTGTGCGACGCGAATGACACGTATGCACGTTCAAAAACGAGACTGACTTTGAAGAAACAGAATAAATGTCAACCGAGACCAGAGACGGCCCAAATAACGATGAATAATTACTCTGCACAAATATAAAATATTATAAGCCTTTCTCTTCACTCCTCGGTTTCTTTTATTTTTTCAAAAAATTGTCAATTTTTCGAAAAATGGTATTTTCTCGTGAGTATTCATTTGTAAACGTGAATAATTGCCCGTTATTATTCCGAAAAGTTTTTTTTTTATATTCACCTGCACAGGTATTAGGAATGAACATATTTTTAAAAGAAAAAAGTAATCGAATAAATTCACCATCGAAATTGATACTCTGGGCCATAATTCGTTTCGTGGAAGATTTCGAGGTACTTCGATCATTTTTTCTTAAAAAATAGTTCGTTGTAATTCTATCGAGACTTATTTAATCGTACGTGGATCACTTAAATATCATCCAATACATCGATTATATCTTTAATTAAATAAATATAAATCATTGAGACAAAAAAAAGATGGTATTTAGAAAAAAATAAAATCCTGTCGCATCCTCATTTTTATAATCCTTATAAATTCGTTGATCTGAAACTAGATCGTTACGTAGTTCGTATAACGGGTCAGCCATAAATTCCTAATGCACACGACAGCATGTATTTTTTTTGTACTGTTTCGATTTCGTTTGTTTCAAATCCGACATGCACAGGGACAGTCGAATTGCATCGATGAAAGGAAAATCATCGATTTGACGAAATATGAAATGGAACGACGACAAAACACTGATACAAAACTTACAATTCGGACAGTACGAGCACGGCACGATAACTATAACTAAATGTACCGATGGTCGACGATCGATGATTTATTGACTCTTGTTTATATTTTTAATTATCCACATAATTTACGAAAATTCGTATGTTTTTTACTTCACAAATAATCATCCGTTCTCGTTGACCATCGACGACGAATGTGTCTTTTTTTGTCTATTTCCACAGTGACGTCAATCTTTCCCCAATTTATCTACGGGGTTATGTTTCTATTTTCTTCTTTTTTTTTTGTTTCAATCCTTTCGTAATTGATACTTCAAAATAAATGGTCCAATTGAAATTGTACAGTGATGCCAAACTCACGATTCTCTCTTTCACGTTCTTGTATATGCCAATTGGGTAAATGATCGATACGAGGCTGGTGGTTCGATGCCGATTTTGTCTACAATTACTGTCCGCCAAATGGCCAATTTACTTTTTTTTTTTTAAACTCTCATGTTTACTTGATTGTTTTAGTTTTTAGTCTTTTTATTTTTTATTTATAACGATTTTTCAACGGATAAAGGCAATTGATCGGAAGGAATAAGAGACCCGTGAAAAAAACCTCGAATCGGAAAAAACTCTGGAAAGTGAATTTATTTACGATTTTTATTATTTTTTTAAATTTTTATCGAGACAGTTGTTTTCTATCAATGAACTGACAAAACCTTCGGCACGTCACCACCAATCTACGTAATGAAAAAAATATATATGACATAGACATATATATATTTATATCCGCGACGGTAATGAATTTTATGAAATGCAAAATGTAAGCGACTCGTGATGATTTCGTAAAGTAATAGAATGATGAAATTTTGTTGTTTTTTTTTTTATTGTTCGGAAATTTTTAAAATGATTTTGAAACGCATGCCAATTAGAAGAAATTTAATCTTCCAAGCAGACAGTAGTGCTCTTTCACCGCAACCAATTAAAAATAAATAAAAAAAAAGGTTTTTTGTTGTTTAATTTTCGTAATTTGGTGTTTTAAATATAATACTTTTGTTTTTTTTTTTTTTTAAAGTAAATTTTGTTGTTGTTAGTTTGATATAACTGCACAAGTCGTGATTGACTTTTTAGACCATAACCGTTACATCGAGAGTCATGTGGGCTCTTAGAGATGTATTGGCAAGTCGATTGAAAGTGGAAAATAAATGAAAAATAAAATAAAAGTATAACAGAGTAGCGAGAAGTTTACTTTGAAACGAAGAAAGAAAGGAGAAGAGGCTGAAAATCAAAAGAAACTTTGATTAATGACCTGTTTACTTTTGTACGTCATTCCTCACATCGTTTTTGACGAGACCATGATTCGCGAAAATCTTGCCATTTTTTTTCTTCGCCTCTTTTGTTCTCTCTTTCTTCGCTTTTCTTATATCGGGACGTTACGAATGTATAAAAAATTGTCTTACCTTGTGAAGTTCCTGCGAGATCTGGCGTCTGTAAACCGTGGCCTAATCCTGGAAATTTCACTAGAGTTACACGTAGCAATCGCAGTTCGTCGATTATTCGTTACGATAAAAAACAACGGACCATACGCAAATTTGCAATTTATGTTATCGAATTAATGACATTTTTTTTTTGAAATCAAGTATGAGATCATTTTGAATGATTTTATTGATTCATTGAATTTAAAAACAATGGATTTCATCACTTATTTCATTTACTTTTTAAATATAACAATTTAACAAGAATTCTTTTCATTATTTTCGATGTTTTTTTATTCATTATTGATAATTTATTTTTCTATCAAATCGTTCTATCGATCGGAGTAATTATATTTTTTGTTACTGAATTTCCACCACGATTTCCAAAATTCACCTCATACTTGATTGAATAACTATTTGACAGAGTACGATGTCTCAGGAATAACAAAAAAAAAGCTTCATTGAAACACAGATGCTGACGATTGAACGAGACAAAAACGACAATGCAAATTTTTTTTTTTCCAAACAGCAGAAATGTAAAAAGCAGATGTAAAAAATCTGTTTTCTCGTTTTAATGTTAAAATAGCAGTCAGGACATTTATCTAATAAACACTCAAAAGTACACAACGAAATTAGACAATTAAATAAATTCTCAGAAAAATCTTGGCGAGTGAAGTTTTTCGAAGTTTCGAACAGCAAGAAAAAATGTTGAAAAATAAATAAAAAAACACACATGCGTTGAAATTTGAGGAATGAGATTTTTCAACTATTCAAAAAACATCGAAAACTCTGGGTGAAAAAAAAGAAATACTTTCCAGAAGCAAAAAAGCAAAGGAAAAAGACGAAATACGAAAATAATAAAATAAACTGTTTGGTGTGCGTACAGGCCCGTTGTCGATTGAAAAAAAAACTGTATTTCTCACCTGATAAGGGTGTGTGATCGGTAGTGAGTGCTGCCATGCTGAAATTAAAGCTTCCCGGTGTGGAGGTGAAGAGTTTGCTCTCAGGTAAATAATTGGGTGTGGATGGATGTTCAGGTTCGTGATCGTGTTCGTTACTGCTCGCCGATGCTGGTGGGCGATCGGAGGCGGCTGCTCCCGAGTCGGAAGAATCCTCGTTATTACCAGCAGTGCCGCCATTACCACCGGTCAATTCCAAGGGTTCGCACTTAATGTTATCCTCAGCGATACGACTGTTTTCATCATGAAGGCCATTGCCCTCGACCTTGGACGACAAGTGATTTTTCACCATTGAGAAATCGGTTGGCGTTGCGTCGTTGTTGTTCAAAGGTGGTGAATGTACGCGTATTCTTTTGGTCGTTTCGTCATGTGAGTCCGGCGAGCGCATTTCGTTCCTTCGTATTTGTCCGCGTCTAAGCATGTGTTGAACCGAGGTTGGGGTTGGAGTCGCCGGTGTCGGTGGTGAGCCACCCCTCGGGAAACCCTCATCGGCCAGCTTATCATGTGGTGGTAAATGGTTAGTACGGGCTGCCAATGCACGTACGTGCGATAGCTGAACACAATAAATAACCAAAAATACTCTCACACGAATGCAACCAATCGACTCGCGAGATTTAACCATTTTATTTCATTTGATTTTTTCTTTTCTTTTAATAAACAATCAATCAATCAATCAATCAATCAATCAATGTCGAAGCGAATCAATTAAATTATGAGCCAAAACGCGAAAGAGTTATTGCAGAAACGAGATTGGCGATTGACAGCCAAGTATCTTGCTTTCGTGATTTATGAGAAAGTTTAAAACTACGAAAAAAAAGCTTTGTATTTTTGAATAAATTCATTTTATTCAAAATCATGTGATAAACGATAAATTGTTAGAAACTTTTCCTACAAGTCCGAGAAACGATGAGCCTTGGTGGCTCGGAAACAATTATCCATTTTATTTAGTCTACTCTACTCTCGTATGTGAAGGAAAAAATAAACGGACGAAAATATGAAAGCAAAAAATACGATAAAAGTGGTTTTATCGTTAAATCGGCTTAAAAAGACGTAAATCCGGATAAATTTGTGAAATACTTTCTCTACTAGAATCGAGAACGATAAGATAATCGGAGGCCGCGGTTCTCGTCACATGAAATTTGGAGTCTCAATAAAAATAAAACTGAGGATCAAATACAATGTCGATTATCGGGTCTGCTTGACCTATGACAATCTCTGACAGGGACGCGTGATTCGGTGCTGCTTAAAGATAATTCCAATGAGAAATAGCGGTGAGAAGGGGAGGGCTTCAAGAATTTAAGTTAAATCCAGTATGGCGCAGATAAGAAAAATTCTCAAAGCTGCGTTTAATCGTCAAAGGCGTGAATTTACAGATCCACAAAATACCGTTGAGTTTGTTGATAATTACATTTCCCTATTGATCGAAAAATCCTCATTTATTCGCGCATCCATTTATTCTCGAAACTGATAAAATGATATTTAAATAAATAACAAAAACATATCAATAAGCTGTTAAATGTTTAGCGAAACTCACCTCATCTCGCTCGGTCTGATCGGCCTGTTGCGTTAGACCCGAGACCCTCAGGACCTCCGCAGTTTTGAGAAAACTGCTGAGTGATCTCTGATGTACGTTCACCTCCCCGTGATAAATGAATTCAACGAGGGCATGCAAATCACTGAATGCCACATCCTGAAGTACTATCACCGGATGTTTACACGGTGTGCTCTGTAACAAAAGCATAACCTTCCATTTATTTTTTGCTAAATCAAGTGAACAGTGTAAACTTCGAAGAAACAATTAATGACGAAATAACGAAAGAGTCATTCGATAAATTGATAACAAACGTTTATAGACTGGTTTTTTTTTGAATGATTATCAAGTATTGAAATAGAAAACAATTGAAAGGAAAAATGTCTGATTGGTGGAAAAGTTGAATTACCTTAAGCAGTTCCCGAAAGTATGGACTGCAGGCTGAGAGTACGACGCGATGCGCCTTAAGACTCTTGCCATCGCAGGCCAATGTGACATCGACGAAATCTTCGTCATCGCGAAGATTCTCAAACGCGGATGTGATGCTGCTCTGGTAATTGTTCCATCGCAGACAAAAATGTTGCGTATCTACCATCGTTATATCTATTCACCTGTAACAACAAATAAACAGAACAAAAGAATTATAAACGAGGTCAGCCTTGCGTATTTATCAATTTTTATAGCTACGATTTAATCATGATTCATTTGATTTATTTCGACGTTGAATTCGTACTGTTACTTTCTTTTTACTAACTTAATTTCTCTAGGAGCATGACCAATGCAGATAACGTATAAGCAGCTGATAAGAATCAGATAAAAACTTATTTTGTGAGAGTGTAATCATTGAATTTCCAATTAATTTAATTCTCCTGCACTTGTCTCATGATATTTCACAATTTTCGAGCCTATGGCGTTATTTTTTTTTTCCTCGTTGCCATCTGCATTCAACGAGAACGAAAAAATATTTGTACGATCTTCCAAAATGTATTTTCGGTGGCGGAGTGAAATGAGAGAGTGCGAAAAAATTGTTCGAAGCAATTACGTCGCGAATTTTTCTAAGCACCGAAAGATTGGCCCTGAGTCAAGAGTCAAGAGAGGAGGGTGTAAAAATAATTCTTTTGCTCGATTTCGCGAGTGCGAAAAGAAAAAAAGGAAATACCAATAGAAAATGCGCGAGGCGTGTTGATTTATTTTTTTCCCGTCGTTTTTTTTTCTTTTATTGTTTCTTCTCTCTCTACTTTTATTGCCAACAGTGCGAATAAAAAAATATGAAAAATCAGGTCGTCACTCTGGAGCCAAGCCAGAGGATACGATTAAATAATGGCCTGTTACTCGTAGAAGTGCAAGCATTAAATGTACGCTGATAAAAATGCTATCTCGGTGAAACGATAAAAAAAAAAAAAAAAAAAAAAATAACATATACTAATAATTCTGAAAATAAAGTTACGGACCAGCGAACTGTCTGTATTCGAAAGCACTCTCACTCTCACCCTCACTCTATCTCTCCTTCGTCTACAATCGAGAACTTGGTACACTTAAATAAGAGATTGATGAAAAAAAAAAGAAAAAAAATGTTATCAGTGATTTTGAGCGCGCCCACAGACTCGTAAGGCTGCTAATACATCATAATCTTCGTTTTTGTTTTTATTTTACGAAATATCCTTCGCTTATCTCAAATGTCAAAAGGATCTGTTAGCAAAAGCCTTCGTGATCTCACATGGACTTTATTCGATACTATAACAATAATAATAATAATAATAATAACAATAATAATGACAAGATCCAAAGCGTTGGGAATTAAAAATCGTGTATAAACAGTGTACGAACACTTGCGCTTACATATCTATAAATCTCGATAAGATATTCCGAGTTATCGAGAAGGAGGGATAAGACTGTTTCATGATGAGAAAAAGAAATCATTTAGGAAATGTCAAAATCGTGCACGATTGTCCGAACTATTGGTACTTGAACGACAATAACATAAAGCATTTTTATTTCATTATCATCAAAGTTGTAAATTGTATGTAATTACAATACCTTGCGTACTTTGACATTGGCTTCTAAATAAACTACGAAGGCACTTTCACTGCACTCCGAACTTTCGGTATACAATTGCGATTTTGTGCTTTCGTAAAAGCGGCGAATAACGAGTAAAAGATGAAGAGGAATAAAACGATAGAAAAAGAAAAAGAAAAAAAAAAACAGAAAATTGATTCACGTTTTTTCTCTCATTCCTCGATCGACAGAATTAACGAAACGTCACTGATGACCTTTCCTCCCGGCTTGCCTCGGCTAATGCTCGGAGACGAATGATTAAGTCTTTGCCGAAATCTTCTGTATTTATAAAAAATGCTTATTTTTTAATATGTTTTCTTTTTTTTTATCTATGAACAACGCCACCTTGTAAAAAAAATTGCATTATTTGGCGAAAACTTCGAGTGTCACACGTGTCGATAAATAACCCGCAGGAATATTCACAAAAATGATTTTCCGATCGTCCGATCGCGGTGTTGTTTTTGACACGTCAAAATTAGACTCACTCGGGCGGATATTTACGGTCGAAAAAAAAAAGAACAACGATCGTTCGATAATAAGATCGCAATTTATGACCGAGTAGAAAAAAACGTCACAAGGAAGCACGCTAAAAAAATGGCGATTGGTAAAACTTATCACCCGTGGCACACGTGAACTTGGTTATTGTTTAAACTTTCGACGATTGCAGCCCGAGTCGCATAGAAGAATGACGAGTGTTTCGGCGAGCACGCGATCATCTCGCGCGCGTTTCAGTTCGAAAATTCTTGCAACGGCTGATTTCGAGAGCGCGCCCTTTCGCTGTGCAGCAATTGGTCCACGCTGCTGTTGATGCCGCACGAATATATATATATTTGTATACGTTTTGTGGAGCGAATTTCGAAAACTATCCCTCGGTTTTGGGGGATGAACGGAGCACTCGAGTCTGAACCGAAACTGTGTATCGTCGTTATTTATTTCGTGGGTACAAATATAATTGCGTTTATTTAATTAAGTACTCGTGTTGGTTATTCTTATAACCGTACTTGATAAGTCGTTGGATTATAAAAAATAAGAAATAAAATAAAATATGTTTGTTGACTTAGTGTCTCTCAGCGGTCTCTCTCTCTCTCTCTCTCTCTAGCTCTCTTGTATCGTGGTCTTGTTTCTTTCTCTTTATTAGTGGGATCACAGTAATGAAGCAAGAACGGCAGCTCGTTCCGCGATTGTAGCGCGTGTCGTGGCGATATCGTGGAGTGTATACGCGCGACCTGCCATGCCTCAGCCGTCACGCCGGAGGAACTAACCCCTAAAACGTCACGAGAGAGGCCGAAACCGGGGCGAAAGGGGCCGCAGAAGCGGCGCGCGACCGGAGGGGAGTAGCGGAGAAGGCTGTCAGGCAGCAGCCCCGCATGAGCGAGCGAGCGAGCGAGTGAATAGATATAGGGAGGGAAAGAGCAAGAGCGAGAGCAAGAGAGAGAGAGAAGGCATGGGGGATCCCGCGAAACCGCACGAAAATGCACGAAATTGCGCGACCAAGAGTTAGAGAGAGAGAAGGAGAGAGAGAGACAGATGTTTCGTCCCAAGGGGAGCGAAACGAGAGAGCTCGAAGGGAAGAAGGGGTACTGTAGAGTGAGAGAGTAAATAAAAAAAAGCCCCACACAAAAGAGGGAGAAAAATGGTGAAGAACGAGAGAGAAGGATTGAGGGAGGGAGAGAAAGTGACAAGGGCGTCGCGCGACGCCGCGAAGAAAAAGAGGAGAGGTCGAAAGAAGAGCGATAGGCGAGAGAGTCTCGTGATGGTGACGAAGAGGCAAAGAGGATGAGCCGGCAGCGGAGGGAAAGCACAAGAGGGAAGAGAGTCGTGCGAGGAAGATAAAAAAGAGTAGTGAGAAAAAAGTGTGGGTAAGAGAAAGACAAGAAGAAAAAAGCGTGAAGCTTGAGAAAGAATGAAAGAGAGAGGGGCGCAAAATCGAGAGGGAGGAGAGCGAATGGTGATGATACACGAAGGAGAGAGCGAGAGAGAGAGAGAGAAAGAAATCAAACGAAAATACGGAGAGAGAGAGAGAAAGAGATTTGAAAAAATGAGAGTGGGAAGAGAAGTCGATGAGGGAGGGAGATTTAAAAAAATGGAATGAAGCGGGAGATAAAAAAAAAAACAACGTCAAGAGCAAAAAAAAAAGAGGAGTAAGATAGGCCTTGTCTGAGTGTGTGCGGAATGAATCCACTGGAGAACGTTTCGCATATGTACAAACGGATAATGTGCCACGCGGTCGGTAGTAACATAGTCTGCTACTACTTTGACTCGAAGACTATACCTCGGGACACAGCAGCGACTGGTCTGAGACGCTGACGAGTGAGACTTCGTCTGAGCTGCGCGGCTGCTTCTACTTGGATACAGTTAGAATGATATATATTCATACGAATATACATATATATTGTTTGGTAGAAGTTTAACCGCACTTAGACGGAGCACAAGCGGCGATGTAGCGCGTCATCGCGTCTCCTCTCCAAGTGAATCCCAACACCGGAAACAAAGAAAGAAAGGAGCCACTAAAGGCCCTGGGTATTTGGATAAACAAAACGTACGACCGTTTTGTCAGCCTCCTCTCGTCCACGTTTCCGGCATAGGCTTTGTTTTCATCTCGTGACCATTTAACGATTTGATTATGAATCGTTACCTGCTGCCTCTTGGATAACAGGCTCACGTGCTGGACCAGGGGATAAATTCTATATTTATGCATACATACAACTATTCAACTGTATAGAACATTAATGACAGCAGCACTGTTTACGTCGAGAAAACAAAAAGTTTAGTAATAATACTGAATACTCGGTGTCTCGTACAATAAACGAGTAAAAATAATAAAATGATGATGGTAATTCAATTTTATTTCTATATTTACACACTTCTTTTTTTCAATCATTATGAATTGAATATTTATTAAATTCGTGATTCGCGTATTCACGATATTATCGCTGAAAACAAAAAATTTCGCCCAAATTGATCGACGTATGTGGATCGTACTGCCGAAAAATGGATTAGGAATAAAATAGAAGACTGTTTATAAAGATAGTTCTTGATTATACAGTCAATGACCCCAATGAAAGAGACAGACAGATAGAGTTTGAGTGGAATAGAGGAGCGGAGGGGGTGAGCGAGGAAGAGGGATGATATCGCAAACTGGAATGTGTATCGTTATAGAAAATAGAGTAGCGTCGAGGATACACTGTCTACGTACACTATGCCTGTACGAGAGAGGAGAGACGTGAATGTAGCGGGGATTAGACAGACGAGAAGACCAAAATGAGGGGAAACACGACATCGATTACATAACACCTGCAAGATCCTCGGCATGAAAGAAGAGATACTATCTCAATCAAATATCATTAAAAAATATATATTCGAAAGAAAAAAAAAAAAAAAAAAAGAAAAAAAAAGTCTCCGAACGTCACTGTACATGTGAAATAAAACAGCGAGACTGCCTGTTCCATTTTGCATTGACCTCGATTAAATTATTTCGTGGAAAGCAGTGAATCGACGAATTTTACAGTGCGGTATATGCATAATTATTTATTTACCGCTTCGATTTGTCTGCTAATTTTATAGTCGTATGAGCAAAAACAAACAAAAAAATCATCATACGATTTCAAAGTAATTATAATAATATAATATTTGGAGTGAAAAAATAATTCATTCGAGCTTATTATTTCGACGATGTTAATTATTCGGGATTAATTGTTTCAATTTGTCGACTGTTCATGCGTTAATTTTGGTTATTTTAATGATTTCTATTTATCACAGTATTTCAATGATTTTTTTTTTATGTGGGTCCGTGTCTTTTTTTTTATTCTACTATACATTTTTTGGCAATTTAAGCATGAGTGATACCGCAATAGAGTGAGAAGGTTACAGACTATATATATTTTTTTTATCGGCGCACGAGACATCTGTCGTAATAAATGAGGACTAAAAAAATAGTGCGTACGCAGAAACGAGGTGGGGAGGGTGCAAAAAAAAAAAGGAGAAAGAAGAGCGAGAAGGAAAGTCAAGATAGAAATAGTGGTGGGGACAGAGTGGCTTGTGTGGGGCTTTATACACCGGATAGTCTGCGATCCCCCTTTCTCGAGACTTCTTTCTCTCCCTCGTGCGCGCGTCCGAGCCTGGATCAAAATGCGCCAAGCTATAACGAGTTTCAATTATGAGGAGAGACGAAAATTTATAAATTTCATCATTCAAAAGCCATTCACCACTTTGAAACATTGTATTAATGTTTATAAGTGTTTGTTGGGATTGTCTGAACGGAGCATGACATTTTAGCATATTTACATCGAGTAAATAAAGGGGGATATAGAAGGAAAATTTGTTCAGTCGCGCTCATAATTGCTTCGTTCATTTCGATCGATCAACAATTATTTAGAAATCAAAATTTCTTCATTCATTATCAACGTTAATTAATTACGAGAGATATTCATTGGATAATAATTTGTTTTTTGATAAATAATTAGCTCGATTTATTCACACCTCTCCCGTATTTAACGATTTAATCAATTTCAATCAACTTCGATTCGATTTTAATAATAATTGTCTCTTGACAGCACAGTTTTGTAGTTCTTTCGTTTTGGGTCAAGAATATACGATGGCACATGGTTTATATATTTCAAAGTAAAGAATATTAATTCAATTTTATTATGATTGATTAATTTCATGGTATGAAAGTTAGCAACGTTGTTATAACCAGATCACGGACAGCTGTCAGAACAAAAATACAATTCCAGCTGTTCGTTACTAGCTTTTTTGGATCGGCAAAAGTTCTCCACACGTAAGACATATAAGCGCAATTATTTCGCGATATTTGGTAAATTATAACTGTTAACGGAGGATTATTTAGCGCAGAGACCGAAAGTATTGTAACATTTTGTCGTGTTTTTATAGCGTGGCAAAATGTGCAATCGAAGATAAATAAATTACGACGGATTTTCGATATTTGGTCAGTGACATGGCAGGTAATTTTTAATAAAATTTCGATTCTCATAACTGCAAGGAAAACGATCAAAAATTTAATTTAATTGTTCGAATTGGATGTTAATAGATTTTCAATTTTTTTTCCAAATTTAATTAATCCGATAATTCTTATTGACACTAAGAAATTCGAATCTTTAACATAATTTCGATGCATTTAGTATTTACGTGAATCAAATCATACAATGAGACATAATACGAAATTATAGACCGAACAAACAAGATTGTATGATGAAAGACCGTATTTTCGTAAGAGGAAGAAAAATCCTGCTGTGATATATACACATGGCCCAGCGGCCATGAAAAAAAAAACCCACCCCAACACGCTTTTTCCCTCTTCTCGACGAGGATGTATTACATCATCGTTTCTCTCTATCACGTAAGACACATTCTTTTTTGTACTCTTCAGTCAAGACTAATATTTTCAGGACTGAAAACAACAGTGATTTAAAAATCTGAAAGCACGCTCATTGCTCAAGGAGTGAAAAAAAGAGAAATTGTAAAAAATTGAGTGATTAAAGAAAGTCGTAATGATAATTTGGAAGAAAAATGAATATAATAAATCCATTTTGTCTGTAATCTGTTGAAAATTCATCACGTAAATGGTACGAACGAGAAGAATCATAAGTTGTAAGTTATAATTGAAAAAAATAATATAAGAAAAATATTTTCTCAAGCAGTCTAATTTTGGTGGAAAGCGTTTACATAATTGAGAGTTGAGAAAAAGATGATTTGCCGTCAGTTCTATGAGTATCCTACGCCCTGGAACAAAAAGAAACCGAGAGAAAGCTGCGTTATCGTTATCCTTCTTCCTCTCATTCGTACATCTCACCCCTTTTTCCCACTTCTGGGTATAATCTTTCTTTTTCTATGATAGGGTTTCGCCTTGGTCGTGAACGTTTCCGACGAATGTTGTACTCCCTCTCGCCCTCTCTCTCTCTCTCTCTCATCCACTTGCTGTTATTTTTTTTCATCCTTTTTCTTGGCCTCTCTCTCTCTTTCTCTCTTTACATACCTCATTCTCTTGTCGTTGTTGGATCATCCACCTACCGTAGGAAGGACCAACTACCCGCTACTTTACCAACACTACTGTTATAACCTTCGACGTGCTACCCCATCGCTCCCACTGTCCGTAAACCCCACTTCCATGGTTTGTATATAGCCCGTACGATCAAGCTTCGGTTCCCCGTTCCCCGTTCTTGCCCTCCGCCCCTCGTCTCTCCTCCATGCCATCCTCGTGACCCCACTCGATTCGCCCCTCAAAAAATCATTACGCCGTTCCGCGGGCTGCGCATGAACGCGGTTTTAATTCGCTACTAGTAGAAAAGTAAAGTACAAGGGGGGCAAGGAGCTCGCGAGCCCGGCAGAGAGAGAAAGTTCAACCCTCGTCTATACACACTCTTCGTTATGAATGTGTATGTGTGGGTGTATGACGGAAGGGAGGACACGGGGGTTACAATATTCGTACAAAGTGTAGCTGGAGGGGATGGATCTTGGGGGTTGTCAAAGGGGGGGTCGCGGAAGAAATATCTCGCGCGCTATTGCCCTCGCTCTTTCTTTCTCTTTCTTTTTCTAGCAGAGGGCTGCTGTTCTTTGGTGTTGGTGGGACGAATGGCGAGCTGTGATGTCCTGTACACATACAGGACTCCACTCACTGCTGGCTCCGCCGGCAACGAGAACACGAGAGATTTCTCAGACGCCAGGATATACATCGTTCTTCCTTTCTTTTTTTTTCTTCTTCTTCTTCTTTTTCCTCGCGAATATAGTATCGTGTACATTCGCACGATGGAGCGAGATGGTTTTAGTCAACTACACATATATATTTATGTTCCCCTACTTTTGTGGCATTTTCTCGCTCTTTCTTCCTCTCCCTCACTTTTTATTTCTTTCTCTCTTGAGAATTTTCTCTTGCTTACTCTCTCCATTGTAATATTTATTGATTGGATTCCATGCGGAGCCAGAACGCCCAGAAACCAGACCGTATACTACCTTTCCTTTTTTTCTTTATCCTCTTTCTCTTTTCTCCATCTTCCTTTCTGCCTTTTGGCACTTACTCTTTTACAAATCCCAGCCGAGCAGAACGCCCTGTTTCATTTATCAATTTTCTTCATTTCTTTTTCTCTTTCTAAGTTCAGACGAGCGAGAGAAAATTTGATCTCATCGAGTCAGGATTGTCTCATCAATTTTTTCATTCATCAAACTTTTCGAGATCAAACGTAACTGTCAAATTCTCACTTTTTTACAATGATTTTTATCAATTACTTCAAAGTCAATGATTCTGAAGGGGGAAGAAATGAAGAAATGCAGGAAGATAACGGGACAGAATACACGATGATACCGTTTGTTGGAGACCGACAAATTGATCGCGTAAGACCCACACGACTTTGTACCGTAGGGCGACGAATGGAGAAGATAAAGAGAGAGAAAGAGAGAGAACGAGAGCAACGGAGGAACGGTCGGCATGTGGTGTGCAAGGGTCACGTCAGGCCTTGACCGCGATGCCTGTCCTCGGTCACTGCCGTGCGTATAATCCCCGGCGCGGTGAGACGAAACTCTCTCGCCACCCCAAGCTATATATTTATATATATGTCTGTATGTGTCTGCGTGTATGTATAAGGTTCTAGCCTTCTCGATTCAGCTTCCCGTACACATTCGCATGTACAGCCTGCACACGTGTTTAACCAGATTATTGAATGCAATTTTAGATCCCGAATGTTAAGTATCCGCAATAATTTTAATCCCATGGCAATCAAGAACAAACGGATTAATCGATGATTCATTTCGATTTCAAAACATAATGTTATTTAGAACCAAAATAATCGCGAATTCTTTTTAACGTAAAGTCAGAATTAACTAATTTCCAAATATTGATCGAAAAAATTGCTAATTATCGTATAAAGTCACTTGTAAAATTACTCAGACTATTAAATACGTTGGCTGAATGATTTTGCTGATTATTTAGTATTTATTAAAGCGATTAATGACTACATCAAATTTGACAAAAAACGGTTTTGTTTGATTTTCACCAATTGACACATCCGTAAATTCATAAAAACATTTAACAACGTTTTAATCCTTTGCACTCGAGATTCGATGATGCGGTATTGCAGCAACAAAGAGCAGATATGAGCGAGAACGAATGTGCAATTGGGATGTTTTCTATGCCTCGCGGCGACGTCCGGTGACTCATCATATATATATAGGTGATGGCTGTTGTGGCTGGTGTTTCGCGACAAGTGTCCTTGAAGCCATATAAAATAGCAAATTGCGTTTTGTCGTACGAGCTTAAATTCTGAGCCTGCGCGGTTCTTCCTTTTTTCTTTCGTGTTCCGTTTTTATCGGTTGTTTTCATGATAAAAAAACAGTAAAATTTCCGTTGCAAAAAACGCCATTATTTCTATTTTTATTTTTAATATTTACTTCGTAACCTTTCAATTGACAAGTTTGAGGAAAAAATTTGGTTTAAACTGGGTGTCGCTCGATGTTTAGTGTCGTGTTGGCTTATCTGATAAAATAAGAGATTGCAAGAGAAAATTGTGCAATGGAGAAGTTCCGATATCCGCCTGGCCAAGTATTTGTATGTATATAGGGAAGAGAGAAAGAGAGAAAGAAAGAGAGAGAGAGAGAGGTGTTCAAGATACCCCGCTATGCCTGACGGCTGCGGTAGAAGCCGGCAGCTTAATGTAGAGCGGCGTCGGGCAACGTTCCCCAAGAGTTCAAGGCTAACCACCGAGAATACGTATATATATAGATATACACATAGATATAGAAATGGTGAGTTTGTGCTACGGAGCTTTTCTCCTATATAGTACATGTGTACGTGTTACTCGAAGAGGATAGCAAACACCACGCTTTTATGTGATCGTAGCCCGGGCGTCGTCATGAACGAGCTCGTTCACCCAAAGAGAGAGAGAGAGAGAAAGAGAGAGAGAGAGGAGAAAGGGGATAAAAAGAAGATCGAAAGCAGAAAAAAAACACAGAAATAATTCAGCACACACCTGGTCTGCAATCAATCGGAGCAAAAACATTCACGAATTTCTTGACTTACTTTGCAAAAAATAGAAAATCATTTTTATTTCTATTTTTTCAAACGAGTGCGAAACGACTTCAAACGAGTGAGTTTCAAACGCCATGTTAAAAAAGAGGAAATAAGCACTTTGAATATCGAGCTTGAATTTTAATTTTCAGTTGGTTTTATCCGTTATTCGCGTTTTATGGTTTCTCGTGGTTTTTACGAGAAAAAGAACTGCAATTTCGTTGGGAGAATGAATGTTTGGTTGGTGGGTGAAGAATTCTTTGAAACTTGAAATAAAGTGATGAGCACTCTGGTCATAAATTTTATTTTGCAATAATAACTATTTAGTGAGTTTTTTTTTTTTAGTATAAATTTTTGAATAATTTTACGCGAATGTTGATTATCGTAGCATTGGGTTTTTTCTAATTTTCGAAAACTCTTATAATTGTCAAAACTGATTATCGAGTAATTCCTTCGATAGAGAAAGAGAGAGCGAGAAAGAGGGAGAAAGAGATTGTTGCGATCGATAAAAAAAATGTTGACCCACGTCGATTCCACGACGAACGAGGAAGTGAAGAGAAAAAGGAGAGAGAGAAAAAAAAACGAGGATCGAGTTCGATTCAAGGGTCAGACACGTTTGGCCTCGAGACCCATGTCACAATCTACCGCTATGGTGACTCCGTGACTCACTTTTCTTTCGAAGAGCTCTTCATTTTGTTTTTGCTTTTTTTCTAAGTTTGAACTTCAATAATAATGAGAGCTAGCCTTTTGATAACATTTATAATTTTCATGATGATGATAAATTTTCCTTTACTTTTTTTTTCCAATTTACTTCTCAATTGTCTCATCTTTTGACTAAGACGTGCGAAATATTTTATTCTGAAGTTTCAAAAATCAACGAATATCCGCCGATTACAGCTGACTTGCGAAATAGATCGAAATTTAAAAAACTCAGATATCGTGATGAACGAAACTTCCTTTTTTCCTAGCTCGAAATGCAATTCATCGAAAAATATTGAAAGATTCAATGCTCATTCTTATTGAGCATAAAAATGACAAGAAATGAGGACGAATTTTGAAAAAAATGATTGAATCTAATGCGGCCTAACGATTTTATGGACGGTACAGTGTTTATCTTTCTCTCCCTCTCTCTCTCTCTCTCTCTTTCCCTCCGTCTTTTTTGCTCTTATCGTCTGTTCGTTTTTCGGGCAAAACGCGAAGAGTGTCTGTATGCACGAGAAGCTTATTTGAAGGAATAAAACGAGCGATTCGAGCCCGGGCGGTTCGAATCGTACGACTCATTAGCCAACCTGAGCACACCTGCCACCGCATTGCCCAGCAACGAACTTACACATATATGTACAATGTCTGCATTTATATACACAAATATATGTTAAAAAAGTAGGATTTAACGAGAGGGGGAGTTTGGGCTGAACGTATACGATCGAGAGTGCATGAAAACGCGTATAAATTCGTCGTTGATAAATGTGTAAAATGTGTGTTGTATGTGTGTACGTGGGGAGGGGCGGGGGGGGGGGGGGGGGGGGGGGACGAAAGCCTAAAATCGTGTGCACCCATCAACCAATGGGCGATAAAGAATATGGATCGTGTGGCATGGCTGATGGTTTCGTTGTGCTCTGTCGAACGAACGAAACGAGCGAGAGAGGGAAAGAGAAAGAATAAAGAGTGTCTGTGTGCGGTGGATCTACGTGTGTGAGAAAAAGAAGAGAAAGAGGGAGAGAAAAAGAGAGAGAACCGCGTGTGCAAATGCACTTTCCGCACGCAATTTCGTGATACTGTCGATAGTCGACCACGAATGTGATCGGGCGATGTGGGACCAAAAGAGAAAGAGAGAGAGAGAGAAAAGGGAAAGAAAAAGAAGAGGCGAAGCATAGAGACGGAGGAGAAAGAGAGGAACTCTCTTGCAAGCTTAAGCAAAGGCTAACCAAACGATTGCTCGTGTATTCCGTTGCAGCTATGCTCCGGGTCCCCTCCATCTAGAAATCGCAAACATTTGGCGGTCGTTGACCCGATGCCGGGCCAAACCGCCAACAGACCCGAACAACAAACCAACTATTCTCACTCTTTCTTTCTCGCTTCTATACACACATTCACTTATTTTACCGTTTTGTATTAATGGAAACGCGCACAATCTTCTTTCAACGTTAAGTGACATTTTTCGTCAACCATATTTTCTCGAGTAACTTACGATTCTTAGTGGGAGAAATAAACTGAGGAGACTTGTTCAATTTTATTCTAAACGCTGTTCTTAAGAGTATTTGACTGTTTTTCGACATAGTCTACGATTTTAAAGACCATTTTATCGATAAAAGTTCACAGGAAAAAAAGTCGAGTGTGCATCGTTAATTTGACGCCGACAGAAAATTTGATAACATATCTTTTTTCGTACGAAAGTTGGCACAGAGACTGCAAAAAGTTAAGGACTGTTTCCTTTGAATCAAAGAGCCCATATAAATGGATGAATATATATTTTCATGCTCTCGGGCTTCTTGAGCTGCGTGTCTTTATGAAAGCGTGTGCACTAGAGACGATTGGTGCACACGGTGCACACAAGATGATGATAAAAATACTCGAAAAATTCGCTTTGGCTCGGTTACCAACGACGGCAGATTTTTACTACCGCTGCTGGTTTCTTTTTGAAGACAGAGACCAATCCGTCTCTCCTCGCCCACCTGAAGACAAAACTTTTCACGTTAAATCACCGATCTATTTATGTTCCTACGTATAGATCAATGATTTCAGGACGAAAGTTTTTTCATAGCAGTCATCCACACATTAATATATCTGTACATGCAAAAGCCTAACTATAGTGAATGCATTAGGCGTTGAAAGACGTAAAACTTTATTATTTCTACCATCACAGCCGACCGATATGTTTGTGGTCCTGGCTCGTTAAAACGAAAAACATTTCTATTATTTTTGTACCTGCAATATTGGAATGCATCGCAAAAACCGAATTGAAAAATCTGATTTTTTAATTCCAATGAACAGACCCCTACGGGAAAGAATTTTCCTTTGAATTCGAAATCCGCGCCATATTTTTTGAGCGAACGAAACAGACATTCATGAGCATTCGATAAAAAATAGTGATGTACACAAAAAGTTGTGAAAAACCATTCGAACCTATTGAAAAAAGTTTGTTTACTAAAAAGAAATGAAATTTTTCAGACAAATCGTTCGATAAATTGAACTATAAAAGCCGCTCGATTTAATGACGATGCTCCAGTGGAAATATTCTCACGAACTATTTGTCTCGTTAAATTAGGGACGAAGCACGGTGATTTATTATCACGTACACGTGTTGCTTTAGCGAGTAGTAAAAGCCAACGTATCGTCGGCTCGTCCACCTAGACGAACGATCTACCGCAAGTGAGCACTCACTCGTTGCACTAGTAGATGCACTCCGTATGCAACCAGCCAATTTACGTAACATAGCTCGTAAACGAAGCGTTCACTCGAGCTAACCAGTCGTCTGACTGCACCTACAGCCATTCACCGTTTTCACTCCACGAAGTCTGCCTAGCACTAGCCTTCAACTACTTGCTCTCTATCCTCCTCGTGAGTCTTGTTGACGCGAAGCCTCAATGTGACTTTGTTAATAAAAATCTTAATGAATTATTCGATGTATAAGACGTTTTTTTGGGTTTTGATATTAAGTCAGTTGTAGACCACATTTTATTAGAGAGAAGGTTATATAGATTTATTATTTTATAATTTATTTATTATAATGAGGAATTGAAAATTATAAAAATACTGTTGAAAAAAGTAAAAGTCAATTAAAAAATCAGGTTACGTCATTTTAGGCAAAGAATGTTTGTTGATAAGACGAAAGATGGGTGGTGAAGTGATGTGATAAGAGGAGAAGCGTCAAGGTCAAACGGACTACGGTAAAACACGATTATTATTGATAAGATCATAAATAGGGGGTAATCAATTATTAATCTTTGCCCATCTGACCTTGTTCCATGCATATTGACATGTGGATCGACAATTTTACCTCATCCCTCCTCTCTCTCTGTCTTTGACAATAAATTTGCCAAATTCCCCAAACACTTCGAAAGATAACGAATGGAGAGTGAGAGAGGAAGAAAAAAAAAACTCATGGGACCTTGACTAATTTCCAAAGCACTCCATTAAATTTATCATTGTCAAACAACAAATTACATAAGTCAAATAAAAATTGAATTAAAAACTTAAAAATGAACGTATATTGCGATACAATTATTTACTTTTGACATGAACAAAAATCACAGAAAAGTTGTGTATAAATAAAAATGGTACTCGTTAAATATGCTCATCTCCAATTTGCATAATCGAGACCAAGGGAAGGATGATCAGTTCGTGAGCCTTGTATTTCCGTCTGTGCTTAAAAATAATGTTAAATGGGTCAGCGATGCGAGAGAATAAAAAGGAGAAAAAAAAACCACAGCGAAAGAGAAAGAGAGAGAGAGAGAGAGAGAAAGAGAGAGTTGGGCGATATATTTTTAATTGCTCGGCAGACAGGGACGCAGACACGTTGCTCTGGATGACGAGCATACGTACATGTGCATAAACCACAAAGAGAGAGAGAGAGAGAGAGAGAGAGAGAGAGAAAAGGAGAGAAAGAAAAGATTTCCTTGATGTATCTCTATCTTTATTTTTCTCTCTACCCAAAGAGTGAACTTGGTTGCGTCATGGATAAAGATCGTCCATGTTATACATACACACACATATTCATATATTTATATTATATATACATATAACTATTAACGTCTGAACGCCAGAGTGCAATTTCTACGTTACGAAGAATACGACGAGACGATTCGTCGCGATGTGAATTTCTCGTCGGGCACGTTCGTTTAGGCGTATTGAGACTCTGCAAGATCGTGGGTATGAGTGCAGCCAAGGATATATGCGAACGAGACTCTAATGCAAACACACACATACACATTTGTATGAGAAACAAAGAGAACCAGCGGCAACGAAAGAACCGCATGTCCGCCGCCTGCATAAATATCCTGCGCGTATATACTTGACTCGCGTTAACTTCTAGTCCTCTCCTTCTGACCCCCTCTCCCTCCTCCCTCTCTAATTCTGCCGGATACGAATTGGCCCGTGGTGGGGAGGATCCCAAATTCGAAATCCACGAGCTATACTTCGAGCCTAATTCGTCGTAAATGTTTCATTATTTAACTTTTTTGTTTTTTTTCTCTCTTTCTCTCTCTGCCACACGATTCTCTTTTTTGTTTTTCTTATTCTTAGACTTTTGTTCAATTGTTTAATCGGAGTTTTAGGCACTTTTAATACTGAATTTTATTAACTGGGAGTATTTAACCGAAAAAACATTGAACAGTCAAAAGTTTTGACAGACAGACAGAAATTTTTGAAATCGTGGGTCGAGACTTTGTGCGGGAGTTAATTTGAGTTTCCAAACTCGCAGAGATATTTGAATATTTATAGGTAATTCACTTGAACAAAGATTATTCATTTTTGATTCTAATACGATTTGAAATTCATTCGCCAATCTTGCATTTTGGATTATTCTCGATTTTTATTACGCATAGTGACGATCGTCATTATTACATCAGAATCAGCGTAACATAAATAAAAAAAACCGTCATTGAAACAAAGACTGCAAAGTCACAGATAAGAGTGGGCAGAAGTTTGTTTTGCAAGGAAAATCTACAGGTGCGTTGAAAGTAATAATAAGTACATACGTTAATGTATATTCGCGATTAACAACGATTGCAGATAATCGCGAGCGATGAGCCTGATTCGGGAATGATTTCAATCGACGAGATCGTCAATGCCGTGGATGCTCGAGGGCGCAATCATCAAGGTTAGCGGACGAATTATTTCTTCAAAACTCTTTTTCCGATGACATTTTTTTTCGCAACTATGAATTGATTTCTCATTTATCTTGTTTCCTTTTTGTTCGAACGGTTCATTTTTCATTTTGATGCCGAGCTAATGTTTAGAATATAATGATTAACGATAAGAGTCGGAAGTAAACTACGATGAAATAGAATCGTCGACATACGGAATGGAATTTGATCAATGGTAAGAGGTGCTGAAATTATTCCATACCAACGACGAGAGAGCCCGACGACCAAGACGACGATGACGACGTCCGCTCTCGGCCTCTCGTCTAAATACATATTCACCGGGTGGAATCTAATTTCAGAGATAACGCGAGCGACGAGTAATCTAGTTACTAAGCGTCTAATCTAATCAGCGATTCCAATTATATATATATAAACACTTTTTTATTTTTTTGCTCTCTTTTTCGATTTGAAACTAGTGGACTTCTTGTAGCGAAACTATCCGTTTATTTTTTCAGGTTCACTCGATATTCGCTCGTGCCTAACTCGTGTGTTTTAATTTTTTTTTTCTTTTCAATTTATAATCGCTCTATTTATATGGATATCTTTCCTTCGTACGACGGTTAATTGGACCCGTGACCTATTAGACAATGCTCGACTAGCTCGACGTTCATTTATTTTAATTACAGACTATTTTCGAACACACTATTTCGTGATTGAGCGACTCGATTGTTCAAAATTTTCATCTCATAATTTATAGTGACTACGAGATTTGACAGAAGTCACTCGATTAATAGAGCGGAAATATTTCGAAAAATTGCAGTCTATTTCGGAATTTTTTATGATGGCACACATGGGAAATGTCGTCCGAGACGTTTGATCAAAACTTTATGATAATTGTTTGATTAACCTTTCAGTTTTGATTACCAAAAAAAAACTATCGAAAACAAAATTGATTGCGTAACATATTGAACTATCGCTTCAGTTATTATTTGGTTGATGTGCGAAGTTAATGATAAATAAATAGTCCTCGTGATAAAAGTTTAGTTGCAAACTTTTAAGCAACGTCGTATGAAAATGATTTATAAATCATATTACGCGAGTGTTGTTCGCTTAATCGTCTTATCGACGATTTGCGGGGTATTAATTAAAGAAAAAATAAGGAATAAAGCCTCGTGAATTTACGAGGCGGGTGTATAATGTGTGTTTTGAGATTTTTGTTGCATCGCGGTTGCGCGGGCGTCGTATGTGAAATTTCTCGGATGTTCTCTCGTGTGTCGCACACTTGGAATGACAACCTTACGTAAAAGGTGGGTCAATAGGCGAGAGAAGAGAAAATAAATTATAGCCGAAGTGGTAAAACACAGTTTTCGTTACATTTGCGATATCGAAGCCTAAAAACAAATGGACCACATGAATTTTTCAACAACAGAAAAATCTGCGAAAAATATTGACGTTAGGAACAAAAATATACGCAATTGGAAAAAAATTGCCTGATTTTTTTGTCTCAACCTTTCCATTTTGTTAGAACGATGAAAAAAAACGACTGGAAAAATAATTATTATTATGATAATGGCCCCCGTCAATTACCTATTAAGACCTAGGTTTAGCTTGGTTCGTCTGCGAGTTTTGGTCCTCGAGGCAGTCTCGGCTATTCTACTCGAAACTCACGTTCAAGGATTCGCACTCGCTTTGCATACCACGATTCGGGTCTGGTTAAACTGCCAAAGGCTCTCTTGTATTGGGGCTTCGTGTAAGTGCCCACCTCCTAGCGCGTTTCTCTCTCTCTCTCTTTCTCTCTCTCTCTCTTTCCTTTCTTCGCTCTTTCCCTTCACCCCTCCCTATCGTCATATCCCTCGTTTTTTTTTCTATTCGCACACATGAATCCAAGGCTTCTAACGATTCGAGCTATATATATATGTACCTATACACATGCGAATCGCGTCTCGTTTTTCAAGAACCGAGCTCCGGCACTCTCGTACACGTAATGGCCGACTCATCGGTATATTATTTTTATTTTTTATTCTTTTACTCTATCTCCCTCTCTCTCTCTCTCTCTTTCTCTCTGGCATGAATTCTCGTGGCACAAAAATCTCTATTTATATACACGCACGTACAATTCACAAACTCATTCGTGGTCTTGTACGTATCCTCGATATTCTACTCCAAACTGCATGGAACCCAAAAGAACTCTCTTGCACACCCAGTCTTTTAGCTACAACCTAACACACATATTTATATATATGCAAATGCGTACATTCGCTAAAGTCGTCATGGCTCAATATAGTTCTGCTTAAGTCGTAAGTGTCATCGTATTTATTCCCAAAATAAATTTAAAAAAACATTGAAAATCCTGATAAAAGTCAGTGAAGACGACTTCCTTTGTTAACAATTGATATTTGTAGTTTTGTTGAAAAAGTTCTGCTTTTTTTTAAGTTTTTAATGATACGTTAAAATCTATCCCATAATCAATTAGGAATTTTCTCATGACTCTCAATTCCTGAAAAAATGAACCATGGTCTCGAATAATAATTAAAAGATCGTTTTAGTTGATTTCAATTTATTGATGCAATTCGATATCATTACGAATGTACGAATTTTAGACAATCTGCCATTTCCGGGGCCATCGTTTTATCTATTACCAAAATGTCGTAATTCATGCTCGCTGATTTATATTCACGTTTCTATTTCGAAGGAATTTAACCTTATGAGTAAGCACGTGAACTTAAAAAAAAAAAAAAAATCGATCATCGTGGGCTCGTAGATTGTTCAGGATTAACTTAATTAATACTAATAAAAATCTATTTTTGTAATTGAGAATAAAAATTTGAACAAAAAGTCCACGTTGCACGATGATAAATGGTAAAAAACATAAAATAAAAACGTGCAAATTTTTCTGTCATCAAATATTTTTTTTCTTTTTTTTAGTACACATGTATTGGGCAATTGGACAGAAAAAGAAATGTTTCGAGGTCAGCAAATTTTTGTCGAGTGACGATTGAAAAATGGTCAAACGTTACGATATAATCCAAACGGTTGAAATTCATCGGTTGAGCAATTGATATGTATATTTATACGTCCAAATATATGTATACAAACGTCTGTGCGAGACTGGTATTACTTGGAATTGTGCCTGATTACTAATTGTGCAAAAATTAATAATAAAATAAAATAAGTCACATATATAATGACTTAAATACATATATAGACGTACATATATGAAACGTATTTCCATTAATGTGTAAAAAAAAGCAAAGAAAGATCGAAAAAAAGACAGAGACGTCTTAGACTCATGAAGTATGTAGTAATAAAAGACAGGTTTTCATGTGTTTGTCTGTATAAATCGTATCTTGGATCGTTCAGGAGTTTGTCTAGCGACAAAGAATACAAGGCTTCGCGGTCTGGCAGATTACGTCATATTTTTTTCGGTACAAACACTAGAGGGAGAGAGAGAGTGAGCGAGAGCAAAAGGAGGCAGACCAGGTAGTAGGATAATATGTGTACACATAAATATATCTATATACATATAAATGTATATAGACAGTCATATGTACCCATACACTGGTGAGTCGAGAGCCCGTCTGGTTTCTGGGCATTATTCCTCGCGTCTAGCACTCGTCTAGCCATGCCTCTCGACCGTGACTATGCCGCCACGAAACACTAAGAAAAGTGGGGGCATGCCGTTAGACACCACATAGACCACAGTGTACACAATTCTTTTTTGTGGTAGGACCCATCGTTTGAAAAATCGCGATCCTTCAACAGACTGCTTAAATTCTTGCGTAACTACGAACTGCACAGTCGGAGAGAATAGGGAACAAAATTGATTACACTTAGAATATTAACCTCGACAGAGTCACGTTCAGAACTTGACTGTCTGGTTAATTTTTCAAAATTTGAATATAATTTGCGGAATAATCTGACAATGTTAATTTTTGTATGTCATCGAAATGTAAAAACATATATAATATGAAGTTTAAAGTTTGACACATAACCACTTTTTTCATATTTGATACAACGCAGTGCTTAAATTTTTGGTCGCTGTATCTCCGAAACTAAAAAGTCGAAATTCTTCATTTTTTTTAGACAATCTTCGTTTTATTTCGATTTATTTGTTAAACACGTTTTTAGACACGTTTTTTTTAAATTTTTTGCTACAGTTGTTAGATAAGATTTATACGAAGTCCTGACAAAGGGGTGATTCGAAATATTTTTGTAACGACTCAACAATTGAAATTATTTTTTCCCCCTGCACGAGTTTGTTTTTATTTCCCTAAATTTCCTTGTGAAATAAGAATAAGGGGTACGTTTTCCATGGAGATTGAAGTGCAGATCGAAATTTGCAACAATTTAACATATTATTCGTATGTATAGCATACGTGTTTGAAAATTTATGTGTTTACATTGATTAAGCATTCGCATAAACTTATATAATACGCACAAGCAACTGTAAGCAGTGCGTGGAGCATGATCGTTGATTTAGTGAATATACAAAGCGAAGGCCACGATCGGTGGCTCAGCTGCGCAAAATTGGCGGCTTATATATTGCTCTTTCTAACCTCTTCGCGCGATTTCCTTCAATTTTTCATCCTTATTAATGCGTCTATATATTTATGTATAAATTGGGTTATGCACACAACATACATATTACGCATGACATATATTTGTACGGATTGTACGATTATTTCTTATAAATATATGTATATATTTATATTATGTAATAAGTACACATACCTTAATCGTCCGGAGATAAAGTATTGTCGCTTTCCCGCGGCGTGTCCTTGCCCGATTCGGCGTCCCGGAGTACGTCGACGGCGCTAGTGTCGAATAATTACAAGCGAATCGCGATATTTTTCAATCTTCTCTTCCCCCCGATCACGTTTTTATCGTGCCAAGCCACGACTTTTGTTTCCACGTTTTATTATTATTATCGTATTGCAATATGACTTCTCATCCCTTCTCTTCGGTTCGCTCTTAGTCTTTACTCACAGTTTCTTCCAAGTCGATTTTTCCAGTATTTTGGCTGACTTCCGGTTGCCTTTTGTTGCTAATTTTCGTGTTTTAAGCTCCTGATTCTCGATTTTAACGTTTAATCACGTTTTCCTACGATTACGATATTTCCACTCGTTGTAATATTGTGTTGAATGTTTGATACACGTGTGTTTTTCGCTCCTCATCCGGCACCTCTGACCTTACAGGCCGAAAGCACGTTCTCGTTCCGGATAATCCTTGTTTCTTGATGTTTATTCCTTTCCCCCTGTTCTCGTTGCAGACTTTCGATAAATCGTTTTTCAAAACGAGATCTTTTTCACTAAGCCTCGTTGTGATTCGCAACGATAGATCGCTGCTGTCTCGGCGCACAGGTCTTCAGCTCTGCGTCCATGGCAATAAGCTTTTAATGTTTTTTCCTTCTTCCTCTACGATGTTATTTCCACGATTTATAACAATGTCTTTACAATTTAACGAGGAAATAATAACAAATGAAACGTTTCACGAACTCTTTAGCAAACACTTGTTTTTATTCGACTGATGTTTTGCTTCGTTTCACTGTGTTTCGTCTTTCTCGATAGCATTTAACTCCTCTCCTTGCAGTCTATTTTTCCTTTCTTCTTATTATTCGGTAAACGAGTTTTTTATTTTAATTATTATTATTATTTATATTTAAAACCTATCACAGATATGTGTGTACACGTTTATGTATCACCAATCAGCGATGAAAACGATTATATTTTTATGTAGATTTTTATATATTTGTTATATACGTAAATATATATATAAGTATGTATTTATTAATGTGTGTCAGCGAATGCTCCGCGTTCATGTGATTCCCGTTGCTACTTTGTAACGCCACTGGACTCGAGAGCTCGCTGTTTTGCTGTCTTTATTTTTGTTTCAATATTTCTTTTTTTTTTTTCTTCTTTTTCTTGTCTTTTATTTCTTTTATTATTTTCTTTTTCGCTCTTCGTCTTATCTTCTTTCAGTCTCTCGCGTTCCTTCCTTTTCTTTCTCCTCGCGATTCGAGATAAGTCTCGTCAAATCTCTGTCTCTTTTCTCCGTGCACAGTCAACTAGTTTCAATCTCCCAATGCATACGTTTACTTTTTATTCCTGCTTTATTCTCTCTTACGCACCTTCGTTCAGTTCTTTATATCCGCGAATCTCTGTAAAAACACGTTGCACGTTTTAAATGTTTATGCTGTTTTGATGAATTATTGGATTTCCTCGTTTTTCGGCTACGGTGGCGCGTCAACGACAACGGTGGTTGGTGTAATGTGAGCTGCGCGAGATTGTCGGATCGAGCGGGCTTTTACCTCGTGGCTGGAGAGATCTCCTCCTCGTGGCCAGATCTCGCTCTTTTCCTCTCTCTCTTTCTCCGCTTTTCACCCACCTGACGCTCGTACACTACGCGTTCAGGATGATCGTTGCTTTCTCGACGCAAGCGAATATTTCACCGACACCGCGATACAACAGCAAAATTGCCAAAAATAAATAAAAATGAGAACGAAAAAAACAAAAACAAATTGTTCCCTTCAATTTGCTCGGATAAATCCTTCGTGGCTCGCTCTTTCGACGCAAATTTTCGCCGAGAGCGTGAAAGAGAGAGAGTGTGTGTGTAAGGATCCGGTGTTTGTGCACTCGCGATGTTTATCGTGTCAATTGTAGTTTGTTGTACAGTTTTTTTTTCTCGTTTTTTTATATTTTCACGAACGTCCCGCACACGATACTCCAAACAGGAACGACGATGTGTAACTGTGACGTCCCGATTGTTGGATTATTAAATTCGTGGGATTTTGAGTGCGCGAATGATAAACGTTGGATAAAAAAAGAAAAAAAATTGATGAATTTTCAAGAAATTTATTTAAAATCGTATGTTTGTTATTTTCGTATTGTTTTAAGTTTTAAGTTCGTTTCTAAGCAGGTACTTGAACAATTCGTCGCTGGTTGTTCTAATGACGAGAGGACGATGAGGTTGATTGCGCGTGTGCTTTATCCATGGGAAGAGAGTAGAGTAAAGCCCGAACGAGACGGGACGAACCGACGTGAAAACAACCGGAGAGAAGAGTGTGGTGCGCGGGCCTTTGCGGACACCGGGGGACTACCTAGTCGTAGAATGATTGGGAAGGCGACTGGCCAAAAGCACTTGATTCGCGCGCTGTTCGGGGTTTCGCCCTGCGCCTCTCCCATGCACTTTTTATTCTTCGTCGTTGCTTTTTTTTCTTTTTTCTCTTTCTCTCTCTCACTCTCTCTCTCTCTCTCTCTCTCTCTCTCTCTCTTTCCCTCTCAATGTGGCCTTCTTTCTCTCTTCTTTTCGGGGGGCCACGTTGTATTGGTGCGTGTAGTGATATTCGCGCGGGTCTCTTTCCCTCTGGGCCCCCTCTCTATTCGCTCGCTCTTGCTCTCTCGCACATTTGCGGCGAGTTGCGGTGTTGTTCGCAGAATGGCCCAGCTTGTATATTATATATCGTGTTATGCCTGGCGAGTGAAGCGCTCCTCTAGCTGGTAGAGAGCGCGGCGTGCGCTCTCCCCAAAAAAAACCCCGCGTCCGCCGCCTTTCGAGTCTCTCTTCGTCGAATATGTACGATATACAAACTCCATTAGATGTATATGTAGGTTTACATATAATGTTAACAGATATACACACACATATAGATATATATGTGTGTAAAAATTATGTGCGAGAAAGAGGAAGCGAATCCGCAGCTTTACATTAGCGAGAGAGGAGGAAGCGAAGCGAGTGAGCATACGCGCGAGTATAGGGGTCTCTCTTCTTTCTCTGTCTCTTTTTTCTCGTTCCCTCTATCGGTGTACTCCGTCAGTGTCCGCCCCTCTCTCTCTCTCTCTCTCGCGCTCTCTTTCTTTCTCTCTCTTTCTCTCTCTCTCTCTGCATACACCGAGGGGGTATAGTTACCGAAATGTTAACCTCGTGGAACGACTTTTTTTTTTTATTTTAATTTTTTTTTATTGAGTGTCGCAAAATTCATAGCAAGGATTGGGCGCGTATGAGACAGCACGAGTGAGACAACGATAAGAAGCGAATTCGCTTCATCTCTCTTGGTCTTCCTCTCTCTCTTGAAAAAAGAATGGTCGCGATATGTTCATCGAGAAGAAAGAAGATAGCGCGAGGAGTCAGATAGAAACGTCTAGAGAGAGAGAAAGAGAAAGAGAGAGAGAGAGAAAGCACAGTTTATCCGAGAGATAGAAGGAACGAGGGAGAAAGAGTTGAAGCGTCGAGGGGAGGGAAATGAGCTTCGGTGGGGAACAAGCGAGGACAACATTTTGCCGAGGGGTTTAAGGGGCGAAAAATCTCCCCACTACTCTCCTGTAACGACACCGCTGCCACTACACTGCAGATTTAACCAACACGCGGATATATATTTTGATGGCTTACAAAAAGGTCGTAAGTCGTGAATTTTTTTACCTAATCATATGTCTTTTACGCCTTTTTATTTCATATATTCTTCTCTGTACTCGTCACAGCTCTTACAAACGGGCGCAACTCTCATGTCATTACATAATCCCATCCGCCAAATTACGTCCTTTTTCCTCACCTACACACATTCATATCTATCCTCAATCCTCTACGTGTATATTTATACATTTGTATATGTATTTGCATTATGTATACACAGCCAAATAGAAGCTCTCAAAAAGACCCCTCTTATGCCCTCCATCAGTATTTCGTCTATACAAACGAGTGTCCACGTTTGTGTGACTGGTCCACACGTCAATTCTTTGCCCCACCAACCAAATACATAACCAACAAATTTCTAATACTACCACTACGACTAATACTACTACAAGTTAACGAGGACGACTACGACTACGACAACGACGACCAAGACGACGAGAGAGCATCAGCTTCCTCACCGAAAAAGCCCCTTTGGCCCCACCACCCTGCTGCGACTCCTTTCCCGTCTCTCCTCGATACCGCTTTGCCCCTCTTTACACCGAGGAACGCGCGGACGCCCGCGTCACCGAATCTCCACCCCGCCAACTCTTCTTGCCCGACGACGTCGACGACGGAGACGACGATTATGACGACGACGACCGGGACGATGAGAAGGATTCTCCTTCCAAAACTCCCCCTAACCGCTCTCCCTGTGCCCAAAATCCAACTATGCCTATATACCCTCTCCACCTTTTTTTTATCCCCTCTACAACAACCTCTAGCTGGCCCCATGCGTCCCACTCCTTCCTAAAACTGACCCCTTCTCCTTCTCCTTCTTCTTCTTCTTCTTCCTCTTCTTCTTCTTCGGCTTCATCTCTTCCCCCACCTCTTTCCAACGTTTTCATCGTTCTCTACTTGGCCAACTCCAAACAGCATTTAGCTCGTGCATAGCCAAACTTATGTACAGTTCAATCCACATCGAATCGTCCAAACATTTCTTTTTCTTCACCATTTTGACGTTTTCGCTCGTTCTCTTATTTTTGTTGAAGCCTTATGACACAAATGAGGAGGAGCTTCTCTTCTGTAGCCTTTTCGGAAAACTTCTTCTTCTAATTTAGGTCATGCTTGATTTTTTAAAAATTAATTTCGACGACTTTCCATTTTTCACAATGAAGTTTCACCGATTTTGTATTCGTAATTTTGTTTTTTTTCGCGTACGTTATTCGGATTGAAAATAATAATCATAGTACGTTTACTTCGGAAAACGTCGAAGTTTCCTAACCCTCCAAATTCCTTTTCACTCCTTTCTAAATAGAATCAACAGCACTCAGGTTTCGTGATATGATGAAAATCGTATCAACCTTAAAATATCTCTCTACCTCTCAGTGAATCTATTTTATTCGGATCAAATGGAATAACGAATGACGTTTATAAGATGACACATGGAAATATGACATTTTTGCAAATGTTTTAAAAACCTTGAGCGATTTAATGGTTTCTTAATTTGTCGTCAATCTTTAGAATATTTTTTATAACATTTTTATTGTTGTTCCGAAATGTTATCCTCGTTGTCGTAATTTGAAGCCGAATTGTTGAACCGTAATGTATTTTTCCTTGATATTTTGGCTTGTCTTAAGTTCATTACCTTCTCAACTTCCGAATCTTGGCTCCTTCATGCTGTTCGTGACTATATTTTATATACATATACACAAACACTTGCATACTTGAAAACGTTCGCGTCTGTATATCCACACACTTTTTCCACTTCTCGCACGCTGAATCCCAGAAACCTGTAGAGCCTTTCGAAGCTGCGGATACACGTTGTCGTCAACACTTTTTGCTATTGATGTTCGAGGATTTTTTTTTTTTCACATTTTATTTTTCTATTTCATAATATTGTATTATATCATATCCATATATTTGGCATTGTAGTCATTTCATTTACATATTTCATAAGTAGGAATAATTCTGTTACGTTGAGCAAAAAAAAAAAAAACACGATAAATCAAACCAGTTAATAAATTACAATGCACTTGTTTAGTTTTAGAAACGCTGATAATCATTTTATTTTTTTCAATGCAAAACGATGATTTATAAAAGAGGTCGAAGAATATTTATTCATTCATATTTATTTACTACTTTTCATGGTCTTTGCTTTTTACGAAAAAACCAATATTAAGACTGAATTATTGTTAAGAACGTTCTGAGGATAAAATGAGAAAAATAAAAGTTTAAAACTGTTTCAATTTTTTTTTTCTTCAATTCTATAAACATTCTTTCAGGGAAACGAAAAGAGTTAAACAATTGTTATTGTTTAAATTGAGGATAGGCTTGTTAATTTGTTAATTTATTATAGTCCAAAATTTGTATATGTTTTTCAATTTATTTTTAGAAATATAGTGAAGAATTATTGAATGGTCATTCATTCTTTTTTTTTTCGTACCATTTAATACATTCATGTAGCCACTAAAAGGACAACAGTGTCTAGGACGAAAATATGATTTCATTTATTGATCGGCAGCTCTCAGCAACGCGTTATAGATAGAGTTTCATTGTAATAATTGAAGCATATTCATCACCTGGAAATAGCTGATTGAAAAAATCAACGAACGAACAAGATGGCAATGAAGAGGAGGAAGAGGAGGAGGAGGAGGAGGAGAAGAAGAAGAAGAGGAAAAAGAAAAAAGAGCAATATCAAAGTATTCCGATGCAAATATATCCACATTCAATATCGTTCGTACCGACTAATCATTTTACGATGAAATTATAAATCGAGTATGGACATTTTTCCCGCTATCGAACAAAGCCATTTTAATTGATCCGATTCACGATAATGCTTAATATCGACGATTCGATGTGAAGAGGAGGCAAAACAGAAAAAAAAAACACATAGAGAACTAAATGAAACTGATCAAAACCCGATATTCTCGAGTCGACTCTCGTCCTCTTCTCAATTCAGGTAATTTTTACGTTCGGGTGAAAAACCGCGACAGAATATGACGAACGTCAGAGTATCACAGAAATATCCTCTTCGCTCATTAAGTTAAAAGAGATATTCCTTTTTTTTGTTATGCTTCGATTTGTTATCAACGAAGAAACTAGTACAATGGAGAGAAAATATTTGTAAATCGGTTTGTAGATACTTAATAACGTTCGTCATCGTGACAGAGACGCTCGATACTTTGTTAGATCCAAATGAAACGCTTTCAGAAGTCAAATTAACATACATAAACAATATCTGGGCCGATTCACGATCTATTTTCACCTGCCACCCGAGCTTGCCTCAACGGTTTCAGAATCAACTATCGATCGATTTCCACATTCACATTCACTTACAGCCATACTTTAGTGTTTAAGTCCATGTTAAGTGTCGAGAGTTTTAGTTCATTCGGAAATAGCTCTCTCATCTGTCCAATCCTTCTAATTGAATCAACCAAATTCTCGGATTCGACGAGAACTCAGAATGAAAGACTGCGATCTCATAGAACCTCGATTCATTAAGACCCATAGAAACATACAGAAGATAACGAAATAGAATGTAGAATACTTTAACATGTGACGTTCATACCATTCACATTATGAGTCATTCTAAAAAATTGATGAAAATATGTCTTTCTTGAAAAACATACCAGGCACCTTTATCAATTTACTACATTTTCATTTGAAATTCTTCATTGTCAATTCAATGCACCAGTCTCGCCATAGTCACATTCAAAAGTTAACTCTCTGATTAATTTTTGAAGTTTCGACATCAATTGCCGAATAATCCGATAATTTTTGTCTTTACATCTGATAAAAATATTTAAAAAATATTGAAAAATGTTGAATATGAACTTTACAGTTTGAAAAACAAACTTCTTTTAATTTTTGTACTGCTCCCCATAAAAATGCATGTAAATTTGCAGAATCTTTGATTGTGTAATATTTCGAATAAGGGTTGATGAATGTTTTGGAAATTTTCTACGTAATTTGACAATATTGTTTGTTGTTTTGGTAGTCGCTTGGTTGTGGTTTTGATTAAAAAACTTTCTTTATCTATCACAGACGATGCAACACTTTTTTTCCAGACTTACCATTAAGGGTTCAAACAAACCAAGGGGTCAAAACTAAGACGTTCAAACAAAGCACACACGTATGATGGTTTTTGCGACAACGAGAATAAATTTGCTTCATCATACATAATATACATACCTAATGGAAATTCTATTCAAGTTTCATTGCAAAGTGCATTAAATGTAATTCAATAATTTCACATTAGCAAATACTCTCTTTCCATAATGTAAATGGTGCGGATGATGAGAGTTGAAGAATGGTTAAAAGGCCCTTGCAATTTGGTTGTATCTTCTTTTGGACGTGAATATTTGAAATATTAATGGTTAGAAATTGGGCCATGCACGCTTGTCTCCCTCTCTCCCTCTCTCCCTCTCTTTCTCTTTCTCTCTTCATCTCCGATTAACTCGTTTTCTCTATTTCTCTCTTCCTCCTTCGAGAGTATGATTAATTAAGAATTCACTCTGTCGGGGTGCATAATCCCGTGTGACCTGTCGTTCTCGTATATCTTTTCATTCTACCTTCACTGCGGGATCAATGATAGCGAGCGAGACATAAAATCATTGCTGCTCGTGTCTCAAAATATTACCAAATTATCTCTTCTACTTCGATTCAGTCATTTTTCAAATGCTAATTACATACGAGCTCGAGTACCCAGAAATATTTCGTGGATTATGAAAAAAACGAATCGATGACGATAAAAAACTAGATTTTCTCGTCAATCGTACGCCATCCAGTGTAGGCGAACAATTTCATTCATCCGGGAAAGCTATGTCTTTTTCAACCTTTTTTCCACAACATCATTGTTTCGGAAATAATTTTTATTAACGATTTTTCAAAAATAGCCGATCGGATAATAACAAAAATGATTTGAAGGGTATAAACACGTCATAGCCTCGTTATGTAAGCCTCGCGAAGGCATTACAACAATAACAAAATACCTGTTACTAATAATAAGCTTTTGTCGTCTCGGGAGGCTCCCGAACCTTCCAAGAAGCTTCCACCGATCGATGGTCACGGTTGTTCAATACTGGTAACTTGAATTTCAACCTACCTGCAGATTTAGATTCACTAATTCTTTATCAATATTTATCAATTTGTAACGATCAATTGACCGATGAGTTTCGAAAAAAATCTAAACGTTCTTTTACCTCATTTTTTAAATCATGAACATTGTAATGAGAAATAAAAACATTGCGAAAAGATTGGAATTGGTAGCAGTATCGAAGGCTATGTACCATTTTGAATAGTGAAACAAACTGCACAACCAATTAATATACACGGTGCAGGGCCATTAGCGAATTCGCGTTGAAGCGTCCCTCCTAATTGACCTAACGTCTTGGAGGGGAGTATGGAAGGAAAGAGGGAAAAAGAAAGAAGTAAAATAAGAAAGGACAGAGATATTTATCCGGTTGACAAAGAGTGTCACAGTTTTCTTCTGTTCTTTTCTGTTGAATCTGTTTCTCGACTTTGTTCTCGTTCTCGCTCTTTCGTTTTGTCCTTATCGTTGTATCGTGGACGAAATTTCTGCTCGTCAGAGCAATATCCTCTCACGAGCCTCGTTCGAGCGAAGAAAATGGTTGTAATAAGTCTGCACGTGATCGAAATTAAAGCCTTCGCAGCTATTTCTCTCCTCGAGCTTATTCAACGCGAGAGTCTACCATGTTCAGCTTTTGTCATAATGTGACATGAACAGTTGTTTAATACGATCGGTTATTACGTGAGAAACGCGGAAGTTCTTTCATTTTTACAATTATTTGTCATCGAATCGCTTTCAAAGAGATCGTCCAAATAATCGCACGGACTCAGTTGCAAAACTCGATTGTGTCTGGTCCTACACAGCATTTCTATTCGCCATCCACTTCTACTTGTAGCTTCACCATTGATCGTTCCTAACGTATTATCCCCGTTCCTATTTTCGTTTTAATGGACATAAGAAATACTTCCGCACGACAGAAATTTAAGCAACAAGCTAATTCCTTGAATAAATAAGTAAACGAGAATATTTCAACCAAATTTCGTAAACACAAATTCATTTTTCTTTTATACTTGATCCAATTTCAAAATAACAACTGTTTTTTCTTTCTTTTTTTTTCATTCATAACAAACATTCGTTCATAAATAAATGTTTCTCAAATCCTCTGAAATGCCTCGAAAATGAATAATCAAAAGATTCAATTTGAAATGACAAATACCTCGCCTTTTATCACCTTTTTTCCGATCAATTCCAGGGTCTTTTTTTTGTCCACCGTTCAATATATACATAGGATGCATGAATATTCACATTTTTGTAACATCATATCTATATGTAGTTGTATCGCACGGTGTTGTTCGATGACTCTCTCGTGGGTTATACTCTCGACTCAAACCCCTTCACCATCCGACCCACATTATCGACTTTCGACCTCGCGATCAATCTCCCTGCCATCGAGTCCCTCTTTTGTGGTCTATCTCGTGGACAAGGTAAATCGAGCCATGCACAGGGCCAACAGCACTCTTCCACACGACACATGTTATGCAGGATCAACTCTTCTGCTCGAGGGAGTTTCCGATTCTCTTCCCGTACCGTTGCCTCCTGACTTTGAATCCGACCTGTGTTTGAGGGAAGCATAGATTCGAATTTCGCAGCATATTTCGTTCACAAAGATTATATAAGAGTGTTTTAGGTTTTTGTCCAACTTGACACGACAATTCAGAGACAAAGTTCTGGAATTTTGTCATTTGATAACCGAGCAATAATTTGTTTAGAAATGACATGGAGAAAATGCTGATTTTTTGGAAAGAATCGAATCACTTTATTTTAATTTACAAAAACGTATTAAAACGTCGTTGAAATAAAAATAAAAATTCAATTGTCCTTCGTATTAATTTCGAATAACAAGAGTCGACATTTCACGAATTTGTGCGAATTAAATAAGCGGTGCAGCCAATGCTTCTTTTCTTATCAGCTAATCGTAACAAGCACTGTTTTTTTTATCAATTCGAAACAACGAATATCACTTGATAAAAGAGTCAGCGCGGTAAATTTTTATCTAACTGCACGTACGCACTTTGACAAGTTTTCTAAAAAGTTGACGAATCGTAGTAGGCGAACTTACGTGAAATAATTAATTTCTTCGGGTGGTAAAAATTATGGTAACGTTGATTTAGGCTTGAGTTGGTTTTCTTGCATTTGATGTTCATTTCGATGAGTCACTGTTCTTTGAACATTGGTGTCGAAACTATAAAAACGGAATATAAATAAAAAAAGAGAATTGTGCGTTATTAAATGACCTCAATAATCATTTTAATTACATTTAAACGTAGTTGAAAAATGATAAATCCGCCAGTTCGAAATTAACACATACTTGCTTGCCAAAAAAATTGTAATTATACTTAAAAAAAAAAACGAGTTTCTTTAGTGTGTATTTATAAAGAATTAATTGACCCATCACTTGGATATTGGAAGATGTTATTCAAATATCTTAATTACTAAAAGTGTTGAAGTGGCTCGAAAATATTTTGGCCATACATATCTGTGAAAAATTGTATATACGGCTCTGTAAATGCTCAGTCAAGAGAAGAGACCGACTGCACTGTGTACGTTCGGGTTCGAGAGAGATAAGATTGCAGCAAAGTATGCGATGATATTGTTCGCGATTTCTCGCTAATAGATCGCGAGACGAGTGGTGGGGTAGAACGAAATTCGATAAAAATAGAAATGGTAGAGTCTTAATTTTGCTAACGTGAAATGTTTGCAAAAAATGAGACTCGTTTGCGTTTGAGCTTCTTCCAACGGGGAGGAATAATAATGAAGAAAATACGAAAATACAAAAATGTCGTCTATATTGTTAATAAAAAGTATTTCAATCGTTTTGTATGAAAAAAAATGTTGCTACGGTGGTTTTTTTCCGAAATTTTATCAGGTAAATTAAAAATAAGAAAAATACAAAAAACTCGAATGTGTCATTTGAAATGAGCTCGTTTACACAAAATGCAATATGGCCCGCGCGTCCTACCGTTTTTTCCTAAATCGTAATCGTATTAAAATATTAAAAAAAAAGAGATCGAGGTTTTATTTGGACAGATTTGATTAATTGGGTCGCATCTTTTTACGAAGCACCTGTGTTTGATCTCTAACGTCGATCACACGGATAGAAAAACGTGAATAAATAGACACATGATCGAACCCAAATTGACGTCTGAGCGGAGCTGAACATTTTATGCTTCCAAATATATAAAAGAATCAAAATGAATTACATTTTAGGAGACAAAAAAAACGTAGCACTCTTCAGCACTAACATTTTTGCGTGTCCATTGAATAGATACCATGGATTTTCTAAATTATTCACCCGTTCCTCTGCAAGGATAGAGGAAACTTCAATTTTTAATCGACGACCCTATTTTATTCGTGCAATTACATTATTCGTAAAGCTCAAATCATTATTAAATGAAATTAAATGAGACCGGAAGTTGAGAACACTCAAGAATCACGATTTAAAATCGTTTCAATTGGGTTTTTCAACGAAGATTTCGAGATTGAAACAAAAATTAATCGTATAAATCATCAGTTTAGGAAATAAAACGAGTATGCAAAGAAACAATTAATTAAAATAAAAAATGAATTGAAAAAAAAAACACGTTATGAATAATAACTGATAAAAGTAAAACGAAGTTGAACAAAATCTGACACGATGTGTGCTCACTAGAGTGTTTGTTTCGAGAGGCGTTTTTGGGAGTTCTGCAACTGGTCGAACGAGCTGCATCGCCGCTAGATATTCTTCGGAGATTGACCTTGAAAAGGATTTGGAGTATTAGACGAGACGTATTTGTACCAGTCGGGACTAGAGCTGTGTGCGGCAAAACTATGCGAATGTGCGTCACGACGAGTTTTTCTCATCGATCGTGAAACTGGACTTCTTCGTGTAGATATATGTGTATATGCATATGGAGTCCGCAGCATCCGAAAGCAGCAAAAACGAGCCTAAGCGAGGGCAAGTTAGGCCTGGCGTTGCACGAATGTGAATGAATTATGACTGCAACATTTACGTTGCACATAAACTAAGCCCTGAATATAAGAGAAACATTTGCACTGTAGTGTATTAACAAAATTAAACGTTTTTTTATGCAAATATGTTTTTTTTTTTTGTTGAAAAAACCTTATTTTCTGCACTATTTCGAAACTGTATTTCCTTTTATAGAGTTTTTATCATCAAATCTTAACTGAATATTACTTCATCGCATACCATTCTCTTCGTTATCAAAAAACGAAGACAATGGTGTATAATTAAGGCTCGTTATCGCATAGAAAAAACATTTGATGCTAAATAGAAGGTTGGGATCGTGTTCGAGACGATTTACGTTTGAAAAAAAAAAAATTTCAAGTGATCTAGAGTTAACAGTTTGGCAATATTTTATTTTTACTCTATCGCTATTTATATTTGCATTTAAAAAAAGGTATTATATTTATATATTTGTAGTATGATGACGAAGAAAATGTATTGACAGGACGAAAAATAATTCGATAACTCGATTGATCCTGAGGGATGAAAAGCCAAGCAATTTAATTGAGGTAAATATTTTTAATCCTGAAGAAGCGTTCGAGACACGTTGGACTTTTCTTGCGAATGGAAGCCCAGCAAATTCACGTTACTCCGGCCCTTGCTGAGGCCTCTGGGCCTTGCTAGCAGATTCGGCTCTCTCTTTCTCTATCCATCCTTTCTCTCTCCTTCTCTCTCTTCCCCTTGGACTCAGTAAACGTGAGTTTGCTAGAGTCCGTTCGAGAGGGCCATGAACCCCGAACAGGTTGGCCCCTTGGACGTTCACCTTCTTCGTTTTCTCTCTGACCAACACCACCGACCAATCGTTCTTTCTTTCTCGCCCTTCTCTCTTCCTCGATCTTTTCGTCGGGTATAGAAGAAGGTATGCAAGCTATAGGTAGACAGAAAAGAAGGAGAGACGGAGAGAGAGAAAGATTTCGGCGCAAAAGACCCCAAACTCTTGTGCCAATCCCTTCTTCCCCTTCCTCCACTTCGACTTCTTCTTCTTCTTCTTCTTCTTCAGCTTCGTCTTCGCCTACCCGCCAAACATCCAGATACCACTAGCCCTTGGGGCCCTAGTCCCACCTCTACCTTCTGTCGTTCTTTTTTCCCCTCCACTTTTCTACCTTTTCTCTCTCCCTCCCCCCGCGTATCTTTCTCTTCATTTTTTTCCTATCTTCTTCTCTTTCGTATCCTACCATGTTCTCCTGCACATTTCATCCCGCGAAATAAAAGGGCATCACTGACTGTACTCCATCTTTTAATCGTCGCCCTTTTGCTTATTAACCATCTCTACTCGGTGCATCAAATTGTCATAGGTATAGTAAACACCGTATAGTTTCTGCTTCCATCACTTTTTTACACTCACACATTTAAAGATCCTGTTCATTTTTCTCTCTCTCTCTCTCTCTCTCTCTCTCTCTCTCTCTTTCTCTCTCTCTCTCATTTTCCTTAGCCTTCTTCTCACCCTCTTTAATCGTTTCTTCACTATACGCAACCTCCTACTATATTTCTCAGCAACGACGATCCTGAAGGGCTTCTTTCACATCTCCAATATATTTATATATTGCCTTCATATGTATGTATTAAGATGTATGTATGTGTGTGTATATATAATTTGATGATGCAGCAAGAGAGCCCAAGTGTTAGATAATCTCTCGTGTCAAAAATCTTTTCTTGCCCCCTCAGGCACACCAATAATAGAGAAAGACAGAGCAAGAAAGAGAGAGGGTTAAGGTGGATGAGTCGATGCGAAAAAATTCCAAACCTCGTCCAAGCAGGTTTCGACGACTTTAAAAGCTTCTTGCATCGCTGACCACATCCACCAATATCTCCTCCACCCAAAGTTCCCTGCACACTCGTTTTCTCTATTCCTCCCCTTCAGTCATCGAGAGTATGCGATTTTTGTGACACTCACATTTTTTTAAATCGTTAGAAAATGTAATGACACTTGTTTATTATTTTTCAACTCATTTCTGAGAGTGAATACATGGAGTTCCGTGTCCGAATCATTGCGAAACTTTACGGAGACGATTTTCCAAAATAAAGAAAAAAAAAACCTTTACGAGCCTACTCTCTTTAATGAAAGCTTTTTTTTAACGAGATTCCATCAATGTTACGCAGAAATTTACGAGACTTACGATATCAGCTATAAATTTGAATCTGCTGAGAGAAGATTTGAGCGCGACGTCGCGGGGTCCACCTTCGCCGTACGATTATTCGCAATTTTATTTCATTATCTACTCGTAATAAGTATGAAAAGTGTAAGCGTGTCGCGTAAATCATGATTATCAGGTTCGAGGCACGGTATAAAATTAACGAGTCGATAAAAAAGTGTCTTTAACGTCGGCGTTTTTTACATTTTGTTGTTGTTGTTTGATCGGAAAACGTAAAATGTTGCAAACATTGTCGGAATAACGTAATGAATATTTCAGGTTTGAAAAAGTAAAGCAATCTACGTGTATTAAAGAGTTTGAAACGAATATACTTTGTATTGTTCGTTCCCGGAAATGTTGGCCGAAAGTAACCGAGAAATTTGCACGTTTTCATGCCTGTATTCGTGTATGTCTGCGTGTGTGTCTTTCTGTGTATTTGTGATTCTACAAATAAACGAATTCTCAAGCAACGTCGCGTCACTCACATACCGCCAAGTTTCGCAAGACCCCAATTGCCCTCGAAAATTGCTTGCCGAGGGAGACAGAAAAAGATACAAAAGAGGGAGAGAGAAAGAGAGAGAGAGGGACCATTTCCGCGACCAAGTATTCGTAGTCGTCGCGAAACGAGACGACTATGATGACACTCGCGTATAAAACACCGCTCATTTATGTATATATGACGTATGTATTTATAGAAAAATCAACGAATTTTACGACCGTTAAACATTTGACATCGAATCCATCTTCAAAAACTTTCATTTTTTACTCCTTCAACTATTAACTTCTTTTTTTCGTTAGAAACAACAAATTTTCTCAAAGTTCATCGAAAGGATGCGAAATAATATACGAAAAATAATTTTTTATCCATTTATTGTAAATCGCAATTGTGTACTGAGCCTCCAAACGTCAAAATAAAAATTAACCGTTGCTTCGTGACAAGAAACAAATTAGCTCCGGTTGAGCTGCTTATCTTCGTCTTACAATAAAAATAAATTATTGCATTGTTCAATAAAAGTTATTATCGTTTATTTCATTAAATCGTCATATTGAGAACGAATCTTATTTTATTTATTAATTGTTATCGTAACAGTTCTGTGGGTATTTTGAAAACTGCATGGATTTACAAATCAGTGCAACAAAAGAAAGATTGGCAAATTCTTATGCATGCAAAATGCAATACGGGTGCGATATGTGTGTCATTATCCACGCGCCGTTTAGCGAATGACTCCTAGAATGCAATGAATCGTCTACATGCAATTCATTCGAGTTCGTCTCATCATAGAAGACTGGAATGAGCGACTTAGGCAACCGTAAACCTCCGAGCTTCCTAGAGCTTCAATTACGCTGACAAATTTTAAACGATATTTCACATGTGCGCTATAGCACATTTGCTTAGCTCGACATAGAAAATAAAAAGTAGACGGGACGATGCAAGAGATCGTACGAATGGTGAAATGGAATAAAATATTTAGCAACGACCAAGAGACCCGCGGTTTGATTTATTTTTTCATCGTCAGAAAAATTGCGTCGGCATCACTTTTTCTAATCGAATTACAAAATGTCTTGAGCAAATTTGCAATTATTTTTGCTCTTGCTTTCAATTGAATGAGGAAATTATTTTTAATTTTCGATGGATCACTATTTCGAATGGATTTTTTTCTCGTATTATTTCATTTCAACAGTTATTTCTGAATCATATTTTTATTTTTATTTTTGAGAATTAACAGTACTCACGGTGAATTATTGAATGATTTTTTTTATTGGAGAATTATCCACGAAATCAAAATTCATATTACAGAGTGTAACATGAGAGTAGGGATGTAAATAAATTTATATCAATAGGAAACGAATGAAAAAACGAATTTATATTGAATTTTGTAAAAAATGGAATAACAAATGTGTTTCTCTGTAAAAATAAATGGTGAATGCTTGCAATTGTTTATTTTACTCCTGCAGTTTGAAAATAAAGGAATAAATTTTTTATTCAGTTTTATTGAAAATATTGTTGAAAAAAGAACAAATGAGTAATTGATTATTGTTTTCTGTATATTTATAATCCTTCATGAAACGTTATTGCATGCGTATTTCACACGATTACAGGTATATATTGTTCGTCCTACGAAATGGTCCACATTAGTTATGCACGGTCTCAATTCGTGAACAATTTTCATATTCGATACGTCGAAAGAGGACGGACTTGTTCGTTCGTTGCTCTCTTTGTCTCGTTAATTAAAAATTACAATCAATCCCCTTAATTAAAAACGGGAATAGCGTACGTACCCATTTCCCATTTCGATATTAATGCGAATCAGCCCCCACCGATTTCTCCCCTCTCATCTCACCGATTCGTTTTGCAATCTCGCTTTAATGCCTGCACAAAACTTCGACGATTCTATGCATTTCGAATATCAATTTGGGATTTTTCGTTTTCCATACATTCTCTTCTCGCCCTCTCGCCCTCTTTCTACTTTCTCACTCTTTCTCACACACACGCACACACTCTCTCGCGCTCTCTCTCTCTCTCTCTCTCTCTCTCTTGTGTCATTAATATGCATATTTCAACTCTCGTTTTTGTGCAGCTTTTGAATAACACACTGTTCAATACAGATAGTTTCCTGCATGAATAGTTTAAAAGCATTCGCGTTCTTCCATTTGATATTTCATTTCGAGTATGTATTATTTGGTGGCGAATCGAACATGTCAAATCGATAGAGGGAATTGAATCGAGCATCTGGATAATAAATCCTTTACATGTTACATTTAAACTTCACTCGCAGGACTGACCGTTAAATAAATTTTTCGATGAATAAAATTACCGATTCGAAAAAATACACGAACAATATACATGCATGCATCAGGATTTTTGAGCTGTCGATATAAATCATAATATTCCGCATCAAAATTGCTGCAAGTAGAACTTCTGGAATGGGATAGTAATCATTAAGAAAAAAAAAAAACAATTATTACATTTTTTTCATAGAAACCATTCACTGTCATTGAATTAAAAAAAATTATCGTACAAATTCGAATGAATTCGAACGTAGAATTCTTCAACCAAGATTATAAAATAAAATACAATGTAAGAAATCACGAGGTCCATAAATTTATTCATGATTTGCTTATTTCCGTATTATTTTTTATATCCCGAGGTTGAAAAGTACATTGACCCTAATTTGCCAAACGCGCATATTTCGTCTTCCCTTGTCAATTCTATGGAGGCGTTTCAACGCATAATGTATATAATAATCGAAAGAGAAAGAATGCCTCGAAATCTCCCCCATTTGGTTCTTGATCCGAAAAAAAGGGAAAAGCTTGGTCTTCCTTCTTGGTTTTTTTTTTTTTTTTTCCTTTCAGTTACGCGCGCTTCTCTGGTTCCAGTACGACGTACGTAACACGCAATGTTTCTCGCTCGCTTGCTCGTATCAGCCCCATTCTCGTACGGTACACCCAGGATACCCGAAATAAATAATGCATTCAATTGCGGCAAAGCTTCGTTGGCATCGCGATGTTACATTGCTCGACCATCTATATACCGGAAGTCCGGCCAAAATTGCATACTGCCAATTACACGTTTTTTTTTTTTATCTCCTTTTTTTTCAACCCTATGTAAATTCAAAGCACTTAAAATGTATCCAAAGTTGCAAAAAGAACCATTGATGAAAATCACTTGAAAATTTATTAAACGGACGTTTTAACTTCGCATTTCCAAAAGGACTATGTAGAAACTCTATTGAACATGCTAATTTGGTTTTTAAAGTCGAGTCTCTAATGTTGTATCGAAATAATGAATTTGGACTTTTCCGTCAAAGGCTCCACACAAAAATACTTGAAACTCATAACATACTGAGTTTCGTAATCTTCCAAATTACGAAATTGTTTATATTCGTCTCGTTAAAAACACAATTATTGCGATTTAATGTAATGTGCAATAAATGTTTAGTTTTCATTTTACGATTGCAAAGGAATATGCTTTCGCAGCTTTTTTCTCCTGCAGATAAATTTTATCGGAACTTGAACTTAAAGATAAATCAATGAGTTGAAAAAAAAAAATTCATGTCAAATTCTTGGGAAGAAATATTACAAATATGTAAGAACCCTGTAGTGTAAAATTTTCTAAACAAATGACAAGGATGTAAGCGTAATATGTTTAAAAAAAAAATAATACGTATTTTTGGTCGACTCGTCTGTTTTTTCATGTTAAACCGCAAAGCTCGTCATGAAAAGGCGGTGCATTAAAAAAGGTCATGAACTGTGGTTAAAAGCAGCTGCAAAAGCCTACCATCCACGGAGAATATGAGAACCAAAGTGGCCAAAATAATCGTAAGCGTATGGTTGTGTGCAGGTACGTGAGGTTCGGGCTCTTTGCTGCGTTTGTTCGTTCGTCTCGTTCGTTTGTAATGTCATTACTCTCTCAAAAAATGTCCCAGAACCATTGAACATAAATTTTCAGCGTATACGACCACGTGGAAGTTTGCAAGCATATATTTTCGTGGCTTAAATAAAAAATGAAAAAACTCGGTTCATTACAGATTTCATAATAAATTAATTAAGAGACATATAAAAAAAAAAAAACGTTCATATAATTTCCTACATCGATGTGATATGAAGTAAAAAAAATCAAGGAATTCATGAATATTTATTTAACCAATTTAAAGACTGAAATCATCATCTTTGCACTCAATTCAACGAGCAATAAAAATTAAGTCGATCAAAAAAAAAACGTATAAAGGAATTTAATAAAAATGATTATGAATAATTGGACGACAAATTATTGAAATAATTTGACGTACCTATTGGCTCCACGGTTTACTCCATTTTGTTTGTTGGCTGTCGAAATATAGTAAAAATTGAAATACAGTAATACACCCACACCAGGATGTACAATGGTCAAATTTTACGGGACGAAAAAGAGAGAAAGAGTGAGTGAGGCAGAAAGAAAAAGAATGAAAAGAGGGAGCGGTAGAAAGAGAGCGAGCGAGAGAGAGAGAGAGAGAGAGAGAGGGAGAAAAACGAAAATTTTGGGAGACTGGTTGTCGTGCGGGTCTTCGTAACACGCTACAATCAACCGTGTATTCATCGGATAAGCATAACGCTTAAGGGGGTTGGGGGAGAAGGAAAAACTGGAGCTCGGTGATGCAACTGGCGTTATGAAATCGCACGAGTGCGATTTGCTGTTGACGCTTGTGTTCGCCAATAGAGGCGAGGAATTTTTAGACTTGTTTGCAGATTTCACAGCTACTTCGTATACATTATATACATATACACGTAAATACATACATACATACATACATAAAGATATATGCAAACCAATCGAAGTAGGGTGAGCCAAACGCCCGTTCGTGTAAATACATTGAATGAATTCTATCAAACAAACGGGCGTAGCTCGATCGAGTTCAGGACTTAAGTGATGTGAATCGCAGGCCTTTTCATTGGCACTTTACATACATAAGGTATTCTATGTCAACATGACCTCGTTACCGACCTCATTATTCAAATTACTGCCTGCAATTTTGTTTCAGTGTTACTCCAAATTATTATGCACTGAAAAAAAAAAACAAAAGTATGATTTTGATACTAATACTGTACAGTTGTCCTGGTTAATCGAGTCTCAAAAAACATTACGTTGCCATCATTTCAATGCTACTAAATTTTACAGGTTAGACGCAATGATCTTGACTGTACGATTTGGTGATAATAATAATCTGGCCAACGATGAATAGGATTGGACTGTCAGGATTAGTTGAAGTAACTATTCAAGATCCGATGACAAGATTGAATATCGTAACAACAGCTATTTTGATGGTTATCACATTTTTTCAAATAGCTGTTTATTACGAAATACCGTCATACGAATTGTTTTAAAGTAAATGAAGAACAATCAAAAAGTATGGAATTGTCTATTGTCCATTTTTGACGTATCGAATATATGAAAATTATCCATTTCATGGGAGTCGAATCGGTGGTAGGACGAACAATAAATTCTTGTGCTCATGCAAAATGTACGCGCAATAATATTTCACAAAGGATTATATAAATATACAGATGACAATAACGAATTCCGCAATTGTTCTTTTCGAACTACAAAAGCGAAGTAAACAATAGCAATCATTCAGCTGATTCATTTTTACATGGAAATCAATTTTGATATGGTAAAAAAATTGAATATTCATTCATTTTTCCACGAATTGCCGCAGATATAATTAATTTTTCAAAATCCACTTATTGATTACAGGCAAATCCAAGAATTATTGGATGCCTATGGCTTCCGATGAAACGTGAAAAAAAGTTAAGGACATGGGGTGAAAAACACCCGCAGTCCCCAGATCACAACCAAAAGTTGGCATTTTTCAACTTTGCATGCTCGAAAATCGTGTGAAAGTTGTTTTCAAATTGTAGACATTTTTTTACTGACAACTCACAACTTAGAGTACTCGATATTTAAAGTTACAATTTACCCCAACCATTTAAACAACTGACGAAGACAACATTATACAAAAAAAAAGATTGTTAAAAACCTGAAAAGTATTAAATGAAAAACTAGCCAAACCTTCAGTCTCTTCAGCTTAGAAACGAGATTGTGGTCAAGACTATATCCAGGATTTTACATTCCAACCTCAAAAAGTATCTTTTAGGTTCAGGTTGTGTATTTTTATCCAGAATTTGAAAGAAAAAAAGGTTAAGTGGTGAGATTTGCAGGTTCGTCGGTTTAGCCTGGTGCGGCAAATATGTATGTCGACATATATACGTATAAATCCGCACATATGTGTACATAAAAGAGTGGGTGTCCCTTTACCCCCCGTTCGGTTTGCCGATCGTCGTAAATTTTGACAATGCACGCCTAGCGAGATCCCTCCACTCGACCTCACTCGCAGTCCAAACCCCTCTCCTGGTTAACCAATGCGATCCTCGAGACCGCAGTGTCCCCGATATATTGAGTTTTTATTGTCGAATGCAATTCGCACAATCATTTATACATATTTATATATACGTAAGTGTATGTGTGCGAAAACTTTGCTGATCGAATCAATTTCCTAACGACACAGCCTCGTGTTCGTTGCCATATACTGCGTCTATGTGTCAAATTTATTAACGATCTTTATCATCAACAATTTCCACTCTAACGAGATCACGAAAAAAAAATCCAAACATTTTTCAAGACTCAGTTAGAAGAAAAAAAAAGTCAAATTTGTATGTACATCTGAATAAAAATCCATGTAGCAATCGTATTACTTAATATTTCAAAAAAAAATGTTGAAAAACACTGAAAATTTTGTTGTAGGACTTCTTGGGCATTTTACAACTTTTGATTTTGTAGAACAGTAGCTCGAAAAAGGACACAGAACGGATAAAAAGGAATATATTTATGTATAGAATGGATAAGGGCACGTGGGAATTCCTCTTCCCGGACGTTGGATGGTTACCCATGTAATACACGATTATTACGCGCATCCTTGCAAATTTTGCACCGGTGTGGCTGGCCTGTTAATGTGCTAATGTGGACACGCTACTATAAAAGCTCATCGTATAATATTTTATGTACATACATATTGTCAAATACATGTACTTGTATATACATATTTGTGAATTTATAAATATGAGTGAGGGAGAAGGGAAGAGGAATGAAGGGCGGAATGAAGAAAGAAAGGAGGAGAGAAAGAAAAAGAGAGCAACGGATATTTCGGCTTAATAATACCGGCCAGCCGGTATAGATGTAAGATAGTTATAATTAGGCGTGCATTCGATCTAGCAACAAGCAGGTTACCCATGTGAACTTCCCCGCAACTTTTGGGTGTGACGGTATGCGAAGGTGCGGTTTTCCGAGCGTGTCCTTCACGGAGACTAGAGTAAAAGAGACCGGAACGCATTCGCCGAAGAGATTGTCCTCGAAATTTCCTTCATTACCGTCAATTTCTTTTCTCGATTTTGTTCAAGCGAATGTTCAAGACACTATCTCGAAACTACGTGCACAATTTTTGAAAGGATTCCTTGTCCTGCAATCGAGATATGAGCAATGAAAAATTACTCCATTTTAGGAAAATTCACACTTCATGGAATAACTTCATGGAATAAAAGAATAGAAAACATCTGCTAAACTGTTCGAAATATGGACTTTGTTTGTTGCATAATAAATTATGCATGTTTTTTATGACAAATTAATGACAAACCGTATACTTTTTTCGTGGTTGGTTTTCTGAGGAGACACACGATCTCCCAAGTAGTTTTATCAGTGCTCCGAGGTACATTTTCACGAGCGGGATCTCTATTACAATCGAAAAGAGAGCGACGAGCTCGTAAAATGTACGAAGCTTGGATCGTCGATGGTAGTCAATACCGCATGATGTGCGCAGCGAGAGTTTGTAATATAATTAAATTCGTGCTCGCTAGACGCAAACATACAGCCACACATAGACATACGTCGATCGACACGAACGAAGAAATACGTAGAAATGGAAGAGAGTGAGTGGTGCAAATAGTGCAATTTTATTATTTATCCATCTATATCTCTTTGTGTTTACTAAAATTACGTATTCGCATTTGCGATTATTGCGTTTCGGTCAGTGGATTTGTTATTTCAACGTTTTTGCATTAAATGCGGGGGGTGACCCCTTTCCTGTCTCTCCAGCATATCGACTCATTTGACCCGGGCACTATTAAACATCCCTTGTGCGTCTCCACCCCCTCTTACTCATTCTCTCTTTATTGCGCCCTCGAATTTTCATTCGATTTGTACGAAGCGATGCTAATCGTACATACAGGCTGTTGACGATTGAGCATGGACGCGAAATGTTATTAATTCTGTGGTATCCGACAAACAAAAATGATTAATATTTATCGTCGCTACAATTTCTGCACACTCGAGCCTTTCTCTCTCTCTCTCTCTCGCTCTTTTCTCTCCAAAGCACTGATGATGTGGTAGGACGGAGAATAAAATTCTTGCCAATATTTCCCTCGTTGTTTACATGCATCCTCATTTTACATCGTGGGCAGCTTCTATTCATTTGTTTTCAAATTTTCCATTCCCAATTTTGTATTTAATAACAATTTCAATAAGCACCGAAATAATAATAATGAAAAATTATTATTAAAAAAAAAATGAATGTTCCATCAGCTCATGATTTCCGTCGTAATTAATTTTGTTACATTCAACAATATTTATTTTCATTCCCAGACTGCAGCCAGCTCCCCAATTCGATTGTTTATTTTAATTGGAACAAATTTCAACTCAATCTGAGAAAAAAAACGTTAATTATTCAATGCATTGGATTCATAGAATCTGATTAATCAACGTTTGGACTCAGCTTAATCAAGAACATTAAGCTGATGACACATTTATATTATCTAAGTACAATCTGTGTTTATTTAAAAGTTACAAAATGAAGACATCTCTTTATTTTATACAAATGTGTATTTGTCCTCTCTTCCTCTCTCTCTCTCTCTCTCCTGGTCTTCATCCGGACTCAATTATACTGTCAATCAATTTGATTAAACACTCGAGCAAACGTTCCATTTTCCCAATGATATTTTCTTTCCGAAAAAGCAACGTTGCGCTCTCGCCAGTTTATAAATTCGTCGTTCGTCATGTACAACTTGACGATTAATATTTATTTATAAAACTTTAACAAAATTATCATCTATATATGGCATCGCTCGTAGCCCTCGTTGCTTGGCATAACAACACGAGTATGGAAAACCTCGTTTATTACTTTCATCTGATTACCTTCGTCGTTATATTGAAATTGTTCATTCGCAGTACGATAACAGAAGAGCACACATCGAAATGAAAATTATTGCTATCACAAGCCTCATCCCAACGATTCTGCCATTCTCGGGATCAATGAACACGAAATATTCGACGAGCAGAATCGGCAATTTGTAAATTATAGAAATTCAACGAATTTAGCGCGTTATCCAACCACAAATATAACGTCGTCGATTACTGTTCACTGAGCTTTTTGAACGATATATCGCGACGAAGCCGCGAGATATTTTTTTTAAATCCATTAATGCTCGAGAAGGAAGAAAATCCGATATCATATTCCGAATATTTAAGGTGGATATTTTAGTTATCGTCAGAATTCATAACCTGAAACATGAACGTCATTTTGTCACGTGGCGAGACTTTCCTACCCACCATGACCCTTCTGAAAATAGCGAAGAATTACGTACATCGTATTCTGAACATTTGGAACAAAATATTCAACTTTATGAAGTATCATAACTTCACGTTTTCCTTAACTTCATTAACCGTCATAATATTTTGTGAGGTTTTATGAAAACAAAAAACGAAACAAAATAAAACCGTTCGAGGAAGAACAACTGACTATTCATTTGAAAATAACAGACAGAAAGTGAGCATACATTCAGAAAAGAGTTTAATTGAATCAACTAAATGGCTCCGTGAAATACATCGAATGTAATATTCATTTGGAGCAATTATTTATTTTATCAAATTATACGTATTTTGTTGTCAATCTAATAAAATTGAAGACAAAAAGATAAATTCTGAATAGACCTCAAAAACAGTGTACTTTTTGGTTCCATTGTGTGACGAATTTCAATTTAATGATCTTTAATTCTGCTGCACAAATAATGACAATGAAAATAAAATAATACGTCGATATCTGCCTTTTTGTCTTGACTGAATAATGAGACGTGAAAAATCTTTTTTTCTTCGATACATTCGATGTAATAAATCATTTCATCTGCTTTTTTGCCATCTTGCCAGCCTCTCTCTTCCTCTCTCTTTTACGTTTCCTATTTCACGCTCCTCTCTTTATGCTTCGTGTCCAGGCTAAACCAAGCGTGACAAAATGAAGTACAGATGTAACGAGTATGTCTTTTCACGTTGTGTTTCGAGCTCTTGTTCGACTCGTGTCTCGCGTGTCTCTGTGCTCATTATAATTCCCGCGGTGTTCCCCTGATGGTCCGCGTACATTTTCTGGCCTCAGGTCTCTGTCTTACTTATTCTCTGATTCATTTGTACCCGCAGGAGAGACGTTTAAGGTGCAAAAATATCTGTTAAATGTAAAAGATCGTCATCTAGATTTACTCTAAATTTTTCTGCTTTCTGCTTCACTGCCTTCATTACAAAGATTCCATTAACTTTACTAATTCATGAAAATCAATTTGATGAGTTTGATGAATTTTGGCAGCACTTACCGCACAAATGTTATCGTAATTTTCTTATCAGTGATCCATTGGGGACAGATTTATAAAACAAAACGTCTCTCAGAGTCACACGAGCTCATTAATGGTCAGTTATTCTCTCGAGTTCTACTTCCAAAGCTTTTTATTAAGATTTCTCGAGTTTTATTTATTTTTGTAATTTCTATGATCATATGATTGAAGTCCAGGTAATTCTCTATACTTTTAAGATTTCAAACGAATCGGATTGATAAAAAACTCTGTAGAGTTCTCCGAACGTAATAGTTGACGGGGAAAAAAATTCTTCGTTCGTCGAAATGGTTATCCAATGGGGAGAGGGGCTGGATGCTCTCAAGTAGATACGGATCTGGGGGAAAGGGCCGTAGTTTTAACCAGTTGCAGTTTCAGTAGTTGCAGGACTCGTTTTTGAGAGAAAAATTGTCAGCATGTGGGAGAGCACGCGGGCAGCAGGATACGACGAGACAATCGCTTTAGAGTTTGGAGGATGAGGTGAAAAAAAAGAAAGATAACGAAAGAGGCAAAAAAAAAGGAGAAACAAAGGAGAGAGCGAAAAAAGAATTCCGGTGCAGTGTTCACGGACCCATGACACACTCTCTTGGTAAGCCGGTGGTGATTATTATTCGGGTGTTAAGAGAATGCACTTTTTATTCGTTCGAAAGAATATTCTTACACCTACTGCGAGAGTTTTTCCACCGAAATATATTTTTGGTCCCATTATTTTTTTGTCGACAGTAAAGCGACTTTGTTCGATGCCAATATGGAGAAGAATGTGGAAATTTAACGTTAAAAAAATCTATTCGAGAAAGTTTATCGTGTGTCGATAAACTTCTACAGTATTTTGTACCTTCCTTTTTTTTATTTTAATGGGAGTTCAAAAACCTCGCGAAATATTTGTATGAATTTTACCTCGAACCGGAAACCCTTCTGTTCGGTATAAGAATGTAAACGAGTACATCGGCCCTCATCGAAGCTTCTTTCTTTTCCTGGAGCATAAGCGGCTATTTCTTCCTCAAATCAAACAATCTCTGGAAATAAAGTTTTGCTGCATCTTTTGTATACACGAAATTCTTCTTGCTTCGCTTGTGCTCATTTCTGCCTCAGTTTTCGTCAGTATCGATGTTATATACGAAGATAAATCTTTTGTTTCTTTTTTATGTGCATGGGGCATTGAGCTTTCTGTATTTCAACGAGTATTTTTAACATTACAACGTTTCTTTAGTTTTTTTTTTCAGTTTATTATTTAATTTTCAGAAAAACTGTGTTTAGACAAGAATTTACCAATCGAGCAGCTTTACGATTCGTTTCTGATTTTTTTTATCAAACACATGAATGCTCTCCTCCGATCAGCCCTCATATTTGCGGTTTTATTAATTAAGTTTATTTTATAAGATGAATACATCAATAAATTGAATTAGTAATGAATTATAAATTAATTAAATAAATTGACAAAATATTGACAAAAGAATCATGATGAATATGAAATTATTGAAAAATGATTTGTCTTGATCTTTTTTTTTACGATACAATGGTAAATCAGCTATTCCGAGGTTTGAGGTTCTCATGCACACATGAGAACGAAACATAGTGTTATAGTGCACATGTCAATTTTTGTACTGGGTACGTTAGCCCCGTCCTGCTGGTGCACGCAAAATGGTCACGCATCGTTGTAAGAAAAGAGAGAAAAAAAGGACGAAATAAAAATAAAAAAAATTTGGCCCTAGAGATTGAGGCCGTTGCACCTCGAAAAGCCCTCGACGAAGGAGAGCGTGGCTTCGCTGACGCTCGCGATGTGAGCAAACTGTAGTAAAAATTCTGAAAGCCCGAGGGAAAGGCGAAAAGTATTGAAGGGAGAGCCAAGTTGGGTTCTCGTAACATTATATTACGTTTCTTGCCATATAATATTATGTAGTGTAGCATTTATGCCGTATTTATCGAATTATATAATTATTTGAATCTCCATACACGAATTAAAGTAGTAGGCCTATCATTTTATTTCGTTTTAAACTAAAAACGTTTAAAGTATCAACAATGATTAATGAACTGTTCTTCAAATGCCAAAATTAGCAAATGGAACAAAGCGTCCATTGAGAGGTTGATGGAAGCTGAAGAAGGTCTTCGTGAAACAAAGCCATTCATGCGACAATGAAAAGATTCGTTAAAATCGAAGAAAAAAAAGTATGAAAAGAAAGAGAAACGATAAGCCTTGCAATCTGCAGATTCTAAATGGCTAAGTCAAGTCAACAGGGGCAATGCACCGAGGAAATGGAAGAAGAGGAGATGGAAAGAGAACGATGAGAGAACGCAGCATAGAGAGAAAAAGCGAGTATAGATGTATATAAAAAAGAGCGAGAGAGAGAGAGAGAGAAAGAGAGAGAGAGAGAGACAGAGAGGATAGAATTGTGGAGTAGGATGGTGGAGGATGAGGTGGGATGGAAAGAGTGCTGGGCCTTTCGTGGGCAGGTGGTCCAACTCGGCTCAAAGAACTTTTTCAGGGGCGTTGATCCTTGACTACGAAGACGACGATGACGACGACGACGACGACGACGACGACGACAACGACGAAAACGCGATGGAGACGAAGAGAGAAAGCGTGCTCTTTTGATGCAGCTTCTCCAGCAGCATGCACCAACGATAGCCAGAGACTCAACGAAGAATAAAATTCGGCGTAGCTTTGTCTGTCGTTAAAAAAGTATGGAGACTGGCGTCAAACGAGCCAACGTCCATGAACATATAGACACGTACCACGTTTTCACAATGCCTTTATATGGATACACAGTAATATTAAGATATTAAGAAGTTAGTGCAAATTCGGACCACTTTTGGTTGAAAGAAAAAAATCCGCTTCCAAGAATACATAAATCAATCGTCGAGCTTCATCAATATTGCATCCGTCGAAGTCCAGATGTCGTCGATCGGTGAACACGTCTTGGGCCAACTATTCCTCAATAATAAAAACTTCTTGGAGAATTAAAAAAAAAAAACAACAAAAAATTCATCAAAATTTCAATAATAAACAATCCATTTCGATAAATATCACGTCGAATGATCGAGGAAATTGGCAAAATATCGAATTCCATCGTCAATCGTGTTTTTTGTTAATAGTTTAATTCCCAATGAGTAGAAATCAGAAGGAATTAAATTAAGAATTAATCTAAATCATTGGTTTAGACAACATCTGCTTGAAAAAATAGATGAAATTTGGGAACCATCTGGCTTGACTATTTTTTTGCTGTTGTAAGAATATATCTGAAAAATGGAATGTTAAAATACATGAGAAATGGTTCAAATTTCCACCAACTCGTTTACGTTACACGCTATACGTACTATTCGGATGTATGTTATGAATGTTCATATACACATTACATATGTAAATACATAAGTAGAGAGATACTTGAAAAGGCGTAAATTTAACGTGGCAAAAATCAGGAGGAAAGCCATTTTGATATTTAGCCATCGTCACCGGTATATTTATATATGTATATAGAAAAAAATATATATACACGTAATATGTGAAAGCAGATGAGGTTTCGTGTGAAATACTCACGAAAGGATGGTACGAAAAAACGACTGCGGGCGGTTTTAGTGTGTGTAGCAGCGTAGTGTGGCGTCGGTTATTTGTGCTTCGAGGGCAACGCGAAACCGTTGAGAATTAGCAGCAGTCTCCATACTGTGGGCCCGATGCATAACACACGAATTTAAAACGTCTATGTGTTTTTTGCATACACAAAACTCTTCTTATCTCTCTCTCTCTCTCTCTCTCTCTCTCTCTCTTTCTCACTCTCTTTTCCCCACTTTTCTTCAGCTCCATATTTTCTCCTTCTCTTCTGTGTATCATGCTCGAGAGCATCGACTTCGTGTATGCATGTTCCATGGCGCTGACGCGGGTTCTTTTCGGGGTGCTTGCACGCGGCCGATGCACCAAATATTCAAGGAATCGATTATTTTGTTATAACCGGAAGCACGCCAAGTTCCCTGTCGTTCTATCGCCCTGTCTTCTTCTTTTTCCCCGATAGGATCGTCTCAGCTATAACAAAAGTTCGATGTTCCCAGCGCAATCCAATCCCGCGTAATAACAAGAATATGAAACATGGACGAGCCTTCAATTAAAAAAATCAAGATTTTCATTCAACATCACGATTTCTTACAGTCAATTCGTCAAATTTCCGATTCTCTGATTTTTGTGATCAAAGAACTGTCAGAAATGAATAAAATCTTTAACGCCAATCGACAAGAAAATGAATCATTTTCTGCGACGAATATGAAAACTAAAGCGTTAAATGTGAAAAGTCGAAATGATACAAGGTGGAAAAAAAGGACAAATATATTGTATGAAAATAATTAAAGATTCACACCCTGTGTTGCTGTGGGACTAAAATACGAGAACATGAACGGAGACTGTTGGTCGCAGGCTGAAGTACATTCATGGCTTCGTACGTCCCGCACTCTTCATGTTTTGCGTTTTTTTTTTTTTTTTTCATAAAGATCGTCATATTCTTACAGTCTTGTGTGAAATGGAGGTTTTCTTGAAAAAGATGGCGGATCATTTGTCGTATCTTGAATGACAATCTTATGTACAATCCGTATACATAGATATTTACACATGTTTTAAAAATGCATACAAATTTTAACCTTCTTGTAGAAAGCATCTGCATAAAACACACACGTATACTTGTTTATGTACTTACGCGAATTGACGATATACTTGGAATCGAAAGTACGTAATCCAGTGGATTTAGTTGGCGAAGTAATGAGGGTTACGCCCTTTTTTTCAAAATGTATGTTGTGCGGGCTTAAACATATGTGTGAAGTACGAGGGGAACATGGACCTTGAATGGATGAAATGAAGGAGAGAGCTGGAAGTGCGAGGAAGCGCGAAGAATGAAGCGCGCAACGAGAGGGGCTTCCCAAGCGGCTCCTCTTTACCACTAGTTTAGCATCGTCTCTTTTGGTTGCGTTCATGTGCGAGTTTATGTAGGCTCGTCTCGTATTGCGCTCATCGTCGTCCCCGTAGCTAGTAAGCCGAGACGATTGCAGCGGGTGGAGGGTAGAAAAAAAAGAAGGAAAAAAAAAATACGTTGCTGGGATGGAGTAGGAGGACCAGAACGTTAAGGAGGAGGAGGAGACATTATAGAAAGAAGCGTAGAGAAGCAAAGAGAAAGAAGCAAGAGTCGAGGACACCGGAGAAAGAAGGCAAGCAGTAAAAGCAGTATGGAGGGCCAAGAAAGAAGAAGAAGATGAAGAAGAAGAAGAAGAGGAAAAAAAGACAACGGCGCCACCGAAAACGGCCTAGCGATTGCATTAAGTAGGCGAGAGAGCCTCCGCCATCATGGACGAAATCTTCACTCGCACGAAAAACGGCTGCGGGGATAACGACGACAACGACAACTCTGAAGACGACGCGGACAACGAGTAACCATGGCCAACGCCAAAAGCCTTCTGTGGGATTCAAGAACCACTCGGCGAATGAGGGTCAATCAAAAATTGTTTTCTATCCTCGTGATAAAAAAAATTCCTCTCCATAAAGGAAAGCTCTTAGATCAATTTTTTTAAGTTTTATTTCTTAAAGATCGACGATATTGCTGCCACAATATGAAAAAAATATTAAATATGAGCATTTTTTCTCTAATTCTTCGAGTTATTCTTAGACGGAAAACCAATGGCGATGGAAAAAATCTAAATTTGTTGATTTAACGATGATTTGAAGGAAAAAAAGTAGTTCTCTTGTTTTTTCATGTTATCGACAAAATGCTACGATCCTGGCTACATAACTCGTAGGTTTTTCGTAAGGGTGGTATGATTGCAATTACCCTACGACCACCATCGCCACGATTTCCCCTGCACACTGCAAGACAAAAAGCTGATGGCGGATGAGGAGATTTGTGGTAGTAGCGTCTGTACGTGAACGCAGACACGTACTTGCACCGAATTTGAGACTGCATTTGTCGGAGATTGTGGTAGTGCAAAGAGAGATAGAGAGAGAGAGAGAGAGAAAGACGAAGAGGGAGTGAGAGAAAAAGAAAGATAGACGAAGAGAGAAAGGAGAGACCGATGAGAAGTAGCAGTAGCGAGGGGCGAGGGTGTAAAAGGAGGGAAAGAGGGTCTAGAAATCAGGTTGTTGCACCGGACCTAAAGAGTGGGGAGAGAGCCCAAGGCCCCTTGCCATTTCCCCATCGTGAATTTAGGCCGTTGCACTCTTTTCGGCCATTCTCGTATGGTGGGGGGCCCAAATAGAGGCGCTGCATAGTCCTCTGGTGGGGATTCATATATTTGTATAGTTTTGTGTGTGTATGCGTGACTGCATGCATACTTGCATTTTTGTATGTGTGATGATGGCCCGACGGTTGCGTCCATCGCAGATCGAGCGACAGAGAAAGAGAGAGAGAGGGAGCGAGAAAGAAGGAAAGAGACGACGGGTGCGGTAAGGGAGGGATAGTGCATTTTAGGTGCAGCAGCAGGCAACTGCAGTCCCGACATCGGCGAACTTGGCCAAAAGAAGAGGAGGAGGAGAGACGAGTCTCTAGCAAAGAGACAGGGCCGCATGCTGACCCTCAGGATCCGATCGACCATTTATACTCACGAAATATTTTTCGCTCGTTCAAACGTATCGCTTTCTCAATATTTATTTGTCTTTCCAGACATCATTATTCAAAATCATCGTAGACTTCTTGGAGTCGTTTAATTAGAGAGTACGGACATATTTTCTGAAAATTATTCGTGTAATCAGGAATATTCAATACTTTGGTACACATGTGAAAGTTTTTTTCAAAAAAAGACGAGAATAATTAGTTGAATTCCACTCTAATTATGTTTTCATTTTCAATTCCATTTTGATGTTATAATAGTTTACTAGAATAAGATTTTTTTCATGAAAAAGTTGTTTACATGTAGTATTTTTGCAATTAACAAAGAACTGTGCATATTTTTTTCACGTTCACATTCATAGATGTCCCAGGAATCATGTAAAACCGAAAAAACCTGTAATAAGTTTTGAAATAGCAGTTTAATCATTAAAAAAGTGCAAAAAAACTGAAATAAGTGTTACAACAAAAGTCCCACGTTATCTCAAAGCGTCAATCATACTAATTTCTATGAATTCTAAACAGCCGGAAAAAACATTGACGATAAACAATCAATCATTTGTTGACAACGTTGAATCAGTTATGTAATCGATAATTGATTCTAGTTAAAGGTTTAAGAAACCATGTTATCATTTGCTCGATGTGAAAATGCGGAACTCGATGGCAGGCTCTGAAATATGGTCGTGCATGTATATTCGTGACAGGTTTAATGTAGGCGCAGCCTTATTTTTAAAACTATACGAACCAAAGAGCGAGTAAGAGAGAAAGAAAGAGAGGGAGAGAGAGAGAGAGAAAGAAGAAGGTAAAAAGAAGAGAAAGAGAGAGAGAAAAAAGTCGTTTCTTATACAACGTGGGTTCTCCATCTTGACAGCGTGTAGAAGATAACTGCGCACCAGTCCGCGATATCGGAGAGATTGCAAGCTCTCTCGGATGATCCACGTGCATTCCCTCATTCGGCTATGTATGTATACTTATATATAAAGTACATAAATATCTATATATACATAAAAAATATGTAGTATATATAGATATATATAGTAAAGTATATAGTTACTGCAATATTCTTTAGGGGCATGACGATGATGATGGTGCTTGGTAGTTGTATGGTGGTGTAATGGCGGCTTATTCTCTTATTCTTATTCTTCATTTTGGTGGCCCGAGTGCAAAGCCTAGGTAAAAAAGAAAAGGCAAACTTGTGAAACCCGCGGCGGGCCCATGGAGTAGATTGCATTTAGGCCGTTGCACCTAAGGTGGGGTAAGGGCCCGGGGGTACCCGTTCCATCATTGTCTCTCTCGCTCTGTCTCTTTCGTTTTTTTTTTCTTTACTTGCAAAAGTTCAGTGTAGTATAGCTATATGTCTAGTTGTGAAAAAAACAGGGGGCAAGTGGGCCTAGCAACTAGAGGGGAGGTAGATTCAGAAAGAGAGAAAGAGAGAGAGAGAGAGAGAGAGAGAGAAAGGGCGATGGACGTCATGGTGGGATCTGAAAAGCCGTTCGTGCAAAAGAGTAGTATAGGAAGTGCATACGAGTTGGAATGAAGAAAGATGGAGAAGGTAGAGAGAAGAAAGGGGAAGCGAGAGATGATCCAAGAGAAAAAGGGAGAGAGAGAAAGAGATATAAGCCGCGCGCGCACATCGTGTTCGATGCATTTTGGGTCCTCGCGTGCATTGGGCGGTTAGAGAGGCCCAGAAAACGAAGGAATAGAGGGGACTGAGCGTCGATGTTGCTTGCAGCCAATGCATTTTTGGGACTATTCGAGGCTTGGTGAAAATGGTGGGGATAGAGAAAGAGGAGGAGAGGCATACGAATTGAAGTGGGCCCTAGCAACGAGAAGACGCCTAGCAACGCGGATAGCAAGGAGAAACCAAGGGGAAGCAGGACACAGTTCGAGCTTAGCCCCACTATGTGTTTTCTGTGTGTGTCTGTGCGTGAAACACCCGACGACGAAGTGGGGCCCCGCGCGCTCCAACCGCGGGGGCGGGGGAGCCTAGAATGCATTTTAGGCGCATACAGGTTCGCTCCGAGTTTCACCAGAGACTCTCTCGCGCTTTTCGCACCGGGCCCAAATCGAAAGAAAGGCCAATCCTCGAGAGTGGGGGGTAAGTAGGGTTCACCGGAGGTTTTCGACTCCTTTTTCAAAGCCTCGGCCTATCCTTGTGTGCGTTTGCCCGTTGCACTCTCCTGCACTCCCGTCCCCTTTTCACTCCTCCTTCTTTTTCATCAGTTTCGTCCTCCTCCTCCTCCTCCTCCTCCTCTTCCTCATCCTGACGACTAGTTTCAGTGGTTCCCAAAATATTTTCCGTTCCGATCCCTCGATCGCTAAGAAGAAATATTCTTTCAGCTGCCTTTTCCCATAGATTTACAAATATCCTTCCATTATAATTCATTTTCATACCGTCACAACCTTTTTTTTCTACGATACAATCACATTCCATTGTTTTTACGTTTTCTCCAAATTTGAAAAATACTTTTTCCAGCTGTTTCGCCTCTTAATATCATTTAAAATGAAATGTTCTCACAAATATTCCAAAGTCGATCATACTTTGAACAGAATTATTTCACTATTCATTAGTGCCAAAGCGTTATCGAGATCGTTGCTCATTACATGATAATAATTCCACATTCCGCGATCTATCAATTGCACTAAAATGTAAAATTAATTGGAAACGAAACCATAAAAAAAAACAGGTTTCTATAAGTATTTTTGTAAAAGGTATTTTGTGCTTAGTCTAATTGTCAAAAGTCACGTATCAACATTTGTTTTTTCTGCCTTACTATATTTTATAATATTCGTTTCGATCGATTCACTATAAAACGAGACATGCTCTTTGTACAACATATGAAGAACGTATACGTAATTTGAGTGGCGAGACGACCGAACACTTATACATACATATAAATAGTAAACAGTGTTCACGTGCATATACATCGATAGAATATACAGGGTGATGATGTATGCGAAACGATTGCACACGCATGAGGCAGACGTCGAGCTTGTGCACGCGAGTTCCACGCTATCTGGCCAATCGGTATGGGATTATTTGTGATAAAGTCAACTTCGCATATACATTCATAGTCAAACTACCAAGAGCAGCGCTTACATCAGAGATTTACATCTTAAATAAATATCCAGTACTTGAAATTAAAACTGCAATGAAAAAGTGCATTTTTTTTTCTAACGTTTATAGCTGCTTATGAAAATATTGCTTGGTCAATAATTTAATTGAAAATCAATGTAATTTTCTCTAAAGTAAGTCTCGTGACAATCACGTTCAAAAGTTGGCTCTTTGGTTGGTTTTGCAAAAATTGGATATAACTTGCGAAGTTGGTTATCAAATCTTATACAAATAAAAAAATATATAAAGTTTCGTGAGACACGTCCAATATGAAGTTTAGAGTTTGAGAAATTGTCATTTTTTAAATACCAAATTCACGGAATTTATACTTCGTATCGCTGTATCTCCAAACTTCGTCATATGTTTATCTGTAATTGAGAAAAAAAATGTGTTGAAAAGTTTCGGAGCTGGCTCATGGAATGTGGATTCGTCTACTGCTCTCCCTAAGAACTTGTGAAAAACTTTTGAAGATGCGATTATCAATATTTCGGATACGGAATGATTAATCTTTTTGATATTTTGCACATAGTTTTATAATACTGCTCTAGATCGATCCTCGAAATTGAAAAACAAGGATTTGAATATTAAAAATAAAATCATACCATAAACACACGAGATTAAAATTGGCTAAGCTTATTATTCTCTTTTCTTCGTACCTTCGTGCAGTCAAGACAAAAATTAATCGGACAGAATTAAATAGATTCAGAGTTATACGTAAAAAGGATAAAAAATCGAATGTTGCGGAAATGAAAGAAGATTTGACGAATTTATTCACGATTAAGCTGAAGAGTCACGGTCACGGGGCCATTGATTACAAAATGATATGAGAAGAAATAAAAATACAAGAATTGTTATCATCTAATTTTATGTTTTTTAATGTTTTCCTCTGGCCAGGAAATTAAATCTCTACTGAACCTACGATTTGATTAATATTTGCTCGACGAATGAATTATTAATTGAATTTAATATGACGTCTAGAAGAATTGTTAAAGTTCGACATGACGAGATATTTATTGCAGCAAAATTGAGGCAAGCAGGAATTTCGTCGGATATTTGCATTCCCAAAGGGAGAGTTAACGCACCCGGAAGTAAATGTTATATAATGCAACGAGTGTGTGAGGGTAGAAGGTTAAATCCACATTGGGAGTTCTCGTTACGCGTACGAAAGTTTCGAGTAATATCCTCCTTTACTTTCCATTTGCGACGACATGACCTTGCCGCGTGTGGCCACGAGACAGCCCAGCAAAATGCTTTTCTTCCGGCCTCGCCGTTGCCTCCGTACGATTAGACTGCATGCTGCACAGCTGCGGTACACATCCTCATAAATTTATGTGGGCGATCTTGCAATGGAACGTGTATGAGTGAGTTTCGAGAGCGGACATTTCAAGCGCTGATTTTCAAAAGGACGCCAACACGACACTTTATTCCTTGACGTACCGAAAATTTGTTATTTTACTTATTTAATTGATTTCCTTATTAAATATATGATTTTTAATTTTTTTTTTTATCATAATAAAACAATCAATATTACTCGAATAATTAAAATCGTTATTCTATTCAAAAATCTCGATGAATTGAAAGCAAAAGTCCCATAATTGACATTGTTTGTGAGAAATAAATAATTTTTCGAACTTTTTATTTGGGTTCAACTTGTGGGAGTTTATGGAAAAAAAATTAATTGTTGAAATAAAATACTGTTTCCCATCCGATGGGTTAACAGTTTTAGGAAATAAACATGAAATTAGGGAGGGAATAAAAAATACTCGAAACTTTGGGAAGAACCTGTTCAAAAAGAGACACAAGCCATCGTAATTGCACCCCGTGACCGATCAACGTGACACCGATTTTCCATCATCTTTAGAAAGCTGAGTGTTGAATAATATTATCGATTAACCGATGTAACAAAATGACATATTTTGTATTATTTTCTTACGGGGATAATGGACTTGAGATCGAAATATCTCACGACGAATAGCGAACGGCTTCAACTTGACAATAGTGCTGGCAAAGAGGACATTTAAGAGCTTCTCGGTCGGATATTGAAATCTGCGTCATTCGCTCCATCTTCTTGTTATATCAGGATGAACGGCGAAAGTATTTTTGGGGCTTCGCATTGCGCACGCTCTTCCTGTTTGTGTGAAATTCGTTATGAATTAATTACCGCGATACCTCGTAGTATGTAAAAAAAAAAAAATTATAAGATTGTAATCTAAAAATGCCTGTTTATAATCACAAAGATTGCTTTCTTAGTTTCTGTCTCGTATGATATCAAAAATATCAGTAGAAATATGAGTTCAAATAACGAGATTTGTTTAAAAAATCGAAACTTTTTGTCTCGGATCTATTTAAAAGTGATGACCTCCACGAAACTAGCGATCACTCGTCCTCTAAATAGTGTGCTGGCGTACAAAAGACATAAGAGTTGAGAAAAAAGAGCAAACAGCAATAACAAGAAAGAAAGTGCTGAAGAATGAGAGCAGGAAATGTGAAAACTGGGGGTAAGAATCTTTTCGATCATAAAGGACCTTATGGAAGTTCTGTGTAGGTGTATAACGTTCAAGATCCAAGCCACCCTCGACGTTTTCGTATACTCTCCATCTTTTCGTTTAACCCCGAAAGCCTCTCGACTACGTAGCCCTATATATGTGGATAGTTTCTCGGTTCTCATTCGCGTATTCTCCTTTTTCATTCTTCCAACTTGTTCCTCGTCTCCTCGCGGCGTCTTTGCCTTCTTCCGCGTCTATTTTTCGACTCTGATCTCGAAATCAGGCTTCTTCGTAAGGAGGCCATATTTCATAGGACTCTGCTGTGCTTCTGCTATTGCTGGTTGCTTTTGCTTTCCTTCACTTTTTCTCATAATTTCCTCTTCCTCGTTCCGCTCGCAAGGGGTCGTCGTCGTTTCTGCTGAGCTGCCCTGACGCTCCTGTATTACCAACGGGCCCTCAACGAGCAGAGTAAAAAGAGGGAAAAGAGAAAGAAGCCAAGAGTCTAGGAACGCTTGCGCGACCCATTCCATCGCGTCCCATCCAATACCATGGTCTTTCCACGCAGCCAGAGTACGTACTACCAGCCGCCAATGTAATGTTTCTTTTATTGATTTTGTGGCGGTCGACGGAAATTACACCATCCTCACTCCTTCATATGGGCTACGTATGCATGCAAAAAAGCTCATGGGAGACCTACCACCCTTTTGTCTCCTATACATCGTTGACGCCATAACAAGCTGCGCACACCCTTCCTAAAAAAATCTCTGCACGTATGCTGTCTAATTAATCTACTTGTACCGTTAATTCATTATTAAATACGACGACGCCTATTTTTTTAAATCCTATCTGCAGACAGGGGGTTTCTTCAATTCTACAAATATCAACCCTTTCATTTGAGTATATTTAATGCGATGGAACTTTCTGTGGAAACTATCCTTAATGTTTCGATAATTTATAGCTCGCGTAAATGAATTATTACAATCATTCTTTTTTTTTCAACGACAAAAATGATCCTCGACCTTATAAATTTGAATGTTATTTGTATTCCAAATAAAATATAAATAATAAAACACCAAGATTTGACGTCGACGATTTATTTCACATCGTTGAGTTATCCTGCACATTTTTCCAATTGTTGTGCTTGTCACAAAAATTGATTCGTCATCAAGTGGTATTGCACTCATTACAAGCCACGAAAAGTGCCATTAAGTCATCTCGGATTTGTCCAGATTTGATTGATATTGTAATAATAAGAGTTTAAATTAATGTGAAAATGAGAAAAATTGTGAAAACTGCATGAAGAATAGTGCTCGAGAGAAAATGCAAAGGTGAGAAGACCCCTTATTCATTCATCGTCCCGTTGATTTTGGTACAACGACTTCCGGGTGTTCCATGGGTGCCGAGATTATTCGGCGTCGATAGGTCAAGGACGTTCCCACGGTGCGAATTCACAACTGGTGTGCTGTTGGTGCTCTCGGGGTCAGGTCGACAAATCACCCTTTCCAGAGCCCGAATGCCCGTGAAAAAAAGCTCGGCAAATACATTTGTACACACGAAAATACGTACAGACGTACACACACAAAGAGAAACACAGAGAAACGAGAACACGTGGAAACGTATCGTCGAGAGTGAGAGTGGCGAGGAAAGAGCGAGGGTGGTGAGAGACGCACCGACGGAGAGGAGACGTGAAAAAAAAGAAAGAAAAAAAAACGAACCAAGAGAGAGACAGAGAGAGAGAGAGAGAGAGAGGGGGGGGGGGGGGGGAAGAGTGGTGAGAGGATCGCAGAGAGCAGCAGCGGTGCAGCGTGTGTTTCACCCCCTCGGGCATATATAGCGTGGGTCCTGATCGGTCATAAAAAAAATGGTGCTACTCGTTTATATATGTATATATCTATGTATTATATACGTTTCCGTAGTACATACCACCCTGACAATCTGCCCGTTACCATATTCTTTCTCTTTCGTGAAATCTGGGTGACGAAAAGTGCAATCGCGCTGTGAAAAAAAAAAAATTCCACCCTTTCCAAGCTCTTTTTTTTCCAAGCTTCAGCTCTCCATTTGTTATGATTCTCTTTACGTTGTAATTATCAGATAATTTTGATTCGGCAATAATGTTATTCTCTTCTTAGTTAAAAGTCGATTTATTAAGGATTATGATTGAGCCACAATCGTTGACGAAAGTTCCCAGAAATGTTATTTCACTAATATTACTTCGAACACATCAAATCTTTTCGATTTTCTTTAATCGCTGGTATTTTTTGGAAAATGGACATGGGATAAAAATGATTGATTTCCTGAATTGAAGAATAATTTTTCTTCCAAAATATCGTTTTGTGAATAAAAAAGCTTCAGCTGTCCTTTGTCAAATATTTTTTGAAATGACAGTCGTTGGATTCACCGGTCCAATTGCAACGTGATTCAATCGTAGTTCGTTTTCCGTATTTATCTCTCATTTCATTTAATATTACAACAATTTTTGAATATTTTTTTCAAATGTTTAATTTCGTTTTAACGAGCGTGGACATATTCGAACGTGTGTCCGCGACGTGCGAATCATCGGAGCGCGGGTGTGGAGGCGTCAGATGTCAAACAAGCGTGGCGGTATACGCCCGGATACCAATTGGCGGTTCAACCGTGTTTTCCAGGCTCATGCTCTTCGTCGCGGCGGGCACATAACCCCGGCGTCCGTCAGTCGATCTCCATAACCCCATGTATGTATATCTAAATAAATATATGTATATAAAAAGCACAGTTGTCACGAATCTAAAGTTATATATTCAACATAACCTACAGGTACATATTCATGGTGAATTCGTGGATGTTTTAATCAATTGGTGTATGCATATCGCATATGAGAACTTAAACATGAGTCATTTTCTGAACAAGTTGTTGTGCGTTGAAAAGCGATGAACCGGAAGTTATCGGGCGATGTGATTCTCGCGTTCATAAACACTAATAATTCATATTAATCCATTATTCCTGTTTTCAATATTCCGTACATTGTATTTAGAGTTTCGCCAAATAATTAATACGCAGGAGAATATATGAACACAACTAAATTGAGCTCAGGAATTATTGAAATGCTGGAATGTCATGGATTTTATGGGTTCTTCAAATTTGGGGCATGTTGTTGTTTATTAATTAAATGTCTTAGGAATGTTTTCGTTGTGGGAAAGCTCACAGTTTACATAGACACGAGATAAGGTGTTCGAAGCCGATAGCGAGAGATACACGGTGACGTTTCATTGCGGAAATCGAAGAGACTAGCCACGTGTGTGTCTCGTCTGATGCGTGGCATACTCTGGAGCACATTTTGCCTCTCACGTTTTGTTTCTCTCGTATATAGTTCGTTCTCTCTTCGCATCTCTCTGATTCTCTTTGTCTTCTTGTTCATACATGAAGTTGTATATACGTAGATATAAATGTTTATGTATACATACACGTGGGTGTGTGTATATATGAAACGTATATAGACGTGACTCTCGTTTTCGTCGAGGTTCGAGCGTGTTACCGTATAGAAAGTGAAAACGTTTCTCCTACCTACGTTTCACCCATTCACGCAGAGCGTTGAAGGTAGAGTTAAAAAAAAAAGAAAAAAAAACAAGAAAAAAGAAAAAAAGAATTGCAAGCGGAGGCCACGATAGAGTGATACAGAAAAATCGTGGAAAAAAAGAACGAATGGAGCAAAAGAAAAAAAAAAAAAGAAAAAAAGTAGAAAAAAAAATCAGTGGAGCACGGAAAAACGGAAAAAGCGGGCAACGCATAGGTGGCTGACGCGCTCTTTCTGTGCTACTTTGTTACAGATATATTCATATAAAGCGCGACTACTAACGGTAGTGTTTCTGGACCGCGTGAGCGAGAGCTGCCAGAGCGAAATAGCGAGTTGCGAATATAAAGGGAAAAACACGCCATAAAAGTGACTGAGAGAGCAGTAAAGTAAAGAGAGAGAGAGAGAGAGAATAATAGAGAAAAAGAGAGGGAGACGCATCATCGGTCGTGGAGAGTTTGAGGGAGCGAAGGGCAGGTTTGGAAAAGAGTGAAGGAGAGAGAAAGGAGCGGGGGTGGAAAAAAGGGAGGAAATACGAGAGGTGGATACATAGAAGAGTGAAAAAGAGGAAATACGGACTAGATAGAGGCAGATGGAGAGAGACTGTGAGCAAGTACACGTTGTGCGGAAAGGACGGAAACGAAAAGTGGGATGAAATCGCAATGAGGGTGGATAGAACGAGTTGGACAAAGTGGAGGGGTTGAAAATACTGGGAGTGAGAGAAAGGGACCGAAATAAAGAGGGATAGAAAAAAGGGTGAGTGGTTCTGTGGGGTCGAGCGGGGGAAGGTTAAAAAGAGAGAGAGAGAGAGAGAAAGAATGAAGTATAGTGCGAGTTAAAAGAGTGGGATAAAAACGGCCCGAAGGGTAAAAAGGGAAAGGGGATTGGGTTCGTTGCCAGGGATGAAGTACGTAGGTATTGATCTATTTAAAGCCTAGAGTACCAAACGAGGTCCTTATTAAAAAGCGGAATGAAACAAGGGGGAGCTTGCCTCTGTCCTCTGTTATCCCTCCCTTCCTCTCTCCCTATCCTCCTCCACTCCGCCACTCTTCCTCCATCACTCTCTTTTTATCTCTCTTTCTCTCTATGCCATGTCACCCTTGCACAAAACCCACCTCGTCTACTTCCTCGCTCTTCTTTCCAATGTATATATTCGTTGTTCTCTCTCTCTCTCCGTAACTTCTCTTCATTCTTTACTTATTCTACCTCTCATCATTCGCTTTTTCTCTCTTTCTCTTTTCGTCTTATTTCCATCCTCCTTCTACCAAGAGTCTACTCTCCTTCGTCAACCCCCCTCTAATCACCGCGAACGTACTTTCCGTCTATCACCAACGCACCTCCGACTTTCCCTCCCGCTTGAACCAAGAATAAAACATAAAAAAAAAGAGAAACTTACAGAATGAAATATGTAGAGAAGGAACAAGAGAAAGAAAGAGAAAACCGACGAGGGATTAACAGAAACAAGAAAAATAAGGGATGCTTTTCAGCCACTGCGCTCAATGCTATTCTACATGTGCACACAGGAGTAGCCTTTTGCATAGAACGAGGGTGAGGACAACGACAACGACGACGACGGAGACGACGGAGACGACGATGACGACTGCTCAAGGAGAGAATTGGGGTTGCCACACCGCGAGACTTTTGAATATACGTTTGGGGCAACTACCGAGCAACACTCGTCCTCCCCCATTTCCACCTTCAACTAACGTATTTATTCTGTATCTACATATATATATGTATATGTGGCTACAGTCGTATATACATATTCAGTTTTCATCACACTCGTTACATAGTCTCTCGTCTCGCTCTCCGTACCAGGTACAAAAGAAACCGTGTATGAATAATTAATGATTAAAATTTTGTGACCACGATTATTCATGTATGTTAATGTTTCTAACAATTTTAAAGTGTTTGTGGATCAGAAAAACTCACTATTTTTCATTCCAGTCAAACCTCCTTTTTCTTCTCCATTCATAATAACCTCGCTCTCAATTAACAATAATTATGATGATTTTATTATTTTACTTGTTTATTTGCCTCGGGCTCATTTGGAAAATATTTTACCAGTTGATGTTACAGCTGTAGTTTCAAATCTGTAAAATTATTATTTTCCCAACAACGTATATTCACTAACATTGACCAATATGCAAAGTTGTAGCAAAATTAAACAAGTAATTTTTCATCAACATAACGAGATGAGCTCGTTGTACTTGTCGTTGTGATTTTTCAATAGAAATTTAAAAGACGAATCAATACTTTTTTTTTTTCAATACAATTTTTATGCTAGAATTGAGTATTCGTTAGTGGATAAAAATAATGTTGGAGAGTGCGAATTAAATTGAGTGATTTCATCGAACAACTACGATTGACGATCGAATTATTTTCATTAGCAAGAACGAATGAATTCGTTATATAATTTTGTATTGAGAGTTTTCAATACAATTTCTGAAGAGAATACTTGTTTTCTTTTTTTTACATTACTGCGAAGGTTATGTAATTGAGATGAAAAAAATGGCCACGATTCGAATCCAGTATTCATTAGCAATTGATAAAAATGTGACAGTGAAATAAATTAAGCTCGAACAAACGCTCTCGTTCTACGTACTGTGCAAATCTACTGGTCTCACTTATATAAAGATATATATTTATATGTATAGAGTGATTGGAAGGTTGAGAAAAAAGAAGAATAAAATGCCTCGAGATAAGAATTATTCTCTGCGAGTGAGCAGCAGCTTGTGAGCGAGGTCCAGGATATAAAGCCGAAGCAAGCTCTCCACGCGATAGGAGAGAATCCCGCATTTACCCCCTTGGTGAGCCCCACTACGACCTCTCGGCAGATATAAAATCCGTGATTTTAAAGGCATTTTAGTATCGATCCGAAGCTTTTTTTCGCCCTAGACGTAAAAGCCTTCCTCGTGCTCTGTTACTACTGCCGCTTGGCTCTGGCTCCACTACTGGGCGGGGAGAGTTTGCCCGGTGGTGCGCGGTGGTGGTAGGAATTAAACTACCCTCTGCTCTCCACTCTACATCCACCCCCGTCTCCCTCTGCCCGATTTACCCTGTGCCCTTCTCCCTCTCGTGGTCCTCGCAAAAGAGAGCTCTTTGGAGAACGCGCGAGGGACAAGGGCAAAAATGGTGAGAGGGTGTAGGGCAGGAGGAAGAGCGGGAGGATGATGAGGAGGAGGAGGGGGGGGGGGGGTGCGTAGTTATACGACGCGAAATGTATGAGTGCGTTAATGTGTAATCAAATTCTGTAAATTCACGCTTCCCCTGATTTTACTAAAGAACCAAAAAACATTCGTTCCTGACCTTTAATGCTGGTGGATGAAAGAGAAAAAAACCGAAATGTTCTATTTGCAAAAGAATTTACGTTTTTTTTTTCTCTTTTTTGTACCATTTTCCTCTCTCACACTTTTTATAACTCGCACTTTTCACCCTTTCGTAGGATTTTCATTTTATAAGCGCTTTTTTTTCGGTCAAAGTAGCGATGAGGAAGGAAAAAAAAGAGACTCAAATAACGAGGCGTCGAGTTCACACAGCTGCTCAGCGAATGAAACGCTCTCGAATCAAGCAGACGAGATTTATGCATGTTTTTTTTTCCTCCTTTCTCCCTTTCTCTTTTTTATCTTTCTTTTTTTTTAACTTTCTCTTCTGTTTTTATTTTATTTTATTTTGTAAAAAAATTTCTCTTTCATTCCCCCTTTCGTCGCTGCGATTACACACGCGTGGAAACTTCGCTTGAAGAGCGATGTATTTCCTACATCAGCATCTCCGTGGTTACGAGAACACTCCGTACTCTCGCGCGGTGCGAGGCACGCATTTTTTTTTCTCTTCCACCCTTCATTTTCTCTCCCTGTTATCGCGCCCCGTTGACCATCCATGTATTACACTGCTTCCCATATAGACTTCCCCTGTATCCTCAGCGTGAAGCTTTCTCTCACACGTGCTCCTATTAATAGTTCAGATCTCGTGAGAGCTTTTCTTATTTGACGTTACACGACGAAGGATAAATTATGTAGAGCGTAATCTTCGGGCCAAAGGAACACGAGGAAACGATTCGTAAGGAGGCTTATAAACTCGTTGCTTATCACAAAGAAAAAAAAAAAAAAAAAAAAAAAAACATACTCCGAAGTACAACAAAATCCAACAAACTAGTAGAAATCGTTCCAATGATTACAGTCTTCATTATTAGTTATTCCGTTAATTCGAAAATTATTTTTAATACGTATTTTTATTATCATAATTTTATTATATCTTATATGAATTCGTAATCATCGATAATAAAGTTTATAAAAGTTGATTAAAAATCAATGTTGATAGGAAATAACTGCCAACAATTGTTTTGGTCAGATATCCACGTGTTTTTTGTATCGAAAACATCGGGCAATATCTGTTTGGAATTTTGGTGAAAAATCTGTACAGAAATAGTGAAAGAATAAAATAAATGTAAATAATTGATATGAGTGTTAAAAAATGTTGCTTGAAATGGTGCTTCCGGAATATCTGTTTTAGGATAAATAGTCTCCATAGTGTTTTACATTGATGTGTGTTATAGAGAGAGGGTGCTTCGGTTTTTCGTCTGGCCAGTGATTGTAACGGTCGGACGAGAGTCAACTATACGTCCATCTCTCTTCTCCGTACTCTTTATTCTCCGTTCATTTTGCGAGGGTGGAGCAAAAATGTATATATATTTGGTGAAACTGAACACGCGCATGGCCGCTTTAACGGGGGAGGGGGAGGGGGCTGCTACATTTTTCTCTCTTCTTCTTCCTCTTTATCTGATTCGGTGTCTCTGTCATCCAAGCGTTATGTTGCCTGTATAAAATTCGAGCAATGCAACGTTCCGTGTAACGCGTTTTATTCCGCGACTTTATGGCGGTGTGCCGCTGCCGCGCGGTGGGCGTCGGGGAATGGCGGATTGGCGCGGGGGGTGCTGCTTCTATGCCTAGGAGGACGCGAGGACGAAAAGGGGGGTTGGTATAGTGGTGGTTGAAACACGAGAGAGGGCTCTGAAAAACGGGGGGCGCGACTCGTCGTGGTAGCGGGAAGCAGAGGGCAAAAAGGGTGAGAGAGAAAGAGTGAGAAGGATGGAGATAAAAGAGGAAAGAACGAGCGAGAAGAGCTATAGGAAAATCCATAAAGTTATAAAATGTGCGGAGAGCGTAATAGTACGCACCGCGCAGATTAGTTATGAAAATATAAAAGAGAACGGAAGAGGGAGGCAGTGGCACAGTGGTAACGCGCCCGGCTCACAACCGGTGAGACCGGGTTCGATCCCAGCCGACACCAATGGATTTTTCCTAAGTGTCTAAACTGTTCTCTCTCCGTGGTTCGGAATCCACGTAAAAATGTAGGTCCAGGTGGTAATATGGAATTGTGGAAAAAATGTGGGAAAGAGGAGAGGAGTAAAGAGGAAAATTGTGAGCAATACCACCCATGTAAAAACCCGATAAGGGTATGCATGTAAAATTCCATATCTATCTATCTATCTATAAAAGAGAACGGGGGCGGGGGGGAGTGATAGCGACGGTGGTGGGGATGATGCGGACAGGAGCCGAGAGGGTGACTATATCCTCTTTTTCTCTTTCTCTCTCTCTCTCTCCCTCTCTCTCTTTCTCTTTCTCTTTTTCTCTCTTTCGTTTCTGGCAGGGTCGTACGGCAGCTGAGAGGGCTCAACTTTTCCAGCCACCCCGTAGCAAACAGGCACCATCATATCCAGGGACCATGTACACCACCGGAGAATCCAGCAGGGAAAAACTGTAGTTATGTATATAAACCAAAGAGGACCTCTGAAACGGCCTACCTGCTCGTAGCCCTCTTTTGACATTTTCTTTTCCGTCAATCTCTGTTTAGCGACGATGGCAAAGAAAAAGAAAATTATAGGAGAGATGATATTTTTCGATTGCACGTGTCATGGTTTAGGAGGTTACGTTATTTTTATGGCACTTTGTTTTTCATCGTGTGAATTAAAACGGGTGCGATATGTGAATCGTCATTTTTTCATTATCTAATTGAGACTTAATTATAATAATTCTCATCAAATTTACACTAAATACAAATGTTTAGAATTTATTTGACGTGTATTATTTTTTTGAATTTAAATCCAACCAATAATTATCTCATAATTGTATTAGTCTATTTTTATCATTAGTTTTAATGAAAATGAGCCACGTTGATAAGATCCATCGTTATATTAAATTGGAGTAATCTCTAAAATGATTGTGTCTGCTTTATTCTGGATTCGTGATTGTATGAAAATTGTAGGCAAGTTCATGATTTCATCGTCGTATCCATCCCATTAATCGTGATTATGTCATGAGACAGAAAATGGTCGAAACGACTGGGATATAGAAATCGTTTGATGTATCGTGGCCAACGAAGAAGGGTCCTTTGCCCTAGCGTCTGTGCTTCGCTCTTCCTTTAAGAGAGAAAAACAAGTTTGTTGGAGATTTCTCGCTCTATGTATTCAACTCTCCCTCAGTAAGAACACTTTTTGGACATATCTTTTCAAACCATAGTGAATTCGAGCCGATTACACTTCTTTCTCGCACTCTAATGACCAAAAGAAAATTGCTCTATGAAGCAAACAAGCAAATCTTTACCATTCGAACACACGCGTTTACATGAAATTCGAGATATTTTTTAGTTGCTCACTTTTTCTGTTCCATGCTTTTTCATTGTCCGTTGAATTGTTGAAAATAAGTTTTGAATGAATCCAATTTATCTTTCAAAAATTCAAGCTTTCATAAGTGATAAAATCCAACAATTACTTTCTATAACAATTTATAAATAGTCCCATTGAGCACAACGTTTAATAATCTCAACGCAATTCACGTTTGTAAGGAAACGTGAATTCAGCTGACGCAATTAAATGACTTGTGTGATTACATCGGAGTTCGGACACGTGATTATGAGTGAAAATATAAAACAAGGCGATGGAGGCTGTTAAAATCTATTTCCAGTTTACCTCGAGCATTGAAATTGGTCACGAGATTTCGATATTTCAATAGCTGTCGCACGCGATGTTTTTGGCTATAGTGTCACGTGAATCGCGGACCGTGATAAAGCGGGGCTAAGGAAAAGGAAGCTGCGAAAGCTCTGGCTCTGTGGTCGTCTAAGCAAAATCTGTGTCCATCTCTTTCTCCCTTTCTCGAAGGAGCTGGATCATGGAATCGATAATGTATGAGGCACACGGGACTCGGGCAAGGGATGTATTTCTTTACAACTACCAACAGAAAGAGACCAACATTATCATCGACTTTATACAATTCGCTGTATAGTTGCGTCGTCTTTGGAACTGGAGGAGCACTGGGGGCACACACCGGTGTGCTCATGCATAATTCAATCAGAGTTAGACTAGAAACGTCAATACAGCTCGCAGATTATTTCTTTTCCCGGGCCGCTGTTCTCTCTCTCTTTGCTTCTGCTTTTTCTCCTTTCTTTCGCCATCCCCGAAACCCTCACTCTTTATTTAAATATATACATGTACATTATAAATATATATGTATATAAATAAAGAGAGAGAAAGAGAAAGAGAGAGAAAGAAAGATAACTATGTATATGAATGTATGTATTTTGAACGAGCATACCGAAGGGTACATACTTGTTCCCTCTTCTCTTTACTTTCTGTCTCAGTTATTTCTGAGGCTATGAGAAAGAGATAAAAAGAGAGGGTGGGAAAGAGAGAAACATGTACAGAGCAGTATACTTGAGTCAAAAGAGAAGAGAGCGAGAAAGGTAGAGTGAGAGGTTCGACGAGAAGCGGTGAAGTGAGCGCGGAGTGGGTGTATGAGGACGAGCTTTTTCTCCTCCGTCCTGAGAGGGCGCCTGACCCCCCTTACCTATCCATTCATTTGTCGTTTTCTCTCTATCCTTTCTTCCATATCTTCCTAGCTCTTCTCGCTACACACTCACTTTTATCTTATTTCTCTCTCCCTTTCTTCCTTTCTCTCCTTCTCTCTAAAAACCCTCTTCCAAAGCAGCCTGCTCCCTTCTTTTATATTTTAATCAACTAATGCTGCGCAATGCGTACATTTATTGCGTCGTGTCTTGCCTCTCCATCTCTCATCTCCTTCTCAACATTTCTTTTTTACCCCCCTCCCCCCCCCCTCCTCCTTTTCTTTCCTTTTCTCGTTCGACCGTTGCAAGTTTTAATTGCTCGACGTCGCCCAGATTCGTTGACACTTTCCACCTCTTTTTACATGTCTTTTGTCACCATCATTCTCTTCCTTAACATCAAGCGTTATTGCATGGCTATCAGATTTCAACCCTTTTTGGATTTCTCAATTATTCTCCATTAGCAACAACACGATGATTATTTCCTTGTTAATTAATATTATGTCATCGTTCGTAAAAAAATCGCTTCGTCATTCATTTTTAGTTGATTCGTAGAGAAATTATTATTATATTCTTTGTTGCGACTCGTGGATAATAAATTATTGATTTAATGAATGTACATTATTCACAAAAGTGATGAATTTTCATCGACTTTTCATTATTTTGTTAATTACCAATAGTGCCATCTATTGTTCATTGATTTGGTACAGGACAATGAAAATATAGGTACGCTGTGATATTTGTGCAATTGTTATTACCGAATAGCATGTACTTTATTATTCGCTCAACACATTATGACGAATAATTTATAATTTATTATTTCAATAAACACCATAATGAGACATTACTGTATTTTGATCTTTTGAGTTGACCAAAATGTTAATTTTGGTCTGGAATATTGAATTTCAGTGCAAAAAATGAATTCGATGTCTCATTTCGCGATGAATGAGGGATTAATTGATGATTAAGGTACGAGTCGCGCCACGGTCAGGATTAAATGTTAACTCACCAGTTAACCTCCTCGCTGCAGTTTCATTGAACGAAAAACCTATTCAACGTTTCAGCGATGAACCCTTGCGATATTTTTCATCCCAATCTATTTTCCAACGATGGTTTTTCGACGAAAACGAGGGAACGACCAGCTGGATTACGTTTTCTTCGAGAAGAATGCTCGATAAAATAGAAATAATGTGGTGGTTTGGTGTTAGTCATTCATTCAATATGGTCGATTCTCTCTCTCGCATCCACATTGCTTCCATATTTCTTCCTTTTACTCTTCTACCCCTAGTGCCTGATGGACGTAACTACATTATGCATCGTTCCTGTTTAGCCATTATTGAGGATAGCAGTGATGGCAGTTTAGTATCTTTTTCGCCCCAAGATTTCTTCTCGCTCACATGTAAAACGCACTGATGGTGAGAAAATATTGCATTACCATCTCCGCTAATAGTTTCCTTTGACGAGCCATCGGCATACGCGGATGGGCCTTTAATCTAGCTTTTACAAAGGAACGTTCACGCATCCACAGGGAAGTCTGGTGCTGCACGTATAACGCACGCCATCCAAGATACACTCTTTCTATAATCATGGTTTAACCCCCAACTCCCTTTTCTCCTTAGAATATGCCTCTTCGTACCGTCGCACCCTTCGTGTAATATTACGCTATATTATACGTTCATGCGTGCGACGTGGGCATGGTATACGCACGTGGATAAATATATATGTGAGCGAGGGTGTAAAAAGGAAAAAAAATATATATAAAGATCGAGTTAGTACACGGTGGGAGGAAAAGCGTGAAGGATGAGATGCGTGAGGGGGTTGAAACGCCCGTCGTGTGTCGCAATGAGAATTATCTCTCGGTACACCGGACGAAGAAACGAGTCTCGTCGAAGCTTCTACGCGGTACAGATCCAACCAGAATATGACGAGGATGAAACGAGTCCTACGGTTTTTAAATGTAAAGCACCTCGCGCCACCCACGCTTCTCTCTCCTGTGTTCCCTCAAGAGTCGAGAGTTTGTTCTTCTCTCTCTTCTACCAATTCCTCCATTCTCTCTCACTGCCTCGATTATAAATACACGAGGAATTTTGTAACTACTCGGCGAATAACTGAGTACCGTAATTCGATTTCATATGCGTTTTTATCTTGAAGTTAATTTTTTTTTTTAATGAAAGAATAATCAAGAGGATTAAATTATTTCGTCGGATTTATTTTAATAACTCCTGCGAAAAATGAGAGAGGTTTCAAGATTTTTATCGACTATTTTTAACTCTTTTTTCGATTGAAATTTTATAACATCAATAAAAGAACGCAGTTTTTTCTTGAATCCTTTTCCGAGGCAAAAGTCTCGCCACAGCCACGTTGAAATTTGATTCTTCGGTTAATTTTTCAAAACTTTGATATAACTTGAGGAGTTATCTAATAATGTTAGTTTTATTGGAATGTAAAAACGGATAAACTTTCGGGAAGAATGTCTAATATGAAGTTTAGAGTTTCAGAAATTGGAATCTTTTGAATATCTTATGAGCGGAATTTATACTTTATATCGCTGTATCTCCGAACCTGAATGGTCAAAATTCTTGATTTTCCACGAGAAACTTCGTCATATGTTTCTCTGTAATTAAAGGGGAAAAAAAGATGAAAATTTGTAAAAAAAGATTTTGGTGTCATTTCGTGGGATGTAATTTTTTCTACTGCTCCCCGAGTAGAAAGCGTGTAAAGAAGAAAAACTTTTGGCCCTTCATACTGCTCCGTTTTCTCTTCCGCATCTTTTTCCCTTTTCCGTTTCGTCCCCCTCGTCAAATGCGTTCCACGTTCTAACGCTCGTTCCCCACCTTTCGTCCGTTTCTCTCTTTGCATACGTTTTCTCATGGATTTTTTCAACCCTTTCGTGTTTATTGTGTATGTTTTTTTTTTTCACGTATCTTCTCTTTCGTCTTGCTCGGTCTCTGCTAACTCCGTTCGGTCCCCCGCGTGTTGTACATGAATCTGTAGCCAATGTTGAGGCTCGTATATACATTCCACAAAATCTAACCCCCTTCGTATCTCGAGGAAGAGAGTGCGGTCGTGAGAGAGTGGAGCTAGTACCGAGGCTACGAAAAAGAACGAGGATGTGATGAAGACTGGAGAAGAGCGAAGAGGGAAATGAAAGCGAAACTGTTGAACAGTAGTGAGCTTGCCGAAGCGCCCCTCAAAGCTTCACGTCCCTTTTTGGCTGGGCCCTCTCTATCGCGGGCTGGCGCTTCCCGAGCCAGCTCTTTTTCTCACTCCCTCATTCATTCTCTCTCGTACTCTTTTGCTACAACCCGGCCCACCCTTCTAATTTTTCCACCCCTTTCACTAAAATTAAAATCAATAGTGGCACCACGTGCCCGGAGAGCAACCACCTTTCCCCTTCACCCTTCTATGCTCTCTGCCTGTCGGCCGCCCACGAAAGCGACAGAACCATCCTTCACCCTCTTTCTTTCTCTATGACTCCCTCTTCATTCATGTATACATCTTTCTCACTTTTTCTTCATGTTTATATACGAGACATCTCTGAGTTTGTTGTCTCTCTCAAGATGAGACTCTCACTCGTTTTTTAATCTCTCCCTCTCTCTCTCTCTCTCTCTTTCTCTCATTCCCTTTCCGTTAGGGTAGTTTGTTCGCACTGTTATGCTGGTTGAAAATCGTGCCCGTGCGTCCGGATCTCTCCCTCTTTCTCACCCTTCGAATTTCGCGCGATATGCGCGATAGACCGAGAGCCAACAAAACTCTCTGTGAGACTTTTTGTTTTTAATAGTCCCCGCTGCTATCTCCTTCCGCGCATATATTGCTATGGATACTTCGACGTGCTCTTTATGTCGTTACTGACGGAATTTCAATATTTGTTTTACAAAAAATATATATTCCGGCTTCTAAGAGCCGAGAGATTCTCACCCGTCAAACACGTGCATTCACGGTCATCCTTTCTCGCATTCCTTTATGTGGACACGTCAGAAAAAGCTTCTTTCTCTTTCTACCTACACGTATGTGGCTTGTCTCTCTGTACAACCCTCGTTATCCGTTCCTCCATTCTTCCTCGTCTTTGTTTCACTCCGAATTTCGTATTTATAACCCTTTTCTCTATTCCCACCCGTTGGTTTTCTATTCACGAGAAATTTCATGTTTATTTTACCTCGATAAGGAACACCAACGAAGTTTTTTGATACCAGATACAATTATAATCGCAAACTGTCAATCAATAAGATATGAATTTACAAATATTCGCGGAATCCCTTGATTACGTAACAAGATTTATTTACAGATAAATAAAACTTGCTGTTACTCAGTGTGTGCTCGGGTACATCGAAGTGAAAATAAAAAAATATAAAAAAAAAACAAACAATACGTTAGCATCGTTTGAAAAGAATTAACCCCCTCGTCACGGCCGATCGAGTGCCTCGTCGTCGTCGTCGTCGTCGTTGTCGTCGACGACGCAGTTACCTCTGTCGAGTTCTCCCTTTACCGGAAGCGGAAGCCCTCCATCGTGACCAGACCTCTCGAGATCTCCTTTTTTCTTTCTCACTCTCTCTCTCTTCCTCTCTCTCCCTCTCTCGCTCTTTCTCTCACTCTCGGTTCACCCTCAGTGTGGAAAGGGTGGCGCGACATACAGTATATATACACGGATATAAAGCTCTATATATATCCGACGGTCGAGTAACAGGTAAGGTTCAATCCACGGCTGGCAAAAGCATACAGGTGGCCGACCAAGCTATCCTACATGTTGACTATATGAATACAAGTTCACGTGGATCTCGCGTGTGTGTGTGTGTGTTGTGAATTTGTACGTGTTTGAGGGTGCTCAGGGGGTGGTTCTGGCTCGTTTGTGTGTTGCGCGAGCATCGAGCATATGTTTACAAACACGAAGGAAGAGATATGGCGAGGTTCGATGTGCTAGAGTGCGAGCAGCAAAGCTTCGAGAAGGGACGTAAGAATGTGTACGAGAAAAGCGAGGAAGTCTGTTGAAGCGAGCGATAGCGAAAAGGCCGTTTTCGAAGGGTGGAAAGGGAGTCCCGATGAGCTTGAAAACGTCAAAGTGTGTACACACGTCCGTATGCTCGTAGATGTGTGCGGCGAACGAGAGAACCGCTGGTACGTCGAGAAAAGCACGTGATACACACTGAAAGAAACCTCGACTGACGGAACGACCGAGAGATCGTGCAAAAAGGGGTAAAATTTACCCCTTCTTGCTCCACTTTTCCGATCTCGCCACCCTCTCACCATCAAGATCTACAGCTTAACGGTATTCCGACCGGCGACGGAAAATGCAACCAGTTCTCAAAACAGCAGCCGAACATTCAAGGGGGGAAAATCGCCGATCGAATATTTTGTTAACTTGCCAATTTATCGCCATTTTTTATCGACACGAGAATCCACTTTTATTCGAAATAACAATCCAACCAGATGCAATTTCCTCTCCTTCATTTCGCGACTACAATTTCTTTTTTTTTACCATTTTTAATACCAACTCGTACATTTTTTTGTGGATAAATAACTCTCGTGCAAAGTATCATCCGAGATTTTTTCTCGCAATACTTAATTGTCAATGTTTGTAGAATCGAAAAAAACAACTTGAACCGGTCTGTTTTTTGATTTTTTATTTATTTACATGGCACAATCCCCTTCGTTCCGTTTGACGCCAAGGAACTTTGGTTACCGTGGAAATTGTGCATCCCTATGACTCGTTAAACTATTGTTACGTTGAATTCATCACCGCAAACAATGTGCTTACAAATTCGAACGAATTTATGCATATTTTTAGTTTTTACTAAAAATTCATAATGATTTTGCTTGTACACGAACTGGATGATTTAATCAGTTACGTGTACGCCATCGAAAACCGCGTTATTCCAGAGGGAAAAGTTTTATTTGTGTATGTCCGATGATGATGGAATAAATGATGGCGTAACAAGAGCGACGAATCCGGTTGCAGCTGTCCCCACTTCGTACAAAATGACAACAGTACCGATATGAAAATTGGTTTGTTATGTATTTATATAATAAATATAAATATATATACATACATACAAAGTATAGATCGCGACATATCAGCGCAACCTGTGCAAAACGCATATCTTGTGATTAATGAAATGTAAAATTTGTTCAATTCAATGTTGTGTAATCGTATAATTAAAAAAATATGTTGGTATGCACGCATTTCGTTATTACGAATATATTGATCGGTTTGAAAATGTCCTGGCAGTCTTTTTTACGTACACAAATAAAGAGCACACATATCGGTAGGGGGTTGAACATTTTGAAATGATTCCAAATTCTATTTTCCTCTTTTATGGAGTCCAACGCGAAAAATGGATTGCCAAACAGCCGTGTGCCTTCTCTTTCTCTCTTAAGCACACACGCACCCATATAAATATTTTTTATCGGGATTTATATACATGGATTCGTAACGAGTGGTACATCGAGCTGTGGTGCAAGCTCCCAACAATAGGAGCATCGTTGTGCTGATAATTTCCGCGGCTCTGTTCTCTCGTTTTGCGTTCACGTTCTACGACAATAAAACTCCCATGTCGGCCGAATGCACTTCCGGAATAAATCAAAATCCGCTCTATGTGCGAATCGTCCTGACAAAAGCGTAAGTTACGAATTAAACGATCCGTGGTGTTGAAGAATAACGAGGAACAAAAAAAGAAAAAAAAAAAAAAACAATAGGATTGCAAAACTTTAACAACGTTTATCCGAAAAGGACTTCCTATCGGGATTCATTTTTTCCGTGATTTTAAAACGCATCTATAGACACACAAATCGAAGGTTTTAATAAATGCGATCAGTTGGTGCGAATTTGGAGGAAAAATTAAAAATTGCCTGGAATGATGAAACATGCGGTTGAAATACTTTTTCCCTGTCGAGTTCGTTCGATCGTTATGTTGTGTGCGTATGTTTTGTGTTAAATAAATGTCACACGTTCTGTATTAGTATAAATACGTATAAATAATTGATGTATGTATTGGAAACGTTGCGTGTAAAAGTGAGGCCGTCAAAAATATCGTTGTCATCCCACTGGTTCGATCGTAAACGAGTGGTGGATGGTGCGAGGAGCGTTAAAAAGCCGATACACCCGAGGGGGCGGTAAAGCCTCTCGAGATAGATAAATACATAGTTATACCCACTTGTACATTTTCATAGATCTGCCATTGAGCAACAAAAGGGCCCAGGTTCATGGGATATAAAGAGAAAAACTGTCGCTAGTTTGGCCACTTTGTTTGTCAGGTGTCAATGTTTTCAATGTATAGTTATATATGGATGGGTTAATAGTATTTGATAATGGAAACGCGCGCGTTTTGTGCTCTGGCAGTAGAAACCTTTACGAACGTTAGGCATTGGTTAATGTTACGAGATGTAACCAATCCCCTCTGCTACGCTCCCGCTCCGATAGTATAGAATTTGCTCTCTTTTTCTCCTCTCTTTTTATCTTTCTCTCTGTTTCGCGAAGGGATGTTTTGCCGCCTGGTAAAGCGAGGGAGCGAGAGAGAGAGAGAGCGAAAGAGAAAGAACGATAAATTCGCGAGACGCCAGTCGCGAATATCATTTTCTCTCTTTCTCTCTTTTCACCCCTCCTAGGAACGTCGACAATGCTATGGTATTGATTTAAAAGTACATTCGTGTTTTCATAATGTTGTATCTGTACCGTAGGCACCGACGCCCACTTTTCCCCAACGTTTCTCTTTTACCCCCCTCGACGTCCTCATACCCTATGGCCTCATCCACCACCCGCACTTTCATTCTCTTAATATACATATACATATACATATATGTATACATGAATTTATATGAAAATATATGTATATATGAACTTCTGGCCCTCCTGTCATCCCTCCCTTAAGCCGCACGTCCGCACCCCGTCCTTGTACCTTCTGCCAGACCTCTCCTCCATCTCACTCTTCTTTCTCTCTTTCTCACACTCTCTTTTTTTTCATTCTCCTCTCTTTCACTCAATCGCTGTGCGCGACCAAAATCACCCGAAACGAGGGATGCAGACTGCACAATTAAATCACGCTGCTAATCGCCGAGTAAATAACGACGATTCTGTGCACCAAAAAAAAAAGACATAATTGTACGCTTTCTGTCACAAGCTGTACTGGCTTTTGAATGCTATACTAAATTTGTAAAAAAAAAAACATGTTTTCAGATAAGTCGTTTTTTTGGTGTTTATTAATCAGAGCAATCATCACTTTTATGATTTTTTTTTGTAACTTGCTCAATGGAGTTTTTTTAGAGACAGCATCGAATCTCCTTCAAACTTTCTACACCATAATTGATCAGCAATTAGGCTAAATATCTTGATTGTAACTTTTGTTAATGAACTTTTTTTTTCTAAGGATAAATCGCATTGAATGCCTGAAGTTTCGTTCATTGTTTTTCTTTTAAATGCATGTGATGATATGACAAACAATTATTTATTATATATTCATAAATTCGTGGATAAATATACTTGTATGCACCGAGGATGACGTTGGAATTGGCAAGGAAGAAATAAATTAGCGAAATGTCTGCACGAAGCAGTGCAAAACACGCCACGATGCCAGGACCGTCTCAAATTTCGACGAGGCTTCATCCAAGATGTAGACTTTTTCGCGGTTTAATGACGGTTCTCTGTACCTGAAACCACCACGCACCTGTTTCGTTTTTTGCGATTGAGTTTAATAATCCAGTCATTACGAGCGATGTGCTCGTGACGAGCATTATTTCGCCCTTGCGCTCATCGGGAATGGGCTTTTTAGTGTTTTCTTATCCTCTTTATACTCGCGTCAAGCTGAAATTTCGCTCGAATGAAAAATATAATTGATACAATTATCATTTTCTTTGTGAGATCACGAATCTCGATTGCAATGGAGTTTAATTGTTGATGATTCTTCGGTTAAACTAAATCGAGTTTATCTTCAGGAACGTGTGCAAGGTGTGGATCGTCCCCTTGAAGACCATTAACAAAAGTTTCGATCCAAAAATCGCTATTTGAAAACAGTCCAGCTAAACAGAAGTTTCGATTAAGTTTCAAATCGATGTTTACTCTTGTTGAACTTTTCCATTGATAATACGAATGTCTTGAACGATCAATTGTCTGCCCCCGAGACTCCCTTGGTAATAATGCACATTGGCGAACCTCCGCATCGATAAGGGTTTTCGATAATAGGATCAATCGACGGCTCCTCTCTACTCATGATAATAAAACATCACGATCAGGCTTGAAACTATTGATATATTCATCATTCTGAGGAAAGAGAAAGTATTTGCCCGTCGATACAGTTATTATACGGTCAATTGTACCCTGACAAGAAAAAGTGTCCATATTTTTTGTAACTTTATTTGAAATATAAAGCTTGCCGGAAGAGTTTTCTGTCTGCGGCCCCTCCCTTTCTGGATGAACGAGGGTCGGCTCTGTCGCTTGTAACCGGGCACACGAATGAGCCTCCTCGATTGGGGGGTGTGAACAACACAAAGTGGAGGGGACGCACGAGCGGTTTTTACTATTGATTACCGAATTAAAAACGCGCATGCATAATTCAGTGATACTTTCTTGTACGGTTTTTCGCGCGCCAGGGGTCGTCGTTATCCGTTGTCAGGATGTCGCTCGAACCTTCAACCCTCTTTGTCAAAATGTTGCGGCTCGTGGCTCCTAGATGGTGATAAGGATGAAGACCAGAAAACCACCCTTAAAACTTGAACCTTCGGTCGGTCAAACAGCGAAGCATTTACTGGGGGATGAAAAATCTGGGATTCGATGCAAGGGCTGCTAGAATTCCTGGATAAGTCTGAGCGTTAGTACAAAAAACAGTCACGCAAATTTCCATGGCCATCGGACGGTACCAAACATGATTTTTCCCCCAATTATTCTTCTGTTTACCTTCAGTTTCCACGAGATTTTCCAATAATGCAAAAAACAAGCACCAGATGTCATTTTCTTCGAGGACGACAATCGATTCGTGTAATTGAATTTTTTTAATTCTTTTATCATTTAATCATTAGAGCTGTTTTCTGAGGGGAGCCATTTTCCCACCCGGGCCAAATAACGAGAAAACTAAATTTGGAAAATTGAAATCTAGAGGTCGACGAGTATCGTTCGATTTGAAAAAGGATTGCGGATTAAATGGATGCATAGAAAAATGACGACGTTGTTAATCGCTCACGATCTATTATTAATAATTTATTTTGCAAAATAAATTGACATATACAACGGGGATACCTTAGCAATTTAGCGAAAATGAATTTTTGTTACAGGTCCAAAATGGACGTTCTTACACATTAGGTAATACAATAGCATGATGTTTTCTTTTGTTACTTTCGATTTTATATTTTTTCGTTCCTTTTTAACCTGCGCTCACTTACGCTCCCACTCACACTTGTACTCATACTTTCAGACAGAAAAATTGCACAGGCAGACGCATACACACAAATTTTGTTATATGGAGTAAACGGAAATGAATTTATTAAGAATTTTGTTGGGTTGTTGTTGTTGTTGTTGTTATTTTTTTTTGTTTGTCGTGTAAAAATGTATATTCTCACGAAAAGTCACAATCTCAACTGCAAGCTTTAATTATTTATGATCGTCAACGAGATTGCGATGATTCGTCACGAAAATTGACAAGAACTTGCGAGTCCCATGATTAATAGCTACGATTATAATTAATTGATCGTATGGAACGGTTGAGTGACGAAGCTCCTCGAACTCCTCTCTTTTCAATGTATTTATGTTCTTATATTCTCTATTTAATTCATAGATATATTGTTTATGTAATTAATAACTTATAATTATGTTTAATTTTATAATAAATTAAAAATCATTCCAGTCTATGGGATTTATAAATCTAACTGCGTTGGTACAATTACGTTGTATCGATGAGATTATTGACATGACGAAACGTAAGAGAAACAAAGCTACTCTTCTTAAGTCCTAAATCGATCTTAAACACATTTCTCGTCTAGTAGAATTTTTTGTTTTTTTTGTGATATTTAGGATACATAACCGCGCTACAAAATTTGTTCAACTAAGGTTTAACACAAAAAAGAAATGAACTATCGACCTGCAGGTTGAACACATTGAATAGCACAAAAAAACAGGTTTTTCTCAAACGATAACAGGTGCTCCATGGTGTCAATTAACGCATAGACAAAAACCCAAGTTTTCGCCAATAAAAATCACATGCTTTAGTTTTGCTGGCTCGACGAGTAATTTGATCTTCGTTACTGGGACACTCAATCTTTCGATTGAAGCGATGACTTTTTCTTTTTTTCATATCGAATGTCGAGGCGTGAAATATGTAGAAAAAAAAATCACACACACACAGACACACGCACACTCACAAAATCTTTGCTTCGGGGTAAAAATGATGATGGCAAGCGGTTTTCAAAACGTTCAAATCCTTTTGCATTTTGCCAAAAAAAACAAAAGATCAATCAATAGCGAGAAATATGACGAAGTCAAAATTTACAAACACGTGCGTTATTTTAATCGGACGATCGAACGATCAACGAAGACGTTTTTTTATCTTGTTTTTCTTTTGTTTGCTTCACGTTTTTTGTTTTTCTCACAAATTTTACAAACTACGATGAATCCTTTATTCATATTCGGTAAATTACGATCGACTCTAGAAATACGTCAGACATTAATTACGTCGTAAGTTTTATTTTGTTGTTTTTTAATATAAAATCTATAGTAGCCATTAGTCCAACCCCCTTAATCACACTTATGCTTTAGCACCCTAGATTATTTGCCTAAGTATTACGAAATGTCATCTGTTCAGAATCGGTGACGAGATTATGAATTTTTTGCGTACTTGATGTTGTTGTTTTTTTTTTTAACTTTAATTTTTTTTCACTCGTACCAGCTACAGGAAAAAGGCGATATAAATAAAAAAATCATGACACGAATGGCCATTTTCCACTATCGGTATTAATGACGTCTAAAAGTCTATATTACAGTTTCTCATGCGAAATTCGCTTATTTGCTATTGGTTTTGCGATTCTTATCTACCGAGACGACGCTTTAAAAGTGCGAATTAAAACGCTCCGAAAAAAAACCCAAATTTCGAGCAGAGGAGATTCGAAAAAATGCATTCTGTCTCTCTCGACGAGTTTATCTCGTGTTAATTATAAATAGAGCAGATTTTAGCAAACGCTTTTGATGAATTCGATAAACACATGAAAGGAAGAAAGAGAGGATGATAAAAAAGTGAAAAAAAAGAAGAAAAAATGAAGGAGATTCACGAATACCTAACCGATTATTATTGCCCATGACTCCAGATGAAAAAACTCTCGTTTATTTGGACGAAACGAATGATATCAATGTTAAAAACTACTAGCACGCAACTGGATCATTAACAACGTCAATAATCCGTGTGTTTATGTTTACCAATATATTCAACGTAATCATATATAAAATTTGAAATTTATAACGTAGTAATACTCAAAACAGATATATAATCATTTTTGTTTGTTTATATATATATATATATTTATATTTATATATATTTACGATCGTAATTAATATGTAATCGCAGAAACATTTATAAAGTTACGTAGTTCGAAGTCTTAAGGAACTATTTTGGCACTATAAAATTTCATATCGTGTCGCACAGAGTCATTGTGCTCACATAATATGCTCAAAATATTTCATACTCATAAAACGTCTAGCGAGGAAATTTTTTTGTCTCTTTTCAATTGTGACAATTTCCTGGCTAGCGATCCCTCGCGTCGACTCACGCGTCCTTTCAACTTCGTATATTTTCAATGCTTTTTCTTTCTTCATCCAAAAATCATGAGTTTCTTGTAATAATGACATCGTTGCTTTGAAAAATTGTCAAGTTGGGATTTCGCAAATGGATCATTTTTTCAATCTCCGTTAATTGGACAGCGAAAAATCCAACGATTTTTCTATGCTCGACACTCCTTTCGAAAACCCATACTTGCTTTTCTGCGACACTATAAAACGTTCATTGCCTCAGAGACGACAGTAATTTTCATTGAAATAAGACATTTCTGTTCCACAAATATTTATGGAAGTACAAACCAGTGAAATTTTCATTTACATTTGAGAATTATTTGAACCCTAAATCCTTTCTGTACTTTTTTGTACCACGGCGTTTCAAGATTTAATCAAATTGACCCAGGCCACTTTGCAGGTTCATATCTCTAAGTAGAATTGCTATTTTTCAAGATATTTTTTTTCAAAACAATCGTACAATTCCCGGCCAAACGAATGGTGCAAAATTCAACATCAACAAATTATAAGTTTCGCTGTCGTTGAAGTTTTAAAAAAGTCCGAATTAACTTTCGCGCTGAAGATCTCTTTTCTCTTGGGCCAAATTGACCCCGAGTCGGAACCAAGGGTTAATGAAAATGACGCCGAAACGAAGATGACATTTGATCAGTCTGCAAATTCGTAGCTGGTTCAGAAGATTTTTGAAGCCCTGTATCTTGATAATTTCCCCACATTCGTTGATGTCACGAAAATAAACGCTCCTCTCCTTCATACTTTGGCTCGGGCGAACAATGCTTTTTAGTTTGTGTTCCCGCGTGTTTCGTAATACGAGATATGGTGAGTGAGTTCGTTAGTAGACGATTGTTCGGTCTGACGATTTAGCGGTGGCTGTCTTTTCCGGTAAATTTGTCCTGCAAAGTGTCGAGGAAGGATTGCACATATATATGTTTATCAGTGGGTGTGTGCTGGTCATTAGGCTATATTGTCGACCTCGACCGCGGTTGTTCCGCCACGTTTTCATCCGTCGCTTTATCTGACTTCTCTCCTCTGTCTCTTTACTCTTTCTCTAACCTTCCTTGACATTCGCATCCCGCATGCATTTTCCCAAAATTTGACCAATTTATTTTCACCGTTGCACAATGGACTCAACGACAGAGAGAAAGCGTCGTTCTGGCAGGAGCAGTAAGTCGTGAACGTTTGTCTTGGATGTCGATCAAGTGGGTCGTTAAATCGCTGTCATTATTTTTCCTCAAAGCATAGAAACAAAAGAAGTAGAATAAAAATATTGGACTGAACGTTTCCCATTGTTTTTGACTGTTAAGAATGAGGCAAAGAAAGTTGGACCATTGATCGTCAACTTCCAAAGAGATGACACTTCGAGGAAATCAAGATTTGGGAATTGAATGAATGTTTCGTTCATTTTTTGAAGTATTTGGAATCAAAGGAATTCGAGAGATTCCAAATTTCATTCAACGAAACTACTAGACATTTTTGATTGTTAAAAATGTCATGAATGATGAAGCAGCAGATGTTAATGAAATCAGACAATTTTCTATGCAGTCGTCAATCGCGTTTCTCTTCTGCGAGATACGATACTATCGACAATACCTTTAATCGCTGAATATTTGGTCCGTTGATACGAAACAAGGGGGTGCCCTTTAATGATTCAGCAAGATGAACGATACGATTTGTTGTTTGCTTAATAAAAACAAGACATTTCGTTAGATTAACTCTCTTTTTCTTCAATCGGACTAACCTCGTTTTGCAACAGTTCGAATTTCGGACTGAGACCGGGCAAAATGCTTTTCGTACTCGTTTTTATTTGACTGTAAATATCGAGTGACTTTTTACGATCAATCTCGAGACTTTCTTCAATTAATCGCGGCGGTATGCTTCCACTGCGTTTGTGAGTCGGGACGAACGTACTCGTACCCTCTGATTTTTGTTTCTTTATTGTTTTTATTTCTTGATTAATCGTCGATGTATTCTCGTTTATCTTGTGCTCCGGTGTCAAAGTACCGTTGCCCAATTTTCTTTGTTGTTCCTGCAGCGTGTCTTCCAGTGACTCCTCTTTCAACAAAACTCCCGTTATCACTGGTTTGTTCGATTCTAAGCTCTTTTCCATGTAATCACTCGACACATTCTTCGACTTCGTTGATTCCACTTTCTTTCCCGTTGTACCGTTCATCTGCAGATTCGGATTTGATCTCACGGTGTCCGTTGAATTACTCGCGTCTGTTGAATCTTGGTGCTCCAATGAAGAACCCGAATCTTGCGATGAATCAACGTTGTTCCGCTTCTCTATCACGGAGGACTGAAAAATAGAGACGAAAAAGGATTCAATGACATCCAATTAAATTGTCTTTTTCAACTGTGTAATATTTGCACGAGGGCCAAAGGAAACTGTTGAAAACTGATCGTTGTCGGCAGTTTTTTTAACATTTATGGAAGTCCTAGAGACTATTTGGAAGTGAAAAACTTGTTATTCGTTGCTAAAATAGTAGTTCAATAATAAATGCATGAATAAAACTGAAAAAAAAGTTGGGACAAAGCAGATTCCGCTTCAATTCGAATGGTTAAATAAATCATACGATTTTGAATGGTAATTTGAAAAATGTAAAATCGTGTTTGAAGGTGTTATCTGGGTTGAAAAAAATGATGCAATGAATTTTAAAAAGCTCACCTGCTCGTTAAGGTCTTGCTTATCGAGACTCAAGTTTTTCGAATCGTTTAGCATAGCTTTATCGTTATCGGAGGAATAATCAGCTTCGACCCATTTCTCGATACTCGAAGCTTTCGACTCGTTGAGAAGAGTCTTCTCGGTGTCGGGAGAATATTCAATTTCCATCCACTTGGAACCACCCTCGAGTCTTCGTGACGTTGTATCGGACTCGTAATCACCGACCCCGTTTACGTACGTTGAATAACCAAACTGACCCGCCGCCTCGTATTCGACTTGATTTCCGTAACGATAACTGTGATTTATCGAACCTTGACTCGACATTGAGAGATCTGATTGGGAAAGTCCGGTATTCGTGCTACCGAAAAATTTCGTCTTGTCAAATTCTGAAATGCAAATTTAAAAAAATGTCACTGCGATGAATTTATCACGATCTGTCATACGAAAATAATTGATTCGTCGTTACAAAGCAGTGAAAAAATGCAGCGAACGAACTGTTACTAAAGTTCCGTACAATTGAAAACTAAATAAAAAATAAAAATGACCAGAATTCCTACCAGAACAATGGTCCTCTGGAATTTCTTCGCGATGCACAAGAGCCTGTTGATCGGTAATGCGACCCGTAGAGTTTCGATATTCCGTTTGTGCTTCCACCACGAAAGAGCAATTGTTGTCCTGATATTTGTTGTTACTTTCCATCGTTACCTGCAACAGGTTTAACCCAAAAAGTTAATCAAGCGTCACTTTGATCACTTGAGAAAAAACGTATTTTCCATGAACGAGTCATTGGAATGATTATTGATTTAAAAAATCAAAATATAACTCGAATTCAATAGAAGCCCATTTTGCAACCTATATTATTGATCAATATCTCTTCGGTATCAGCCGAAATGTTGAAAATCGTTGCCAAAGTGTTTGTACGAGTGATAAAAAAGTTCAACTGTTAAAGTGGAGCTTTGGCATTGGTCCTAAAAAGAAAAGACGTGTTGAGGCTGACCAAATATTTGGCCATGTTGTTTGAAATGCTGATCGTTTTCAATAGACTGGAAATGCCAAATGTTTCTGGCCACATGATAAATAAATCGATTGGTCCGGTATGTCCGAAGTACCCAAGTGTCTGCCATATTGATAATAATACATATCTATTTGAGAAATGCTTGGAAAACGAAGCTCATAAAATGTGGGGTGAATTTATCACCGCAAACGTCTGTGTACAGAGCTTTAGTCATCTGCCTGATCGGTATGCGCGGTCACTGTGCTATTTTATGTATAGAACAGTACGAAAAAGGAGAGCCCAAGAAAAATACGTGTTCTTCCTTCGTCATTTTATATACCATGTGTTCGGGGAAACTTGAGAGCAAAATAATAGACGTACAGACGTGAGAGAAACGCTTTAGCTTGGGGTTTTTTATATTTTTTTATTATACAGCGTAAGATCGAGTTTGTGGGTTAACGCGAGTTGCCTCGGCTATCGAGCTTCGATCGGATCTCTCGACTAGAAGCTGGGTCACATCTCACGGACTACAGCTTCGTGTGATCAGCCTCTTTCTCACTTAATCTCGTCCTTTCTTTCCGTCCCTCTTTCTCTTTCTGTTTGATGCTTAGCTTTCTCTCTCTCTCCTTTTTATTCTCGCAAATATTTCCAAGTCCATCTCTCTCTCTATCTCTCTCTCTCTCTCGCTTGCCTCGAAGATATATAACATACAAGTGATGCACACTCCGCTTGACATTCGGGACATCGATCTGTTCCCGTGACCTCCTCCGTAGCTCGTCTGGTTGGTTTATCGACGATACCTAACTCTCATGGTTCTCGAATTTTCTCTAGATTTGTGAATGCCTAGACATCGTTATATCTCGTTAAAAACTTGGGCATGTTCCGAGATTACGATTTTTCAGAGTTAAGTACATTTTTCCTTCTTCTCTTCCAACTCCGCGAAAGATTCGAGCATGGAAAACGCTTCTGGTATTCCTGAGATAAGGACTTTACGATTAAAAGTGCTTCTGGATTTTGTAATCCCTCATGAATCTCAGAAAACGTTCTCTGGGAGGATTCGCATTAAGAGATTGTCCCGAAGATGTTCGACTTGGAGGCAGACATTTTTTTTTTTCATGGAAGACGTTGACTATTTTCAATTTTTTTAAAAACCCTTCCCATCTACAAATATAAAGAGAAATTCCTTTTTTTCTCATCACATGATTTTAATTCCAATCCGATTTTTATCCACTCCAGTTGTGGCTTTTTGTTTATCATTTTTTAGTCTTCCTCGTGGTCTGGAGAAGTTTTCTCGTCGAATTATTGCTCTAGATTATCGAGGACGATATTTCTTGAGAAAGGAAATGCTTGGCGCCGTAGGGATGCCCGAAAAAACGAGGAAAAATTACGACGGATGCTGCGCCTAGTGTGTCCACTATCGATCCCCGACAAAACATCGACACGGGTGGTCAACACTGGAGTAGAAAGGGGTGACATAGTAGTTGCTCTTACGCGACAACTCCCTGGAACTCTGATATATATTCATATATAAATAAATAGGAGCCGAAAATACCAAAGAGGAATTCACATCCGATACAGAAAGCGACGACGGGTTGGGGGTAACTTCATGCCACCAGGAGGCCTGTCCGTCTCACACATTATATCGACCATTAACGCCTACCCGGAACTTCCAACATCTCTCCTCGCTAAGCTTTCGCCAAGGCAATTCATTGCGGTTTGATCGAGCTTCCCTAGAGTTCCAACATCTCAACTCATCACTCTATTCATTGTCACTTCCTGCTCATCAGGAAACTATTTTTATTGGCGACGAGGCTAGAATTTAGGAAAAAAAACAACTAGACCAACATTTTGCTTTCAATTATCTGTCAAAAGGTCAAGAGATTGGTTAGAAACGGTAATCGACATCAAGTTTTGCCGAATCATAAATCTGATTATTAAAAACTTTATTTTTGAACTACACCGATTGTTAATCGATAATTAGGAATCGACGAAAACATCGTTGGACGGAATAGTGATGTTGAAAAAAAAGAGGATTAATAGGAGCCCTGGGTCTGTGAACTCTTTTTACAGAATTTGCGAGATGACCTTTGCGAAAAAAGTCCGAAGTGTTGGCCCCGCGTATTCACGAGGCGGAAAAGCTTCCTCTGTTCCTTCCGGTACATTGCCTACGAGCCACGTCCCAATCCGTAATCCACGCCTTTTCATTGTTCCGAAGCTTTTCAGCAATGTCGAAGGCATCTCTCGCCGGAAAACACGGAGAGTTACTGGCGCATAGAGAGGAAAGATTTACGGAGCGAGCACAACACTACTTGCTATAAATGAATTCCCGAAAACGGAAGTACTCGGTAGATTTTCCGAGGCAACTTTTCAGTTTCATTTTCTTGTGCTGAAATATTTATATTTTCAAAGGAAGCTGTTTTCCTTGGGTTTATCCTTCCATGTGCCTTTTTTTTCTTAATTCCTACGGTTATTTCTCCCGCAACACCCAATTCAAAGTTGAAACCGATTTTCATCCTACCAGCCACCGAATAATCTATGCAAAATGGGTTCAGGATCTCTGAACTTTACTTTCATCTCTTGACATTCTAGTCATCAGCCTTGAACTTTGGAAACTTTATCATCCTGCGCTTTTCTCGTTGGAGTAAATGCCTTGAAACAAAAGTTACAACAGTTATGGCGCACGTATATATGTGCGTTATACTCACAGCCCGTTCCTCCGTCTCGACGATGATGTGATTGTTCTTAAGTGTGAGGGTGATAATGTTGCCGTTGGCATTTTTGCTGGTATGATTCCCAGGGGATACGTACTCAGCGACGTTACTTGCCGCAGCTCCGACGAGAGCCACTTCATCCATTACCTCGGTCTCGCAAATGTACCTTGGGCCATCAAGACCATTCACCAACTGAAACGAAAGGAGACAGAGAAAACGGACGTCAGTTATGTTCCTGAACATGTGTCAAGCTTTAGATATCACTTTGGAATTTACAGTCAATTGGAGAAAATGAAAGTTAGTCAATTAGGATATGCTCAGTCCAGGCATAATTCGAAATGCGATCATTCGTTTGTGAGGATAAAGCAGGATGGGCAGAAAATTCTGAGGTAGGAGATCACTGATTTTCATCGTAGAGTGGTCGAAAATCTTCGCAACAGAATGTACGAATTTAATGGATCTTGTCCAACTGTCAGGGTGTAAATTTGGCTGGAATTTTAATCGAAATTCAGAGAAAACGAAGGCCATTTAGAGGATGAGATTCGTTGTAGGGGAAACATACCGCAGAAGAGGGTAAAATGAATTACCAAGCTTTTACTCTTCCTACGGGAACTATTCTGTTGAACAACTTGAATGGTGCAGAGCGAGAGCGAGAAAAAGGAAGAGAGAGAGAGAAAGACTTTTTCAGGAGAATTCCGGATCTAATTTCAAGGATTCGGAGATTCATGACATCGTCTATCGATATTTCCAATAAGTCTTTCCGCGCTTTACGAGAATGAATGCCCATAATGGCAGAGTTCAGTCTTTCCGCACCTTGAGAAATCTCTATCATAAATTTTGAATCTTCGTCATGATTCGTTGGACTTTGCTGTAGGCATGCCAAGAAGAACGTTTCGGCTCGTTCCTCATCTCTCTTCTTTTAAAGCTCGTTTTTTTCCTTTTTATTATTTGCAGCAGCGATGCCATGAATGGACGAGACTTCTCAGCCCGAACGACCATATTGGAACCGAGAGAGCGTGTACACGCGAGACGATGGTAGAATTAAATATTGATCTTGTTGAAATCGAAAGGAATATATACATATATACACATATATTTACTGACTTTTGCTTTCAGCGATAGCATACAAGAGTCAACGATGGCCCAGGGAGTGCAACGTGCGATAGCTTCAGTCAATAAGGACATCGAAGAAAAGAAAGAAAGATTTAATGGTGCGCTGCTAGAACGTTTTGGTATACTTTAGTGTGCCCACCAGACGCAAATCTGAGAGTCATACATTTTACCGTATTCAGCTTATTTTAACGATTTCTTTGCACAGAGCGAATTCTTCAGGCGAACAGCATAAGATGATTGTTCAGGCTCTATAAATTGTGTTCAAGCAGAAAAAACTAACCTTAGAATTTCTAGTGTTGATTCTTGACCGAAAATGATCCAGTTGAATCATTTCAAATGCCAGAATGATTTCGAAAAAATGACATTTTTGATACTTTGTATGAAGGTGCATGAAAACAAAACAAAAACTTACAATGTGGCATTTTGTTTATCTATCGCTTCACTGGGTCGTGAAGGTACCTTTTTGGGATTTATCTCGCATGACAATCATAACGGTTCGAGTGTAACCACTATTGTAAAGCAGCCATAAATATTCCTTTCGCTACCTCGCGTCATACTCTCTTTCATGTTTTTCTTACGACATTACACATACACGTGAAATGACAATGTCACGATACTACAAAGAGTTTTTTCGCGAAAGAGCTTTTGTTGGAAAGCTGTATCAACGGAGGCGAAATGTACAAAGTTTTTGTACGACTAAGGGTGCGTTATACTGGAGGTAGTTTAGCTGAAGTTTACATTGGCGAGAGAGAGAGAGAGAGACAGAGAGAGCGAGAGAGAGGAATCTTTTTTTCTCGTTCCTCAGTACTCTCGTGAATTCTTGTCAGCTCTATATCGCTCGTTCCTGTATATATCGCTATTTATCTTGACGCTCTGTTATGGCGGAGGTATCAAAGAGCTATTAATGTGCGTATTACGATTCCTGGTGTGGCTGAATTGCTATTCACTTCAGTAGTCTCTCCTTACACCCGTTCTCTTCACAAATAGCTTTCTTCTTGGAACTTTCTTCTACTCGAAAGGTTACAAGGAAACGACGAGAAAATGGTTAACACTTGTATTCCGACATCTGGTTAAACATCAGCAAGAAAATCAGAAGAGATCTTTTTCGAAATATGAAACTGAGAGACATAAGCTCCAAGCTCGCTCGCCACTTTGCGGAACTAGACAACCGTACTTTTTCATCTGTACAAATGAATCTTTTTCTCATCAGCTATGCCTCCGCCTTTCTCTAGAAAAACTGCCTTAATGTTTCCGTAACTTCACTCCTGACATCTATTTCCGAACGCTCGGTCTTCCGTATTTCTTTTAAATTTATTGCCCCCGTTGTACGTGGTACAATGGACGGCGCACGCCCATTTCTGCTTGATGGGATGCACCCGATCACGTACTTGACCGGGTTGCAGTATCAATCCTCACACAATGACAGTGTTGAGTCTGGTACTTCCAGCGAGATTCTCCCCGTATTTCTCAAGAAAAGAAAGTACTTGGGAGCTCGTTAAAGCCAGAAAATATTGAAAAATGGAGATAGTCGAAGGCCGAAAGTCTTCCCGCTCCATTATCGTATTCTCAACGTAAGTGCACTATTATACGGAAATTCTTAATGTCTTCTGCTGAGTTTTCTGGATATTTCCAGCGTATTCCATTTCTTTCGAACATAACATTCGATTTAAAGTCCTCTTTTTTTTTTGCTATCCCAGGCGTCATCGACTAGTTAACTTCCAGCTCTTGGTAATGGTCGGTATCTGGTTCATGCTGCCTGCAATGATTGTCTCCTTGCATTACATAGATATCGACTACTGGTAGCCATTGATCCGAGTTCTTTTGGTGCTTTTCCCAGGCAACATAACGCCGAATGGCCAATTTTAAGTAGGTAGCCAACGATTATATCTGTCGCGCTTTACAATCAGAATATCGATCGATAAGTCACCGAGGTTGGATAAGCGGTGATATCAGAATCGAGTGGATGGATATACGGACGCGTGTTCTCCAGAAGCGATGAAGCTCTTCTTTCAAGCACAACCGAGCATATCGATCGTACCCCTTTATGCCAAAGGGACTCTCGGTACAACGCATTTCTACGACTCTGTTTTCAATTTCATGAGCCTTTCCCGTTCGACCTTGTATCTATGCCATTCTCTTCTCTTCTTCCGCTACTTCTCGGTACACAGCCCTCAGCGAATACTGGCATAAAAGCGAAGAAATAGCCAATTTAGGCGGAATGTCTTCGCTATTTCTTTCCTACTTTTCTGGTCTGGAACGGTAACCCTATATATACCGTGTGCTACAAGCACACTACATTGAAAAACGCATCTGTAACTAATGTCGTCAGATCCCTTCGTGGATAGAACTACTCACACGACTCCGACATTCAATATCACAGTGGAGTGGCGGAAGGCATCACCCATCCAGCGGGAAAACTCCGCGCACTCTTTTTTTCACTCTGCCATTCTTTGCTGATGCTCTTTCAATTTCTTAACCCGGTTGTTTAACATTCTATTTACTTCGCGCTATTTTCTGATGTTGCGGCGTCATTTCTCATGCGGAGTTTTGATGCTTTCAATGATGACGTTGACCTGATGTTGCTAGAATCAACATATTGGAACGAACTGAATGATGATTTTTTGTCTTGATTTTTTCAAACATGCCTTAGGCCACCAGTTATTAAGCAGCTGACAAAAGTTCTTTCTTTTTTTATATTTCGGACCGAAAATTTGCGCTGCCAATCAAATTCAGTGTAGCTTAGCGTTCAGGAGCTCGAAAATTTTTTAAACATGGGTTTCAAGGAAGACTTCAAAATCAAACATATTTTGACATTGTTTCCAACTTTGATTTATGTATTCTTGCCCGCCAGTCGTCCTAAATTTGTGCCCTTCAGCCTTTCAGCGTCAGAGTATTAGCAGCCCGAGTAACAGTTCTGAGAATTGTGAGTCCTAATTGAGGAACCGGCTGGTTATGACGTAATCTAAGGTGGACGCCTTCACAATACGGTACCCTATGGAGGTCGTTAACCTTGTCTGTGGATTTAGACTTAGATTTAGCGCCGTCTCTCTTTTTCCTTTGGCTTCAAGACGAATTGCTATTCGTCTTTCTGCCTCTATCCGGCCAAACTCAATGTACTGTGCTCTATTCGTGCTCAAGCAAAATCCAGACAAACTTGTTGAAAACGGCTTATCCTCTCTCTCTCTCTCTCTCTCTCTCTCTCTCTCTCTCTCTCTCTCTCTTCCTCTCTTTTTCTCTCTCCATTTGCGAATCCGCGTGTGTAAAGAATTACCAAGGCATTGTATCACAAACGACCTGGCAAGCGAACGATTACATCGCGCGTGTGGGCCCACGCGGACTTACAAAGCTTCCGTATATGTAACTCGGACAAAAGACGCTCGTTTATTCGCCGCGTGTCTTAAAACCCATCTTTTCTACTAGCCAAACAAAAATCTACCTCCAAAATAATCCAAATTGTTTATACGTGTGTCGCAGTCGAATAAGCTTCTCAAACATCATGCTGGCACATGCAATATTCAGTGGAAGACATTTCCAAATGCTTACGCAGTAGTCAGATGAAGAAAAAAGTTATCAATGATATTGAAAAGAAGAAAGGAGGGAAAAACTCGTCTGGAGCATCTGAAATCGTGAAATCAATTTTTTTTTTTTACTTCTTACAGGATTCTTCATCCCGCTGTGTTATCGAACACCCAGAAAAACTTCGTCCAACCTCTCTCCATCGAACTTCAGTCTTTCGATAACAAGTTTACTCCCTTTTTTTCTTTTTTCCAAAGCGCACGGACTGGTTCGCCTCGAGATCATTCGCACAGATGGCACGAAATTGGATGACCGTTTCTTACTATCATTCATTCTGAACTTTCCTCAATCCTGAGACCATTCAAGCAGCATTTTTCTTTTATCTCTCCAGAGGATAATGGGCCACACTACTATTTTTTACCTCACAGTAAGCCTACTTTTATACCGTATCGAATTGAAAGAGTTTCGAGTTGAACCACGTGTGGAGACAAGTACGTAGACATCCACAAGACAGCGGCGGACCGAGGAAATGAGTGAGAGCGAGTGAGAGAGACGAAAGGCAAGATAACAAGACGATCTTTGGGCGAAGGAAAAGTTTGCCCGGTTGGGGCGAGCACGTACCACTCTAATTACTCTGTGCTCAGCCGAGCTATCTCTCGTCCAACCCCTTAACCATCGTTGGCCAAAGAGAGTTTTGAGTGAGGATTAATGACGAGAGAAATTCTCCGTTCTTTAGGTTCCCCACTAAACTTACGAGGAGTTGATGTGCAATTTGGTATTTACCTGGACGGAATTCATCGACAAATTAATTCGAATCCTTATCTTGTCATTTTCCAAATTTCATGATTGATCCCTCTTCGAGCATAATTAATAGAAAGCGCTAAATGCACGATGAATTATACACACTGCGGAAGGCCAGAGCTAACTATGGTCGGAGAATTATTCCAGGTACCTGAATACTCAAACCTGTTAGACAAGTGTGTTAGATCGCGGCGAAAGTGCTAGACACGGGGAAGCGCTAGACCGTGAATGGTCTAGACGACGCTCAGACATTAGACCAGTCAAGGTTGCTCAACGCTTCGGTACCTTTGGCACAGTACGGCCGTTTCGATACGTGCATAAAATTATCTGATTTCAGAGAAAAATTGATGGATGAGTCATAAAAAATTAAAATAGACTCTGGACACGATTAAATTTTTTGCAACGACTTTTATTTGATTAATTGGATTAATAGAAACTGAAAATTCATACAACGATTTATTGCGTTAGTTTTATTATTATCGTGGATTAGTATTTTGTTGAAAACGTCATTGAACTCAGCCACTGTTTTATCTTTTCTCATTTCTTTCCTTTTTGGTGAACAAACATTTTTTAATTGGTCGTCGCTAAAATCCTTAGGTTTTATTGGTTTGCTTTGTTTTTGTTTTTGTATTTTTTTTTTAAACATTTTTAACGACATATTTGAGCACACAAGAAAAAGAGCGCGAAGGAGCAAGGAAGAAGCGGTGGCAAAGGCTACTGACCCTGACCCAAGGGGCGTTGATCTTGGTCCCGAAACCGCCGTTTCCTCTCCGTGCCCGGCTAGTTCGGCCACGCGATTCGAGCAAGCTTTTCGCCATACCGGCAACCGGCGAACCATCATGACGACGACGAAGAAGAACAAGAAGAAGTACGAGAAGAAGAAGAAGAAGAAGAAACGCAAGAGATGATGCCTTCTCCTCCAATACCCAGCCCGCGGTTTCTCCTGCTTCTATCTCACTGTGTATCTTCTTTTATTTGCGGTCGCGATTGATCATGCGAGCATTTGCCAAAATAAGAATTGCTTTTCAAACCCTCAGAGGAATTATGAGATTCTTCTTCAAAATCAATTCTCATCTACCGAATAGAACAATGGACGAATAATGGAATGAAAAAGTATTCAAAAAATCAAATACCTCAAACTTTTCAATCCCATTTGAAAAGTGGAACAGCCTTTTTTTTTGTAACGCACTATCCATACAAAAACGTCGAAAATAAAAAAGAAATTCGTTTCGTTTGAATACGATATTTTGCTTTCTATGCCCTCCCAAATTTTTATTTTCGATCTTTATTTAGTCGCAGTTCTGACCATCACTTTACAATGCACACGCACCATCAAAACCAGCAACAAAAAATCAAAACAAAAAACCTTCAACATCAAATCGAAACGGCTTCAACGAGTTGTTATAACGGAACGTGATACTCGTTTCAAGTAATAATACATGCGAATACGTGTCATGAATTTAACAAGCACGGCCACTGGAGTTTCAAGCTTAGGAAATATCAAAATTGTTTCATGATTTATTCCATTATTTTATAGCGAATGAATCTCCATTCAATCGTTATTCGTTCGTTTCCATGATTCTTCTGAGTTCGAAACATTTAGAGAAACATTTTCTAAGGTTGTTTTTAAAGGATCAATCAAAATGTATACCGAATTTTAGTAACAAAACTCGATCAGTTTCAAAATGATGGTAATTTAAAATTTTTCTTTGAAAACAGAATTCTCTAAAACACTACGTCGAATAACTATTCTGTGCGTTCGGCCAAAATGATTTTCGTCCGAAAATTCACTTTTGAATATTTTATAACAACGAAAAAATTGGTCATACCAAATATCGTATTACTTTCATCAAAGTTGTAAAGTCGAATTTATCGATCCATCGTTTTAACGAAAAACGCAAATCTGAAATTGCCAATGCCTAATAAATTTTGTATTTTATGTATTTAAGTACCTTTTGTACAAATGTACCGGACGTTAATCAATGGATATTTAAAATTTAATGGCGTACCTGCGGCTTAAGCTGAAAAATGTGAGCTACCGTTTTAATCTGCTCTTTAATTTAAACTGGACAGGAATTGAATAATGTGAATTTTAAAATCTATTCAAAAATTTATGAACAAGACTTCAAAAAAGTGATTTCACTCGGAAAAGCCATTGAATTATTGTCGTTATGCGATGATCATGTCAGGCAAAAAGTTGGTATTTCTCGGACTCTATATATTTTTCATTTAACAAATACAATTTTTCTGCATACTCCATAAAAAGTCTGAACTAAAAAATGATGCTAACAAGTAAGAAAAAAAATTCTATTCTAGTAAAACAAAATAAAGGAACAACTGCGCATATTAATTGCGAGTACGAAAAAAAAAAAACGATCGCTCGTGTCTCTTCGTTGTGAAACGGCAAACTGTCTGACTCGTTGGAGTCAGGAACTTGAGCCATTTTCTCAAACACAATTAATCTTTGGGACGAGCATGCAATTTTTATTTCGAGATCTTTCTACATGAATTAATTCCGCTTTCCTTCCACCATCCCCTGCTCTTCTCCAAATGTATACGTTATATTATATCAAAGTCGTTAATGCTCGCGCCTTCACGAAGTACATTTGTCATTCTGCCCTTGGTGAAGTACCGTTCGTTTGGTATACTTAGTTCTCTCTCATGGCCTACAAAGCGAAAGGTGCGTATTTTTATTTTTACTTTATTTTTTAATTTTATTTTTCTTCATTTTTTTATTTTGTTTTTCGTAAGGTATGAGATTCGAGTGAGGTCGGCCAGCTTGTATCCTGGGCATCGTCCGTAAAAGGATCGACTAAGACCCATTCTCGTATCTGTGGCCCGTGGCCCTCTCATCTCCTCCTCCCACAACTTGAGCCAGGCAAACACAGTCTCGAAGCTACAGCATCAAGTAACCAAGACAAGGTAGAATCCCACGTAGACGAGTTTTGTCGGTGTCCTATATTCGGGGCCTTTCACCTTTCGTGAATATTCTATACTTTTTTTTACTATATTGTGTGCCAAATCAAAAATATACAGATATTTGAAATGCATATTACAATATTTCGGGACAATTCAGTTCGTTTTTCGTTGGAGGCTCCACAAATTCATTTTATTTTATTAGAATTTATTTATTTGTATTTAAATTTCATTTATTCATCGTATTGATTTTTTTTTATCGGGTTTGATTTATTTTATTGGATTTTATTTCATTGGGCTTAACTAATTGAAAGTTTCGAATGATTGCAAATTATTTGATAAAAATAGCGATTTTTTATAGTACAGTTAGGAGACTCATAAAAAGGATTGACCAAAGCAACAAAATCGTTCACCCAAAAGTTTCGTTTGTGTACGAGAGTTCAACGATCCTTTTTTTTAATGTTGAAAGTTCTGAATGGTTTTGTAATATGCTCGCAGTCCACAGAGCATGGCCGGGTTGCGAGCCCCTGTACATAGGTCGAGGAATGCGGCCCGTCTTGTTTTCAAGCAAGGGGTACAAAGAACCGGTGCTAATTCCGCCATTGATCGTTTCGCTATGATCGTCAATACGTATTTCGATATTAGGCATTTATTTGTTTCACTTGGTAAATAAAAAAGACTTTATTCCTTATGAAAATACTAAATAAATGAATAAGTTCAAGAAAAAAAATACAAATAAGAAAATTAATTTGTTCGAAAAGAAAAAAAAATATGAATTTTGATAAAAAATCAAATAAAAATCGTTCAATCGTTCTTGACAATATTTAACAAGTATTAAATATTATAAAAAATTGTATCAGTAAATACGTAATGTGCGAATAATAATAAAAAAAAGTGATTTCCATTGGCTTGGAATATTTCGATGAATTTATGTGCGCAAATTTCACGAGAATTTTTGTTTGTCGGGATAATATTCGGTAGTTGGAAAAGTGGTTGGATAAATTTGGAGACTTGGCCTAGGTCCATGGAAATCTTTTGAGTACATGTTTTGATGTAGGCGCTTGAGAGAAAAGATTCGAGTGGATTGGCTGTAGCCAAGTGCAGCTCTAATTCGTCCTTGAATCTAATGCAGCTTTATTCGCGAAAGAGAGAGAGAGAGAGAGGCAGAGAGAGAGAGAGTTGAGCTGTGGTCGTAGACCTCCGGTCGTTGCCCGTTAAAACTGCGTCGAACGATTCACGGGGCGTCGAAGGCCGCCGAACTGCGCCAATGATAGAATGCAACTGTGTGCAGCTTCTTTGGCGAGCCAAAGTTGATATGAAAAAAGTTGGATTTTTATCCTCGATACTTTTAGTCATCGCAAATGAATGACAAATAGACGTTAAAAATGTGAGTGACGTTCAAATTACGAAAAAAATGGTTCATGGCATGATTACGAGAGGAAAAACAATTTTTTGATGAATGGAAATTTATTGAAAGTCAATACATTCCGAGATAAGCGGATAGTGCGATAATCATAGGTGCATTAAATGTTGTATTGGTTCGTTGATCTGGACAGTTGTACAATTTATATATTAAAATATATGCCATGAGGAGTTAATCTTCTTTGGATGCAACTATAATTTTCCGGAATATTCCACCGGTGAGTAAAGTCTCTCAGCGATTAAGACAAATTCTTCGAAACACGGTATTGAATTGTGAGAAGTAATTGCGTGAATTATCGTCAGATGAAATTGACAGGTCGCGAGTTATTGTATGGAAAGGATTCATTGGACATGCACTTTTGTCAGTGGAATTTCTGGGAGTAAGAGTAAATAATGGAGAAACGCATTTAGTCAGAGGCTCGTCATTGTCCGGAGATTGCTTTGCGCGTTTACGTAATCCTTAGTTCGTCGAGAGTACAGCGAAGTTGCTATGTGCCTAACGTTTATATACGAAGTTCTCTTTCTCTTCATTCTCTCTATCAATGCGAGTGATATTTTTATCCGATAACGTTATTTGCATTGGAGTTGGCCTATGTGTCTGACTGACGTGGTGAATGGTTGGCCGCGAGGATCACAAAAACGCATCGGCGCGGGGGGCACGAAAGAAAGATAGAGATAGAGCGATAAAGATCGAGCTTGTGACGCGTCATGGCGGAGAAACGTACACTGCTGCCAATCTCGGAATTAAGCTATTCTAGCGATGAGCTGGTGCGACGTCTGCGGAACTTCCTGAGGGGCGAGAGAGAGAGAGAGAGAGAGAGGGCGGGAGAGATTGCGACGTATTGCGTCTAGCATCGAGCTCTGTCGGAGAGCGCAGATCCTTTTGTACGAATGCTTTGCTCGACACTCTCTCAGTTCTGCTCTCCTCTCTCTTCCTCCTTGTCTCTCATTCGTTCTCCTTATCTCTCTCTCTCCCTCTCTCTCTTGCCCTCGGATGGATTATGAAAAGAACTGGGACGAATACAAGAAACGTTTGCTAGTAGAACGAGGCGTTTAAGGAGTTCACGTCTCTTACCTCCCTCCTCGCCCTCGGTACTTCCTCCCCCTCTCTCTCTCCCTCCCTCTCTTTCTGTCTCATTTAACAGACACTAAGTTGAAGATGTTTTTTTTTTTCTACAAAAAGTTATGATATCGTTCTTACACCTGGATTCTAGACGCAAATAATTCAATCGGTGTATGTGTGCGTACAAAGAAAACTCATACGCGCAAGCATCACGTAGGCATTCAACAAACTCGTTTGTGCTAGTTCAAGGCTAGGCCAGACGGAAGTCTGGCCTCTCTTTTTATTTCTCTCCCTCTCTCTTTCTAGTGTGTTTGGAATAACATTAGTATTTGACGGTCTTCGTGCGTCAGCGAGGCTCAAGCCTGGCAATGAGAAGCGCCTCTAGCCCACACAAACGTACACACATGTATGTTTCCGCGTCTGGCTCGAACTAATGTCGAAGTTATAAGAACCAAGTATGTCTCACGAAGACGACGCATACTTTTGAGAGTCTTCGTCGTCGTCGGCGTCGTCGAAGTGATAGTGTTAGACGCGTCTGGGCGGTAACATAGGTTAGTGACACGCCAAGGCCATCCTCGATGTATTAAATACGTTAGACAGAGAAAAGGCATGTTTGAATTTGCCTGAAAGAAAGAATACGACACAAAAGTATATACCGAGAGGGAGTAAAGTGAGTCGAGACTTGAAAAAAGAAAGAAAATATAACGATGCGCGATAGAATTCCAAATATTAAATACACTTCACAGACGCTTTTGTGCTTTATAATTATCAACCACGATTCACTAAACTAATCGATCGTACATTGACCCCAGAATTATCTTAAATAGCAAACACCACTATTTACTCTTCATATCTATTAAACTGGCACGGATTAGTCGTCTAGTCTGTGCTATTTTTAAATTCAGACACGAAAATATATGCTGGGGAATGCAAAGAGATTATACGATTCATTATTTTAGGCAGTATGAAGCAACTTTTATCAAATACACGTTCAAAGAAAACTATTGTTTTCTTTCGCAAGAATCGAAGAAAGTGATTACCACCAATAGCTTTTCTTGAAAACACATCCCGAAGAAATTTGTTTGTAGGTGTACAACCACCAAAAAGACCAGAAAGAAATGGAGGGAGAGAGAGTGTGTATTCACTATCGATTTGCCCGATTTCAGGTCATCGACTCGATGTATGCGGGTCACGCGGCCCTTGAGGAAACCGCACATGTCTCTCTCTCTCTCTCTCTCTCTCTCTCTCTTCCTTCCTCTATCACATACTTCCATTCCTTTTTATCTGGTAAAGTGGATAGATACTTCCAGAGAAAAGAGGAGAAGTGCGAGATAAGGTGTTCGAACAGGTTCGAAAAATCGCGGCCGCTCCTTTTCTGGATGAAGTTGATAAGAAACGCGAGTGCATAGCACATATAAAGATATAAACCCATGGGAGAGGAAGTTCATGCTATATTTTCACACCGCAAGCGAACGAAAAAAAAATGGGAATAATGGTAAACCCTATTTCTTTTCTGCACACAATCTCGGAATAGAAATGCTGCTGAAAAGAGCGCTTTCAGATTGGTGCAAAAAAAAATTACTGCTTTCTTGTGACGTCTGGCCTATTACGGTCGTACCCACTGCGCTATTCCAAGATAACATTCTTTTTATTGCAAAGAGTTCTAAAAAAATGGTTCTTACACTACGAAGATGTTGCGAGACGCGATATTTTCAAGAAAATCGTCGTAAACAATATCTTTGGAAGCTCTATACCGAATTTTCAAACGCATTTGTTAAACAATAAAAGGTGCAGTTGAAAATGCATCAGAAATCGAGAACGGTCTCTGCATATGAAAAATATGAGATGACGTGAGAGAAAACCTCTGTTGATTGTGTGCGATGTAAAAAATGACAGCTGCAGTGCATGGCCATGAAAATGTCATTTCACCTTTGGTACAATAAAAAGAAACATAACGTGAGAGACAGTTTCGTAGATGTAGGCATCCGCGAAAATGCATCCATTGCTGATAACGTATTCGAAACGATTGTGCGACATTTCCGCTCTCTGGGATTCTAATACTTTGGCGTCTTGAAGAAAAACAAAAAATGAAAAGAAAAAACGAAGAGAGACTCTGTAAGAGACAAAAAGTCTGTGTAGAGACCTTCACTCTCGAGGTGGAGAACCGTTAGAGTTGACAGACGGTCATAGTGGAGAACGTAGTGAACGTGAGAATTTGTCTAGCGCAAATCCTGCTCACGTAATACAAAATCGTAACCGGTTAGCCTTGTGCTTTTTATTTCTAATGTGCGATGATGACCACATCGAGCAGGGTCGCAGACGGTCAAACTCCATATTGGGCAAGGAAGTCTACGTTCGCCTAGGCTGTTGTCTATCTGTCTATATTTTTATTTCTTTGTCCCTCTTTCTCCGTATTTCTATTTCATACATTCTCTGTTATAACAGAAGAATTACGTAATAGTACGAGCCCAAGGTTTCGGCCTTTCCGCAGACGTTTCGTGGAATATTATTAGAATCGGTCAGCGAATCATTTTCGAACCGGACTCCTAGGTAGACTCTGAAATTTTCGACGCAACGTAGGAATTGATTCAAAACGATTATGTGAATTTATAGTTGTCTGAAATGTCGTTTTTTTTTCTTTTACATATCAGTGCGTTTGTGTGGATCTGTTTGTATTTGTGTGCGTGTGTGAAAATATACCTTGGAAGAGGATAATCTAGGTCAGACTAGCTCCCATATCGTAATGTCTTTTCGTTTGGCAATACCGTTAAAAGACGAGTCTTGTGTCAGATTAGGCCGAATATAAACGAGATAGACGGGATGGCCTGGCTTCTCTCAACCATACGATTGCGTATATATTAACCGTACATATACAAACCAGTTTGTCAATCGGCATTGATCAATTTCATAATTACAAAATATGCCAAAATGGTATAGAGATCGTTGTCATTATGACAATAATGTCTGTGTATTTTTGAAAAAAATGGCGTTGTTTTTTTATTCATTTGTTTTTTAGAAGATCGACTTTCGAAAATTGCATTTCTATGCTGAAAACCGCTGAGGTCATGAGCGAAATACGTGACAAAAATCATCAGCTTATTCGCTTTTCAGGGACTTTGCTGTCAGTGCGATGCGTTCTCTCGCGATGAAGATTATTTCATTACCACCTTCTTGTTTTTATACTTATGTATACGCTCGTGAATAAACCTCGAAGAGACTAATCCTCAGATTTGAGACAAGCTAAATTCCTCAACCTAGATTGCTATCGCGCATCAAGCTTCCCACATACATGTGCGGAATATATATCGCTATAAAAGAACCTGCTATTTTCGTCGTCCATCGACTTGGAGTCTTGTGAATTCGTTTGTGGACTAGCAACGTTCTGCTTTTAGGTATAATGACTCGGGCGCTCACGACGATATATATCCGGATCTCGTACTCTTCTCTTGTGTCTGACCCAACGGTATTTTAACTTGGTTACTCAAAGAAATGAGAATATATGTTATATTTTTCATTTCGCCTGGCTCTAATTTTATAGATGTCTTTCGTCGAAGTGTTTTCTTTTAAAATGAAAATAAAACAAAAGCCTGAGACAAATAAACTTGATGAGTAATGGAAATTCAACGCTTTTTGGCATACCCATCCGAGAGATTTTCTAACAGGATGAGCGATTATTTAGTGTCGGTGGTCAGTGACATCACGAGAACAACTTCAAACGCGTCTCCCTGCTCTTTTCTCAAAGTCATCAACAGTCAAGACCATGTTAACCCAAATAGAACAGGGTTTTCGTGGCCTGCTAAAAAAACCAGGAAGACCTCGCGACAGCTGTTGAACTTGACCGGATTTACGCTTCTCGTTCAAGTCGCCCGAGTATCGAATTTGAAGGGCAACGAACAGTCTCTAAGGCCTATGTTTGGATTGTTTAGTGTTGAACGATTGATATTCATGGTGAATAGGTAGCAAAAGCGAATACTACTTGCGATAGCAATCGTTGATGCGTTCATGGCTATGCTCACGGTGAAGCAGGGAACATCGTCATCGGGGCTTGTAACTCGTTGAGATGCAACCGCGATCGATGGCCTTAATTCTCTGGGAGCGAAGGTGAACGACGTAGGAGTAAAGTCCCACTATTACGCAAAACACATCGTTATTGTGATATATGTACCTTATACATAAATCCCGAAAAACAGGTTTATTATGATAATAAATGTCATTTGAATCAAATAAAATTCGATTCTGTTATTTGGTGGGTAATTGCCCAATTTGCATCTGTGTCAGATATACGAGAGTCTAGACATCGATAAATTAAGAATATAAAAAAATAAGAATAAAAGGTAAATTGATTAAAAGCATTTACATATACTGCGATAATCAAATGGATTTTGTTGCTTTGATATCAAATTTCGATTATAATTATCGCCCATTTTTATTTCGCCTTAGCATGTGCATTAAATAAGAGATTCAGCTGCAAAATAGCGCTCCGTCCACCTTTAATGGATCGACGTCCAAGCATATAATACCGTTAGTAAATTACCAAAGTAGTTCGACCAGTGCCTTCCTGCGATTGTGTGTGACGCGCTCTCAGCTCCGACAAACTGGCAAATTCGCGATTAGCATGCAAAAGGTCATGTCCATGTGTATGAGTGTGACTTTGGTTGGAGGAAAGAAACAGAAAGAGAAAAAATATATTCGAGGCTACAAGAATCCGATGTTTGTGCTGTTTTGCCACCCATTACAACACACACGATCGGGGATTGGACGTGAACGACCAGACGTACTAAAATTTCTATATGCGACTCATCATCGCCATCGTAAATGCTGCTCGCAGATACATTAATATAGATTATATATGATCGAATCAGAGACCATGGGTGTCAGATGATTCTGCGCATTTACCACGTGCCTATTTCGCAGTAGACTTCCACCGAGAGCCTGTATAATAGTGGAATTTTAATGATTCCTTGCTCGTTTTTCTTTCGTTAATAGCTAAAACCATCATTTATGCCGAGATTTAGAGGTCAGATTTACCGAAGAGGCGGTGTCGTGGGTTCGTGCTTGAGATTTTATTAAGCAAAGATATTCGTGCAACGTTCCAATATGCCAGTTGCTTTCGATGAACGAGTCTATTTTTCTTGGAGGTTTAAAAGGTGTGCGTCCTGATAGAACTGTCTGATCTCACGGACTCTACAAGCACGTTGCACACCCACTTTTCCATGGTGGCACAGCTTGGCTCCACGCTCGCCAAGTGTAACCCAAATGGCTCCATTAAAAACGTTTTGCGGAAGGACGAGAGAGTTACGAGAGAAATGCCAAATGGGAGGATTCAGAAGAACTGCACACTTCATCTTCCACGTGTGCAATGTGCGATACTACTCGTTTTCTCCTTTGCAAGCTTCTCGTTTCACCATCAACGATATGGAGATTTTCAGCTGGATTTCTACGAAGAGCACACGTTTCTATTCAATTATTCGGAGTCTAAAGGGTCAATGGACTGCTGCTTGTTACGATTATTACGGAGGATCGTGAACTTCACTTGGAAGGGCTATTGATATCGTTTTTACTTTTGTCCGCCAACAGCATTTCTGTGGCGAACGGTGCACACAATGGGCACCAAGTTCTCTTTGACCTAAAATGGTCCGAAAATCATTGCAGTAAAATGGTATTCAAACAGAGCCGTCGTCTATTGATTTTCAGAAAATACGAATATAGTGTTTGGATCAAAGCTCCCGAGCGGACAAAAGGAACCAAAAGCATCTGGAAGGATTCACCAAAATTACAGTTCATCAGAACAAATGCTGGGCTTTAATCGTATTATTATCAATCCTTCAGACCAATCCTAGTACCGGAAGCATCAATTTTCCATCGATCTTCTACCCAAGATTTAATAAACAGTTTCCGGTAACAAATCTTACGAAATTTGCTGTGTTTTATTAAATTGTGTTAAGGACGACGTATCCCTAGTGGGCGTCGACAGAGGTCAGCAAGAGTTTACTCTAAGCGTAGCGAGGGATTTCCGGAAATTACTCATTAATAGGTGTCAAAGTTTCTCGGAGCCAGACGTTGACGTTCCCTGTAGGTCGAATATCGACTCTAGCTAGTTTCACCTAAAATACCTCTTCAGATCGATGCGCCGCTTGATCCGAACTGCTGCAGAATGTGAAGGTAAATTCGTGCGAGGCACGCACTTTCCGATGACGTTAACTCCATAGAGATTCCTCCGTAACTTGTTTACAATGTTCATATTGAAACCGGTTAGTATAGAGAGTTCTGTCGATCCTCCATGACACATGAGAATCCTCTGATAGTTCAGGAGTGACATTAGATGGGGATGGGAACATCCGGGTTATCGAAAGTTATCGACTGTTTAATGAGGAACAGATAGTATCTGACGGACTATTGAAGGGTTCGAAATCTGTCAATCGGTGGCGTTTCACATGTGGCTGATGGTCAATCTTTAGGCCTAGGCATCATTGGTGCTCAATACAGACCACTGGGATCGTCCGGGACAATAGTCAGGCCGTGCTAGCGGACAAATGTCCCATTACTATTCAATTGAACGTCTAGTATGCATGGTTTATAAGATAACTGCATTTGCTGCTGTTCAGCAGCTGTCAAGGCCATAAGAGAATGGGGAGCAGGCGGTTGGCCAGCAACCGCATTCTATAAACATCAGAATCGATTATCTTGCAAATGCTGGGGTCGTTAGCGCCAATATGAAATATGCATTGTAGTTTGAATGGAATGATAATGAATTAATACGCGAAACTTTCCATTGAGTCTAACAGATTTTCACACCATACATATCTCCACGTTGTTTATTATGATGTGTAGTCTTTTGCCCTGCATATTTGCAAGCAAGTGCCTCGTAATCGCGTTCCTTGGTGCACGACGCGCGTTAGACCGCGACGATGCACATTGTACGCTGTAGGCGATTGCACTCTAACGGACTTTGTAACGGGGAAAGGGAATTTCCCTCTTCCTGTTTGCTGTGCTGCGACTGCTCTGACTGCCGGCATTAAAACTGTCTGTACAGCGAACGGTCGAGCTCGCGAGCTCTGGAATTCTCGGTCAAGGTTGCCCACTTCTCGGAGCTCGTACTACACCACGCTTCATTCTTCGTATCGTATTCCTCGTCTCTTTCAGTCGCGACTCAGTTTCTCCTTATTTCGACTGCATGAGAATAGTCTATTGTCAGCTTCTACTTAAATCTCGTTATCCCGGCATATGAATGCTGCTTTTAAATGAGATTTTTTCAATTTATTTCCTATACGCTTTACATTCACGTTGAAATTTCTTCGCCTATGCTAAACGATCAGACAAAAACGAATGTCATTCTGGTAAGATCTCGTCTGCGGCAGGTCAAGTCTGCATCTTTGTAATGTGCATGCTCAACGCTCACGGAGAATAAGTCGCGCCACCATATGAGGGTCAAACAAATTCGAAGTGACAACAAGAAGCTACATTCGATTGCGTGTTTCGTACAGGCAGGTCATATTCGTTACTTCATATCCTTCTTTCCTTTCTTCCAAAAATAAATATTACATGAGATGGTATCTGCAAACGCAGCGAAAGCTGTACGGAGAGCATTAATAATTGAAACAAAAAGAGTGTATTCGAAAGGCACACCGGAAGCATGATTGTCTCGGGAAAGAGACGCACTTTCAATGCCTTCGGGATGTTGGAACAGACAAACAAATAAAATGACCGAGTTTTTGTCTTCGTCATTCCAAAGAAAGTTGATCAAAAACCAAAACGAGTTAGAAGTCTGCCGCAGAGAAATGAAATTACAGAACCAATTTTTTCACACTTTCAGAGGCTCCTCAAACCTCTTCACATAGACAATTAATTCTTCTATATATCAAACAGCAGGAAGAAAGGAAAAAAGTAAAAATGTGTTATACACGGATGAGGAAGCAGCTCCGAATGACACGTCCTCAAGGATAAGAGTGCGAAAGAGACCGCGGAAAATTGAGAGACGCTCGCCGGAAAGAGGTCCACTGTAGGAAACAACGGTTCGTAAACTTTTGTCTCGCCGGACCGGGCGTTCCGTTGCTCATTTCTCTCTATTCGTGGCTTCCTGCGCAGTTCTTTTTCACTAAAATTGAAATTAGTCACCCGCCACCATCCTAACTGAGTTACGTCTTGCTTCAAGCGTTGACCGAAGAGCAGAAATGCCTCCGAGGAATGGAAAAAAATGTTCCTCGTTCCCGGGAATATTAAACATTCTATATATGTTTATAACTATATGCGCATTACTGTGTAAGTATTTGCGAGGCTCTTGTTGCAGGAGGTGTCGACGAAGGAAATAATTAAAAGATTCGTGTGAAAGACCAGGACTTTTGTCGTACATTGTTTAAACTGAATTCTAGTTTCCCACCATTGGACTAGTCGGAACAACGAGTGCAGATCCGGAATTGTGTTGGTTTTTGTCTACGTAAAGTGAAAAAAAGGCAGGCGGTTGAAAATTATGCAGAAAAGTGTCAAAACGTCCTTGTGTTGTGGAATTCTGTCAGATGTTATTAAGTTACATGGTAAACTGACCGAACCAGACTAAATGAATTTTCAGAAGTCTAGGTTGTCCGGAAGGAGTGAAATATTCACAGGTCTTCAGGGTGCGGAAGTTTCAGGCATCCGTAAATAATAAAATTCATATTCCGGGATAGAGAAAACATTTATTTTAGTTTCTTGGTGAGCTGTGTGCAAAACAGTAACAAATGGAAATTTCATCAAATAAATGCTAAAAATAACATGGATAATTAAGTATTTTCGGCCTTTTTAGGATTCAAACTGAATCATTGACAGATACATGGATGGAGTTCAAAAAAAGCGAATGAACGAACTAGATCCAACTTATGTTGGAGTTGGATTTCTTTACACTCGATGGTTATGGGGGGGAAGTAACAGGGTGCGCTCGTTAGGATTCCTCTGGCAACTCCAGCGGGTGGAACGACCAGGCATATATTTCGGGTATGGTGTGCCCTGCGTGTGCACTCTCGCGGCTCTACGGGTCTCTGCTTCAGACTCACATATATTTATATCCATTCCGGGTCACACGACGAGCGATTCGAGTTCGCCGAACCCGTAGAAGATTAATGAAGATATTCAAACTTGCTAAGCGTTGCCTATCATGAAACCTTCTGAGAGAACCTAGAGGCTGTCTTCGTTAGTCATGAATGATGCGACCGAGTGGATAAGCGGACAACCATCGGTAGTATATGAGCGAATAGGATCAGATCTGAATTATTTCGCACTGTGCGTAAAGGCGACCATTGAACGAAAGGAAGGGTGCATTCAAGTTGTTTTACTTGATCACGCCACACGACTACGTTTTCGAAACCTGATGCAGTATTTTTATTTGTGAGACTAAGCAGTTCTTCGTCAAAATGAACAATAAACAGTTCTGTCAGTTTTTGGTCGTTGTTTTAAACGGGAATCTTGTTGAGCCTTGAATTCCAAGTTCGAATGGCTTGTAAAAAGAGTTGGAGGGTCATAATTTGCTAGAAAAATGTGCCAAAAGGAATACCCACGTATGTTGCTACCTCAATGGGCTCCAGAAATTGCAGATTACACACTACATATTTTTCTAGACTGGTATGATTCGATCGTCACGAGGCTTGATCACTGTAATAATATTGACACTCCGCAACTCCATTGCTGCAAACATTGAAATCGTCTGCCCCGTACGTGCATAGGAGAATCTCGTCAGTATATGAGAGCGGTAGAGATAAGTGTTAATCTCTCTGTCACGCTAGTGCGGAAAGTTGGTTCTACGAGGCGGCAAATAATCTCTCCGAGCCGTCGGCAAGGGGCTTATCATTTTCGCCAACGTGTATATACAGCGGGTTGATAATTTCTGCACTGTTTCCTGCTTCGGCTCTAAAACCAGCCTCTTCTAAAGCGATAGCACGCCCTAGATTCCCTATTCGTGCTGCATATGCGATCCCCGCAATTTGTTCAAACTTTCACGCTTAATTACACTTCATAAATCTTGCTCTTGCGTAAACAACTTGCAAACATGTACATCGCATCAAACGGTTATTTGGCCAAATTTTCATTTCAAAATAATCAGCAACCGGGCATCGAATTATTAATTTTCTCTTTATCATCCATGTGACTATTTAAAATACTTATCACGAAAATTTGTAACACGAAAAACTTATGTTACTATAAATACGTGTCACAATAGATATTTGAATAAAGAGCCAACTCGAGTGATTTGAATTTGATGGAATTTGGTATTCATCCAAAAAATTCTGCGCATATGTCAAGATAGATTGCATGAGGAAGAAATTGTTTAGGCAGAAGAAACTGGCCGAGACGTGTCGATAAAAGATTCATCAGAAAGAAAATTTGAGAAGAGTAGAGGGCGTTACATGTCCCGGAGGCGCCTCGTGTCGCCTCTCATCGTAGGTGTACGTTCGTGTTTGTTAGGTCCAGCAAAAAATAAAAATAAACACGAGTGTATGAGAAAGACGAAGGAGGAGAAGAAGAAGAAAGAAAGAAAGAAAAGAGACGGATGAGTTTGCCTTCGGCGGCACTATCGCGGACCATACGAAACTTGCCAGCAGCATCGCTCTGTACTGCCTCGGCTATTTGCATCGTGTATCGCCGAACGTGCAATGAAATATGACAGGGCTGTAATCACGATTCTTTAGAGTGCGCAGTATCTGAGTTCAGGAAGAAAGAGATAGAAAGGAGAGAAGAAAAAAAACAAGAGAAAGAGAGAGTAGGAACCGATTGGAGGAACAGGTAAGAAGAAAGCTGAAGAGGGGAAGAAGCAAAAAAAAAAAAGAATCTGGCCCCTGCGGTCCGTTGTGCTTTTTCGCTTTACCAAGCACGGACCGCACTGTAGGTACCTTTATCATGTTCGTGTTTCTCAAATGAAGCTTTTTATTCTTTTCTCTACCTTCACTTCATGCTCCATAGTGAGTTTAGCCTCAATCTTCATGCATATACTTTTCACTACAGGCCCTTCCGCCCTTAGGGCAAGACGAGTCCCTTGCCCCTCTGTTCTCGGTGACCAACATGTTCTCATCTTTTTATTCTTGATGCGATGCACTTTACCGCACGATTATAAGTGTTAGTGTTTCCTAACCAAAAGATCCAATCAACGATCACACCATTCGTGACGTATTTTCGCTGCAATAAAGCCGCAAAAGCAGGAGAGACAGAAGTGGAATAGAATATTTTTGGTGAAGTCCTTTACAACGATAACGAAACGAATTTGATTTTACCATACGCCACCGCAACCACGACATGCACATCTTCCAGCAAAAGCTCCTTTTTTCGAACGGTCAATAGTTTTCATTTCTTTTTCTATCAGGAATCAACGCCCAACCATTATTCGTCGAAAGACTTCTGCTGACATCTCATTGTGGCCATTCTTGCTCCAATTATAATCGCAAATCGCTCCTAGGCAAAATGTTCCAGTGGGCACGCGAAAGTTAAAACAACCCTTTTGCTTATGCATCGAAACCTTTTATCCAACTTTTCAAACTAGTGCATGGACTCCTTCAAATCTCCAGTTAAACGTTTAGAGGTCAACTTTTTGGCCAACTTTTTGTTTATCTCACGATGTAATTGACGGTTTATGGAGATTTAAGAAGTGCTTTCCCCCAAATAACCAGCCTGCTTTTTCTCTTCCTCTCTTTCTCCGGGCACACGATCGATCCATCACGATTGCCCAAGGGCGTTCAACTTTTGTTTGAACCTGATTATGTGGACGTATATCCAGCGGGCTGCATACGGTATTATCATCGTTGGATTTGAAAATGCGGGTGAGTTAAATCCGCTACCAATGTTTGTATTTTCGCGGTCTCTCGAATTGATTGACAGATAAATGGATCGTCGCAATCGATTCCGCTAATAATTCGAAAAAATATTGATTTAATCTATTGTCGATCGTTCAAATGAAAGGCGAAAATATTCCGGTGCAGGAGCGCGAGTGGCAGAATGAAAATTGTCTCCACCAAAGCTGAAGAAAATAATGTATTTCCGGTTGATGGGATCGCGACAATAATGAGGTTGGAGGAAGCGAAGCAGCACGTTCAATATGGCGAGTGTTGTGAAGCTGTCGCTCGGCGACAAGCGGCAATTCAGTGGCCCAGAAATCATAATTTCCATAACATTATGCCGTGAGTGAAGAGGAATGGGATGAAAGGTCGGGGCTGAAGGATGAGAAGGACTCGGGGTGACAAAACTATAAAATAAAGAGAGAAAGAGAAGTAGAAGAGGATGATAAAGAGGGCGATAGATGGGCCACGTAGAGATAAAAAGTCAGCAACGCCAAAAGATACTTGTCGCAAATTCTCGACCGGTGAAAATAGTAACCATTCGTTTTTACGATGTTACGGTTAAACGACATCAGCAACAGCATCCAGTTTCTCGCACAGAGACATCGTCGAAACGTTTGAATCTCGCGTTTAATACGATTTTCATTCGCTACGAGGAGCTCTGTTCGGGATCTTCGGATCCTTCGTTCAGCGACGAAATAAGAAGTTGTCTCTTGCTCGTACGTACTATACTTACGAGCGTTTCGAGGATTAAGTGAACTATAGAAATGTGTTAGTCTAGAAAAAAAGAGCCTCTGAGTAGCGAACGGTGAAGAGAGCTCATGAGAGAATGAAGAAAAAGAGGAAGTGCTAGAGCAAGAAAGTATAATGGAGATGAAGAGAAAGAGAAGAGAGAGAATGAGGAAAAAGAGAAGAGATGAAGGTAGGAGGAGTGAATGACGAGTATAAAGTTGAGAGAGTGCAAGTGTGCAAGAGGTAGCTTAAGCGAAAGGATGGTGAATTGGTGCGGAGGAACAACTACCGCGAAATAACTGACTATCCTCTCGAGGAGCCCAGCGGTAAATAACTATAATTTCTTTCGTTGGTCCACGAGTATACGAGTATATATTTCGGCGAGGAAGGAAGGCTTCTCGCCAGGTCCATAGCAGCCATCGCTGAAACGTTAGTGCGGTCGCAAAACTCTACCGAATGAGTATAGATATAGAGACACGCTATTAGATGAACATATACATGTAGAGAGGCATGTGAATGTCTACAGAATGTAGCGAAGCGTCGACGAACCCTGCGGATACTCTTCAGCATCAGGCCATCAAGATGGAGTACAGGAAGGAGAAAAAGAGTTTATGAGAAAGAGATAGAAATAGAAACGAACATACACGTAGAAAAAAACGGCTTAGGTTCGCAAGGCTTGACCAACAGCAGCATCAGCTACAGAACCGATCGCGAACGTGACGATGCATGGGGAGGGGATGAAAGCGGGCCTTGCTTCTCTTTGCTCTGGGTGCAACGACCCTTACCTTCGGGTCAGCCACCCCGCGGATCTGAACTTACGCACGCGGACAGATGGACGAATGGACTGGTGGAATAAACTAAGAGAGGAGAAAAGGACTAACAAAACATCCACTCGACGTGGCCGATGCTGTAAAGGACCACGCCAGTCCCAAACTATTCGAAACACCACAGGGGATAAAGAAAGACGAAGTCACGCATTATACTAACCGCGAGAATGAAAAAACATTCTGCTTCCATCGGTGAGAATAGATAGCGTAAACAACGCATACACGTCCAACTCTTCGACAAGAGACTGCTATGTTTTAATTTGGTAATAGCACGTTACCTAAAACCCTCGCTTTTTTCAAGTGTTAAGAAAACGTGTATGGAGAAGAATTGCTTCGATGTTTTTCACCTTCGGGAAGAACAGTCCGTGTCGATCAACCAAGATTACAGTGTTGCGAAGGACAAGATTCTTTTTGCTCTTCCGATACTTTCAACCAATGAAAGGATACCGCTCTACCACGCACAAGAAATGAATTTAACATTCTTCTCGTTTTTAACTGGATTGAGGCATTAGGAAACTGACTTGTCATCGAAACGAAATATCTGACAGACTTGTTGTTTCCGAAAAGCAGAAACTTTGCACTGTCCATTAGCCGTGGAGTTTGCACACGTATGGGGAAAATTTTTGCCCAGTAAACAAGTTAATCCTAAGACAGATGGAGCTGCAAACAATATCCGTTGTTATTTTTGCTTTCGTTTTATCTGGGACGGAAACGTTGATCTAGTGGATTTTACCGATAAAACTTCATTCACGACGTTTGTGTTTCTATACTCAATATTGTGGATCTGGTGGAAGAATTTACGTCTAACGAAAACCAAACGAAAGAGAAAGATACCACATTGCATGGATCGACAACAGTCAGATCTTCATATTTACCCATCTCTTTCTCGAAGTATTTTAAAAATGAAAAGTAAAATGGAAAACTTCATATTTGAGCTCATGAAAGTGCGACTGACCGCGAACCCTAAACTGCTGTTCTGTTTGGTGTCAAATCCCCAACCTGCGTCTCGACCTCAAAAAAATCAATGATCTTTGCGAAGAAATTTGGTCTTATCACCCAAATCTTCTTTTTGAGAATGGTGTTCAATATTTTTCATAAGAAACACAAATAATAAATAAATCGACGCGTTGCAATCAGAGCGTAAAAGTCATTTACGTAGAGCCAGGAAATCGTGATGGTACCGAGAGAACATCGACATTATCAGTTTTCATATGAATATAGCTGTTTTGAGGGTCGACAGTGTTATCAACCTGACTCAATAATCTGATAGCCCTGGTACGGGAAACCAGTAACCGGATATATAGGATTGAATTCGTTCATCCGGATAAATTTCCCATCTCGATAATGGGTCGATGGCCTCTCGGTTCATGGGCAAAAGCTGCATATACAGGGACAAGCATCTCGCGATAGAAAATACATTTAATCGGACAGGAGTACGGAGTGCATCGTGTTCAACCAATGCAACCAAGCATCGCTCTATGAAATTGATGCGAATAGATTTGCTCCCGGAAATTTGAGTGCTATCATTCGTGTTTCAAACCAGTCGACAGATCGTGATTTCGCGATTCGAATCTCTCGTAAAAACGTTAAAAATGTGGATCCATAAATATATATGAGTAATGAAAAATAAACAATGTGACAATGCAATTCCACGAGAATCATTTCGAACAATAACGAGCAAAATATTTTTGCATCAAAAAAATGTTTAAGGAAGCAAGAATTTTTCGTTCATAATTTATGGAAAGCGGCAAATACTTCCATTTTGTGATGAAGTACAACGTGTTCGGAATATCATTGAATTTTGAAGGCTCTCATTGTTGTCAGGTGAAGTTAAATGTGTTTATCCCTCGAATAAATCTCTCCCGAAACGATAATTACTCACTTGGAATCTAATAATCTTCTAGAATTTATAGTACAGCGATATACTCTCCATCGAATAAAACATAATGGTAGGACCGATAAAATTTAATGATGCAGCCGCGATGTGGCGTAAAAGTTTCGCGTTCTAATAACAATTATAAACGAAAATAAAAATAGTATTGTAAGATTTTGTTTTTGGTTGCAATTACTGTGTAGTACTATAATTGGTAAATGATCGTTGATTATACACGTTCCTCGTACTATCCTCTATCAACGTTTGACGTAGTGGGGCTAAACCGGTTTGCTGTTGGTTCGAGACCCTGCACGGATACTATTCGATGCGGCAGCAAAAATCTTCGGAGCGAGAGCTCGGGCAACGTAAACGCATAGTCTTTACCTAAAAAAGTGTGTATCAGTTTATCGACATAGTAATAATTTGAGCACGCATTGGAAAACCTTGAGTATATAAAAGCTCGTGATCAAAAAATACGTGGGAACAGATAATTTCGATAATCTTTTTGTTGAATCTTTTGAACTGCTTTAGTTAGCGATGATTTTTTATTGTATTTATAAGCTTCGTCGTGGAGTGCGTTCGGAGAAAAAACTTTACAAATATAGGCATAAATTCACGAGGTACGTTAAAATTATTGTCATGTGTACGTTCGCATTAATGCAGGCGCAATTAGCAGCAGGGGGCGCCAACCGCGTTATAGAAAGTTTCCTACCAGGATTCATAAAGAGAGAAGGAAAAGAGAGGGAGAGAGAGGGGGAGAAAGAAAAAACCAGTAGAAATGAGAACGAGAAAGATGAGAAGTGTGCAACACATTTTGGCGAACGGGTCGAACAAAACCGGAGAGAAATCGCATCAGGATATTAGTGGATGTGTCGGCGTCGAGAGATCGCTATTCGTTGGTCACAGCTTCAAACTGATGGCGGTAGAGAGCAGAGCGTTTCGGGCGGTTTGGTGTCACGGAGAGAAAGGAAAGAAAAGAAAAAGAGGAGAAAAAAAAAAACAGGAACGGAATGATATTCGTCGTGGCGAGAATGTAGAGGAACCGCGTCGATGAGAGTGCCATCAACTTGCACGCTCACGATTTTGTATATAACGACAGAAAAATGATCAAGTCTCTCTCATCTTGTTTTGGCGTTTGAGAAGAAGCGAGAGAGAGGGAGACTGAGAGGTTTGGTTGAATCCTTGCGTGATCATGAGATGTTGAGGGAGGGAGTTTCTACACGAAGAAATGCATTTGAGAGACGACCAGCTACCCGTGCTTTATTTCGTTACTTTTGTTTTTTTTCTTTTCTTTCTTTCTTTCTTTCTTTTTTCGTCTTTTCATGGATGACGAACGAATGGGAAAGAATCTGAGGTGAAAGAGAGAACGAGATAATTCAAGACGGAGAAATTTGTAGAGAAACTGTGAAGTGCAAGACAGTGATGAAAAAAAAAGTTTGCTACTAGCAGAGCAAAGACCTCTCTTGCTCAAAAGTCCAAAACTCTCCTTTGGGTTTGCCTCGCTGGTAGAGACCCAAGAAATAATGCGATGGGACATTGGTTGTGGTCCGCTGCAGCTTCCTTTCTCTGCTCCTTCTACTTTTCTACTCCTCCTCCTCCTCCTCCTCCTCCTCCTCCCTCACTTCCCTCATCTCTTTCTTTTTCCCCTCGTTTTATTCCTTTCTCCTTCTTTCTTTACCGTTCCTTTTGTTATTCTTTCTCGTGTTGCACGGGCTTACAACGCAAGAACGAAACAAGCCGGATGAAAGCAAGGGAATCGGTCTAAGCGTAATTTTCAGAAAATTCTCTTACTCTCCCAACTTCTTCCTCGATATATATTCTCTCTCCCTCATCCTCCCTCTCTCTCTCTCTCTTCCTCTTCTTTGTTCTCTGCGCTCGTGTGTAAGTAGTTACCGAGGTGTTCAGACTTCATTCCTCTCGAGAAATACTTGAGCTCTTCTTCCTTCTTCCGATCCTGGTCCACGGAACATCTTCCGGTACAAACTCCAGAATTAATGATCCCATCATTCGGGAGATTCCCAGCCTTCGCAGAAAATGAGGAGGGTATTCGGTGTGTCGCATCGATAAATAACTTTATTTACAGCGTAAATTCGTTTCGAATCGAATCCATTGATACGAAATTTTATTGAAATCGATTCTATTTATATTCCAAGCCCAATATTTTTGTATTTTTCTAGATTCGTTATACAAAAAACTGTTTAGTAGAGACTTCGACTTATAAAAAAGGATAGGAAGGACTTTTTTCCGTACATTTTTTCATGACGAAATAAGTTGAGGGTGCCCAATTTTTTTATCCTATTTTTTTTTTGCAAGAAAATATATTGAAAACGTTTATACGACCACTTTGTCCCCATAATATCGCGGCGTCAGCGTGTATGAAAAAAACATTTCGAAAATGTTTTCGGTGTGTTATAAAGTAGACTATTTTGAATACCCGAGGGATAATTGAAGGTTCCTGCTTCAGGTTGTCAGCTTTTTCTGACCAAGCAAAGATCCCTCGTCGGTTAGAGCGAACTGATGTACGAGGGACTAAAGTCTCAATCGATTTAAAAAACGTTTTCCTCTCTATTTTTTTAGCAGCCAGGCGGGCTGACCGTATTTTTTCATTTTCCTTGGCTCGAAAGTGTGGTCGACAGGTTTCCCGGGGCATGGGTTTCCCTCAAGTATGTTAAGTGGAGAAACATTGTATGAAACCATTGGCGTCGCAGCTTTGTACGAGGTTGAATGAATGAAAAAAAGAGGCTGGGTGAAAATATGAAAAATACCAGACACGGAAAATTGCAAACAAGAAAAGAATAGAAAAAAAAAAAAAAAAACAAAGAATCTCTCGCATTCTGGCGGTCGTCGACTATGCATGAGACGGAAATTGAAAACGTTTTTTCTTTTTAAATGCACTGCCGCGTACGAAAAGTTTTCGTTTGCATAAAGTGCAGGACACAGGAGGCATCAGACACGTGTTGTGCACGCGCGGCACGTCAACCGTTGCTCTTGCTTAACTCATTGTAGGCAAAATACATTTTTTTTTTCCCTCAAATTCCTCGACTTTTTTTGTCTTATAAATCGATGAATTACGTGCGTTCGTAAGCGCACGCGGACCACTGCCGTTCTGCACCAAGAGTTATATACTATAAAAAACACCCGGTGAATCCGAGGGCGACGACGGATGAGTTTCGTAACGTGACTCGAATCGTCGAAAATTCTCATTGGCAACATATTTTATTAAATTCTTTTTTTCATCTGTATTTATGTCGCTAAAAACGGGACATTCTTTCGAATTTTATCTGCCAAGTTTTTCTGACGCTTAAAAATGCTGTGAACTTTATTTCATAATTTTCGGTCACATTTGTTTAGACTTTTGAAAGTAACGGAGTCTCGGATTTATTCGGTCGAGATTTTAATGCAGTGCAATTTTTGACAGTTCACGCGGAATCAATGCTGTTAACGCTTGAAAGTTTCTTTATCTACGTTTTCCATACAATTTACGAAAAAGAAATTTACTGAAAAATTAGATTTTCACAGCTCTCAACTCGTTTCAATTGGACGACTTTAAACGTGCATGATGAAGAGCTTTATGAACTTTGCCAACATCTGCTCTGTAGGAAGTTCTTCAAAAATGGAACTTTGCACGCGAGGTTTTCAGTGCTGACAGCATCCAACGCGCGAGTATCTCGTATTTTGCAAGCTTTTTGAAAGGCTATATAAAGCGGTCCTTTTAATATTTAAAAAACACTAAATAAAAATGATAATAATGATAATAACGACGTTTCACAATATACGATTCAAAGGAAATATTTGCATAAGAATTGGTGCATTTCCATGCAAATGTTACGGCTGACGCGAGTAATTTCGAGCGACTTATTGTTGCTGCATATACGTACTCGGTACGAATGTATATAAAAAAGTGGAGAGGAGGCTGGAAATATAGACGAGGAAATTATGGCGGAAGTGAATTCTGGAAAAGACGAAAATTGGGCTGAATTCACTTTTTTTCTGGTTGATCAAGGTGAGCAAGAGAAAAGGTCATTTCCAGGTCATTTTATGTGGAAAAAAAACTCAAATTGACAGATCGCTGACTTAACGAAGTTTTTTGCAGCCAACGATTGTGACAAAATTGTTTATATTGATTATCTCATCGGTTATTACAAAATGTCGATTTCGTTAGTGAAAAAACGATAAAAATATCCTCGTAATACAGTTTTTTGTTGTTGTAATTTTTAAATTGCACATTTTTTGCTATTTTGAGACCGAATTGCTCGGTTTGTCGAGAGTTTTAGGACAAATTTCCAAACAAAAGCTTAGTCATCCGCACGATGAACAACTCCGGGAGGTTCAAGTGCTGAATCTCTCATCGTTTTCTATATATTCTCATCTGTTTCCCCTCTTCATCCTCTTGACGTGTCTTTTTTTTCCTCGTTCGTTGCACGAGCTCTCTGTGCATCTCGCTCGCGTGGCCTACTTTGCGCGACAGTTCACGATATTCGCGCGTGGTACACGAACGAGAGACTTGCACCATTGGCATTCGAATTAAATGCATCTCTTGCATAGGAAGAGAGAAAACGAGATCCTGACACCGAGAGATTGAGAGAGAAAAAAATGGGCTCGATGGGAGCGAGGAAAAAGAGTGGACAGAAGAGAATAACTCGAGAATTTTGAGCGTCGGAATTGCTGATACTTGCGTTCGGTACAATCAACCAAACGTCTATCTGTTATTCAATTTTGCTCATGAACCACATTGCAGTCACTAATGTATTGCCATCGAACCGCGGATCAATTTAAAAAAATGTATGCACGCGTAGTAGCAATATCTCGATGACATAATTACGATTTTAATTGAAACTCGAAACCAATCGTGAAAAACAAACGACCAATTGGCATATTGCGAGAGTGTGAATACCGAGTCAACAAATTTTGAGTCAATTATTTTGATATTCTTCGGAACAAATCTTTGATAGTCACATTTTGGGACTTTTACGAGAAATTTTGGTTTTACACTGATGCGCTCGATTTCTAAATACATTTGAACAATCTTCATAACTTGTCAAGATTTCAATTTATGTTCGTCTTTTAACGGAAGTGTAAAATGGAATTTATTCGCTTTTCAACGTTGTATTCGAAATATTGAATTTATGGTTGGATGGATTGAAAGATTACGAGGAGAATATAAAAAATGTAGAATGTAGGAGGCGAAAATAAAAATAAAAAGATTTGAAGCGAACGGTGTCAAATCGCGAAGTGTTCAAGTCGAAAGCGCAACGTGAATTTAGCACGAGGCCGCGGGGAGTTCTTTTTCGTGTGATGCGTGGCCGCTCCCAAGAGCAGGATCAGCGCAGCATCGTGAGTTTATACGAAGAGAGAAAAGCCTCTTGCACAGGATCCTCTAGGCCCCAAAGATACTGATGGCCTAACGGGCCTAATGAAAAATGCGGGTCCGTCGTTTTCGGTCTTGTAAACGCGGCTCTCTTTCGACGAGACAGGCGAGACTTTACGTCTCAGCGTATATAACTATGTGTGTGTGTGTGTGTTTGTCGAACACCGACGAGAGATGTGAAAATAAAATGAAACACGATAAAAGAACGGTACGTGAAAGAGCCAAAGAGTGACGGACACAAGAGATCGCAAGAGAGAGAGAGAGAGAGAGAGAGAAAATAAAAAGTGCCTTGAGAAGGATTCTCGTTGCTTGGCTATAATAAACGTTGATACATTCGCATTAGCCATACATTTATTCATCCAAAACAAAAAATAAAACCAACAGATCTACGACAGTCATTCTCTTCCTACGAAAAAAAGTCATTTTAATTATTTCGAAAATACAAGCTTCTAATAAATTCAGGATAAATTTATAATTCTCCAATGAAATTTTTCTAAGAATATTTTATAATTGAAAACCAAAGTCACAAGAAATTTTGCTAATTACGTGATGACCAATAAATATTTTTGTAGTGGATGACTCGTTTTTTCGTGCAGTTGTTTTTTTTCGAATTTTTCGTTTTTCCTCTCATAGTTTCCATAATTGAATGTTGCCTGCAGTTCCGGATCTTCAAAGAAGAAATAAAACGAGTTTCCCTTCGTTTTACGAGTATGTGTGTGTGCGTCTTCGGGTGCTCGCTGCAAACTCATCGTCCGCACAGTCTCGAGCGCAAATGGCAATTTGAAATTCCATTGTCGAAAACTTTCGCTACGTCGCCGTCAGGCAAAGTGTTCCTTGGTTTTCGAAGTCTCGCATTCAAACGGAACAATAATATTATTAATTGATCGGGGTCAGCGCGGAGTAGAATAGCCTGAGCAGCTGACTCGCGGGTTCCAACGAAAAATCACCGCGAGTTCTTTTTTCGGTCGTACGAGAAATCGCATCGAATGTGATTTGTGCATTGAACATTTGGACGCTGACTATTATTATATACATTAGGAAGGTCGGGCGCATCCGTCAACTATAATGATTTGTGAGTGACCCACGAGGAATTCGGAACGCATTTGGCAATCACAATTGCAGATAAGCGATTCACCACTCGCGAATCTACCGCAATGAATTTTGATACGAAAACACTCTTCTGTTCATCGACACTCGAAAATAAAGAAACAAAACAAAACGTAAATAATAATCAAACAATGAAAAATAAAATATTCACTTTGGTCCCACCTCTAGTCCGGGTGTCAAAGTTTGCAGCTCAGATTCAAGAGCTTTCGAAATTCAACTGATCTCCCCTTCCTCCTCCCCCACTTGCCAGCCGGATACAATTGCGTATGCGAACCAAACAAGCCCATCGGAATTTATCCACTAAAATTGAATAGCCTGTTAAATGGAAAAAGACAAGGACACTTATTTAATGAAGATGCAAGAAATCAGTGAAAGTTTTGATCCTTGAAAATGTGTTAAATATTATGAGAGGCGTTGCTCGTTATTGGCAACAGAAACAGAAACGAGATAATCAAATCCCTTTCCTTGATGATTATCAGTTTGTTTATATTCGTAGAGATTATTTTTTGTTTTTCCATTTATTTCATTCTTCATTTAAATGTCAACAAATATTCACAATTTCTAGCAATTCGTAAATACAAGACGAATTAAAACTTCAAAAATTAGAATCTAATAGCAGTCAAGTATTTATGTCGACAACAATTATTCTCATCAGGAATAATTAGTAAAAACTTCTTGAAAAATATCGGTGAACCAATAGTATTAGAATGTGCTCATTTCGCTAATGATTAGTGATCACTCCTGTTTCTTTGATTATTAATAACAACTGTTGATTGAAACAATGATTAAAAGAAAAATGAGCAGAATTTGATTAAGGCAAATTCAGCAGTTATTAAGTTCCAATGAAATCCCTAAAGAAATCATCGATAAAATGACTGGTAAGATTCCTTAAAAAGTCAGTAGTGACACCATTGACGTCAGTAATTAAATCACTAGAAGTACTAACGACAGTAAATATATTGGAACGTGAAATTATGTCGTCATATGTATCTGTAGTTTCCAAATAAAGAAATATCCTTAAAGAACATAATTTTGTAATACTGGTCATAATTTTTTCATTTTTCAACGGTGCCAACATGCCTGGCCTAAAAAGTTTCGCACATTTTCCCGGGAACGATGAGTATGCTTGGTGAAATTGCAGCGGCTCTATAACGTATGTTTCTTCAGGCAAAAGACGAGACTGTGAGCAAAAACTTCCAGTCCCAAACGTCCGGAACGGTTCAGAAAGAAGAGAGAGAGAGAGAGAGAGAGAGCGAGAGAGAGGCTCTCGCGAAACGGATAAAGTTGAATTGGGCACACGCGGAGTGTGCAAGAGCGGTTAAGGTCTAAGGCAATTGCAGCAGCAGCAGCAGCTCGGTTCTCTGGTCTTCGAGATACAGCCCGTTTGTGCGACGTGGCCGGGTGCAACGTGGCTCTTCGCGTATACACGTTTTGCCGCTTCTTATTCTCCGCGAGAATTTTAGGGGTGGGGCGAAAAAAGTGCTGCGACTAGTACAGATGAATTGGGGGAATGGTGATCATTGCCAAATAAGAATCTTCGTCGTAAAAATAAAGTTCTCTAGTTCAAATTACTTTTGATGTGAACCATATTATTAGACGTTCAAATTCCTGACGACAAAACTAATTCCCAATTCATACAAACAAAATGTACAAAAAAAGAATTATTGCTAAAATTTTCTTGTTCTACGTATTTTCTTGTCGTTTTGTTTTTGTTTAAACAGAAAATTCCAAATGTTTTGATTCTCCTTGGCCTCCGGGACATTCATAAATATTATGAAAATTTAGTATTTGTTTATTGCTCGTAAACTACACACAAATAAGTAATGGAATTTTATAAGTTTTCAAAATCAAGTTTCAAGTAATCGGAGAGCCCAAAAAGCTTGACGTAGGAAACTTCGAGTCAATTGCACTGCAAAAAAAAAAAGAAAACTAAAAGTGTTAAAAGCTTACTTTTTAAAAGCTATAACTGAGTCAATCGTAATCGTATTTTACTTTCTGGAGTTATTAAAAGTGGATGAAATAAAAACTCGGTAGGATTTAGAGCTAAATTCGCTTGTGAACAAAGTTTTTGAGCTTGTTATACTATTGAACGCATTAAGTATCTTGAATAATTATATGCCACGAACTTTCGTAAAGTTTTAAGTTTTAAAAGCAAAGGTGAGAAGGGTTAGTCGAGTTGAAATAATAAAACGTGATAAAATGTCGAATGATTGATTGTAAGAATAAATATTTGGCCAGAGTGTTTCTTGAGTATGAGCATCATTTGACCGAATATTTCGTACAGAGGCACGATGTTGTACGACGAAAGTTGGGGGCATCGCGCGGCGTTGGCGGTTGCAGCGACGAAGGCGGTGTGCAGGCTGCAGCAGCAGGCCTGATGCACTCTTACCAGTGACGCCAGCAGCACCGTCTATATATGCCCAGAGCATAGGGGCAATAGAGGGCAACGCACCCAGTCAGCCTTGGCATGAATTGAGTCTAGCAATGCGAAAGTGAGGCTTAGCTTTCGAGCGTTTCGTTCGGCGAGCAAACCACGAGGGCAAAGCATTTAGAATATATTCCTTCGTTCTCATTTATCGCTCATTTTCTTTCTCTTACTTTTTAAACGTTTGTTCGTTATGACAATTGAAATAATTTATTAAATTTATTTTTATTATCTTCAATATTAAGCGTAGCATAGTTTTCTCAAATTATTTGCTAATTTCTGAGGATGAAAAATATTCAGAAATATTTCTACAGATTAATAATTCAAACAGCAAGAATTTTGAACAAATCTAATAAAACCCGTGACTCAAATGTTTGGTTCAATCATTAATACAAATTCGTTTTAATAATTCAACGAATTCACGCATGCAATGTTTCAAGGAAATAGATTAAAATGAAATACAACACAAAGTACATTGTTATTCTCGTTGTTTATAATAAATACGTGGAAATAATTTCAGGGAATCGTAGCAATAAAGAGAAAATGGTGGGAAATGAGTTCTAGAATTTGTTAGCTTTGTCTGGCTCTCAGTGGCCGTTATTGCTACTTGAAATTTCACGAGGAGTACGAGCTCTTTCGAATATTTTAGCTGCGCTATTATTAGTTATCGTATGGTTCATATTATGATTATGACATTTCTGATTAGAAGCAAACACGAACAACGTAGGTATTCAACGCGAGATTCGCGCTTCCCTATCGCTCGCTCTCGCTCTCAACTCCCTTTATTTTGCTTTTAAAGCAAATTTGCATAAGCCAGTTTTCCGAAAGCTCCTAACGAACCCGGGGCTTGATATATACGCGTTATCCACGATGTACATATGCTGGTACATAGTATATAACAGGAAAACTGTTTACGTGCTGGAAACTAAAGCAGATTAGACGAGAGGATGACTGACCAATGCTCTACACGAGATAGACTTCATTGTTGGTGGTGAACAGCGATAGGAGCGTGGTCGGTGCGTGGCTCTGATGGTTTTCCATGTTCAACACCAATGTTTACGTCTATTATTCCGATTGGTCACTGTCGATTCGGTTCTATATTCATTGCCAAACGTTCAGTTACACACTCTGACCTTTTTTTTTTAGTTGCAGATTAAATTACTCTATCAAAAATGATGAAGAATAGGAATGAAATTGTTGACAAGGATCGTTACTTCCTTTCGGAAGAATAACAACAGGAAAAGAATGAGAATTTGGATTATTTATTTATTTTTATACAATAAATGTTTAAATTACAACGAATTGGGAATACACTTTGGTTTAATTTATACAACTTCGATAGCCAACACTTTTTTTCAATGGAGATCACTAGTTCTTTCTTCCTTTCTTTTCAGAGATGTGGTAAATACCAGTGTGAATTTTTTATTTTTTTTATTTCTCTTTCATTCCCTGGTGCATCGTACCACTTTCAAATTTTGTGCTGGTACAGAGTGGAGCTCTCAATTGGCATTGGAAAGAACTTTTGCAAATATTTCTCCTCTTCACATCTTCGATATATGTGTACTCACACAGACAAACTATCTTTACTGTGAAGACCCCCTGAGGGAAATAATTCGAAAGAGTTGGAAGTCGTTCGCGTGCTTATCTCCCGGATCTTGGCAGTCGCGATGCTGCGCTATATATTTCTGCTCAAGAGAAGTGTCTTATTGATCCGAAACAAAAAAAAAAGAATCATACAAAGAGAAGCAATGAAGAGCAATGAAAGAAAATGGATCTTGTATAGCGATCTCATTTAATCAAATACGATGACACAATATACAAGCACTTGCACAAATATGTACACAGATATCTATGATTCATGAAAAAATGTCATAAACTATTGACTTTAGAAAAAATTCTGCGAAAAACAAATCTCTTGCCAATCAAATTGTAATGAATCAAAATAAAGAACTGCATGGTGTTATTTTTCAATGGATTTTCAAAACATATTCAATAAATTTCATTCCAACGACGAGTTTGATTTGTTCGATTAATTTAGATTGAAATGCATTCAGCTTCACTGGATAAAGTACGAACTAATTGTTTTCATTCTTAATCCTATTTTCCCAAGAAATTGAATAGCAGAGGACGATGATAAATATAATTAACGCCTGGGAATGCCTGGTAGGATAGAATTTCCATTGAATTTTATAGCGAGAAATGAAATTATCGAGTATATCGGTCATTTCCGAACAAAAACATTTCCAAACGGAAAATCTAATTCGAACGAGAGTGTGTTTCAACGGAATTATATTCGGTATGAATTGTACGTTATCATCGCATTGTTCGTGATGGATAATTTGGTTGGCCGTAGGCACAAACTCGAATAAAGAAGTGTGCAGATGAAATTTTAGCTCGAAAATTCGAGAAACGAAAGAGGCCTCGTGCTGTTGATTCGAGGCGAGACGCAGCTTGGGCAGAGGGTGGCGAGGGAAGGGAAACTGTACCTATACGTTTTATGGTGGTTTGTCCAAGCTCGCGGGTACAATTTACGAAGCATGCAGCACTTTTGGTGGCGCATATAGCGTGTCTGTTTTGCTGGCACATAGAACGCGTGTATTTACTATATGTACATGTATTTATATACATGAAAAGAGAGAGAGAGAGAGAGAGAGAGAGAGAGAGAAGACATTGGTAAGCAGACTTCTTACGAGTGCAAACGCATGCAACGAGAGAGTCTTTTTCCTCCGGAGTTTCGTCTCTCACTTTCGTGTTCTTTGCCTCGCGAGATCTACACATGTACATAAACACACACTATATATTAACTGAAATGTACATGTGTGTTCAAATGTATAAGCTAGTACAGTGGACGGGCGCGCGATGTGAAATTGCATCGGGTCGCGAGCTGTGCGCAAAAAGGGGAAAGGGGGAAAAGTGAACGAACCAGAGGCCAGAAGAGAACCGAGAGAAGGATGTTGCGGAGCTAGGGAACGATGGAGACAGTGGTTGGCCACAGTACAGTAGAAAGAGTCGATGGTACAGTGGCTTGGATGAAACGAAACGAAGCAGCGTTCGTCCAATAACTGTCACTTTTGACGTAGCGTTTAATGGCCAATCGTCGTAACGTTTGGGCTTCGGAAGACAGAGAGAGGAAGAAGGAGAAACCAGAGGGGGAGGGGGGAGCGAAAAAAGAAGAAAGAAAGATTGAGTTGCAGCGCGAAGAAGTGAGAAGAAGAAAAAGTTGCATTGGCAACCGGATAGAGAGGAAGAGAAGCGAATAGCGCTAGTTACATTTGCGCGAGTGAGAGAAAACGATTAATCTCGCGAGCACGCAGAGCCTCCGTCGTTGTCGCTTCCCTGGTGGGGTTGACGGTAAAGCCAAGCTGCCCGGATTGACGCGAATTACGGGGGTAGGGGGTAGACGAAGGAGGTGGAACGAAAGTGCATCGACCATCGAGCGAACATAGTGGGGGAAAACATTCTCGCTTTTGAAAAAAACCACGAAGCTTTAAGAAGGCGCGCTGTACCCCCCACTATCGAGAGTACGAGCGACGCGGTCTTCTAGCTTCGACCATAGACCATAGAGTGCTCCAAAGTGATATCTAACGCGGTTCAAACCCAACGAAATCTAACTCGCGTCTAGCCAAATAATAGAATCAACGTTGTTCATATTCTATGCACTTTGGTGCCGGGAGCTCGCGTTATAAATCAGCATTTTTTGATCATGTGATATTACGATTAACATGCGACTAACGTGCTCTTTATTTTTATCTACACATTTTTTTTCTCTCAATTTGCGATTTTACCTCGTGCTACTCAATTTTTTTTTCCTATTTCTATGCTTTCGCCCATCCTTTTTCGCCCTAATTCCTGGATCTTTTTCATTCGCTCTCGCTCTCTTTTCGATATTTTTTGTTCAATTTTTTTGGACTTTTCTTGTCGATTTTCAGGCAACTCTTTGCATTCATCACTCGTCATCCCGATTCATACTCTCACGATACTCTGTTTTATTCTCGTTTCTACATCTTTTGCTCATTCCACATTTTTTTCCTTCTCTACTTCATCTCTCTTTCTCTCTTGCTTCAGCTCTCTTTATTCTGTTCTATTGCTCACGTACGACCACGGAACGAGATCCTTCTTTTTCTCGTTTTCGATGTCCTTTTTTTCTCTTTTTTCCTACTCCTTAGTGCTTTTTTCGTGGAGCAACGATTTCGGGAGCAAAGGGCACCGGATCGCCTTCGTATTTCTCTCGCACTTTTTCTCCTCTCTCTCCCTGTGTCTGCATAGTTCTGGGTGGTACTCGCCCGTTTATTTGATCGTTTCTTCGCTTTTTTCCTCCACCTCCTAGCTCTTATTCCTTCTCTCAAGCCCCGGCTTCTTTTCTCGATTGCTTTCTCGGGTTATCCCAAACCAGCAAGCTCCCACCAAAAAGCTATCCCAACTACTATCCTTCAGGAATATTTACTACTTCTTTTTTTCTGTCTCTTTTATTTCTCTCGTCGATGTATGTCTCACGTATTTTGCGAAATACTCGTTGCTTCACTCCTACGAGTCCTTTCCACGTAGACGACTTGGTTCCCCGCCCAAAAAACTAAAATCCTATCAAATCCTACTTTGCTGTATTACTCAATTTTTTAAACTCCTTCTTGTTATTAATCTTCAATAAACGTTCAACCACGTTAGATTATTTTTCTCAACCATCGTAATCGAATTAAACTACATTTTTGGATCGTGGTTCAAGTTATTTTAAGGGAGGAAAAATATTCCAATTACACATAAAACTTTGCGGACTGAAACAGAGAAATAAAAGCTTTTGCTTTTCTCAATGGTATGCAGCCTGCAAAAATAGTTTCGAGAAAAATCGAATGAAAATGTTCCCGTTGGTCATAGTGTTTCATTTTTCGTCGAGGTGATTCCCACACATTTTATTTGAAAAACGTTTTTGTTTTTGTTTTTCATCCGTTGTGTGAGATGAGCGAACGACGGAAGTGCCTCGAGTGATGGATGCATTTTTCCATGGATTTATAATATCTACGCACCGCAAAATTGGATATAAAAAAAGAGTATCATCGTTTTTTTTTCGAATGAAAAAGCAGGTGTGAACAATTCTGGGTAAAGTACGAACGTCCCTTTTTTGAGAATTGGAACCTTTTTCGTTTCGAATTCATTTCGAGGGATTAGAAAAAGAGCATTGACGGAATAAATAAAAATAAGGGGTTTTCTAAACTAAACACTGAATTTTAGAAAAGCACCAAAAACTGTAATAAATATCAATGAATTTGAATTTTATTTGAAATTTTATTAATATTCGACTTAAATTGATCGATATAAATAAATTTTAAGAGTTTCTCTTGGTTTAGATTGTTAAGATAATTATGAGCCAATGGTTCAAGTTACATCGCTAAATACCTTGAGAACAACCTGCCAAAAACACCCATGAAGAATAAAAATGCTTCTCTCCTTTCGGAAATAAAATACGATGGGTTTAATTGCACCGTAAACTCACGTGATATATTGGCTTTCGAAACAGAAACGTTCCGCAGAGTTACAACGTTTATTTTTACCCGGAAAAGTTTACCGAGCCTACAAAAGTATTTTTCGTTCGTTTGTATAAACAAATATTGTAAACATGCACGAGAGCAATGACGTTGGATTTTTTTCCCAAGCCCTTGAATACACCTAGAGGTACAAAAACTACGGTCGAAGAAACATACCTGGTGAAACAAATATTATTGCGTTTGAAAAAAAAAAAAAAAAAAAAAAAACATCGTTGCCAATGAAATTAAAAGATAAACACCAATTTTTTCCTTAAAGTTGACAAAAAGAAACGTGGATTCTTCGTCGATTAGTTTCCGGAATGGTTGTAAAAAGAATAAAGTTGAATTTTTTTTTCTCACACCGATAATATCGTTATTAATTGATGAGAATGTTTGAGAAACAATGTATAAAGAGTGAAACTATAGAAAGAATTTTTCTTATAAAACCATATTTTTTTAACCTTCTTAGCAGTGCGGAAGTCATTAACTAATTAATATGGAGTGAAAAATGTAAAAAAAGTGTGTTTTAAGTCGCGAGACAGTTCCAAATTGCAAAATACTTTCCATAAACGAAGGTAGTGAGTTTGCGACCGTTTGCGAATTCTGTGAAACATTGATTGTAATTTACTGACATTAATATCGTATAAAAAAATGGAAAATATATTAAAAGCATGTCATCAAGAAAATTTGTGCTGCACTCGTGTAATAAAAATACTCTCTAAAGTGTAACTGTGAATAAAAAAACTGTATTGAAGAAATAATAAATAAATATTCGATGAGGGAAGGAATATTTGGATACATTTTCTTTTAACGGTAGGACAAGGATCCCTCGATTGTGGTGTTAACACGAATAGATGAGATATAAATATATAACCAGGAGTCGGGATAAATTTTTATGGTATCTCGTGAAAGCAGGCGCCGAGGATATAGTTACAATAAAAGTTGCGGACGACGTACGTTTCTTTTCGAACCTGTTCGCAGACAGGATCATGAAAAACACAAGAAGCAACTCCTTCGATCCTTATATTTATATATAATGTACCTATGTAGCCCGTGACGGCTTTCTCGTCGTCGTCTTCATCGTTGTCGCTGTCTTTTTCTTCCCTCCGAGCCGGAAACACGCTCGACATCCCCGCCGCTTCGGTGGTTTTTCGCGCATTATATTTTTATACACTCTATGCTCAATTTTTTTCATTCCGTCTCTCAAGGAATAATATATTTATCGAAAATTCCCCAGAACTACAAATTTATAGCAAAACACAATCCCTCACCATATTCCGAAAAGTATATAGACCAGCAAAATAAGAAAAGTGTGAAAAATGCAATTAGCAGCTGATCAATTATTGCTAATGAAAAAACTGATGTTTAAGTATCTCACAATGTTGTCATAAAGTGTTGGATGTTCAACGAATTTCCCACGTTTCAATCGATCAGTAGGACCAATTTTTTTCAGTCAAAATCAACGACAAGTAAAAACAAATTTCATATTTTCCAGCGAATTTTGTATTGTCGTTTTACCGAATTCATTATTGTTGGAAAAAGAGGCTTTACCAATAACTCAATGTGTTAAATGGCCGATCGATTGTTCGGTCAACTCATAACTTCCGGTTACATGCGCCATTGAGTCTCGTTGAGGCTTGTTGATAAATTTGGCGAGGTTAAAAGATTGTTTATCATTTATAACGGTTTTCGCGGTCTCGCACCGCGGAAAATAGTTACATTTTCTCGCACCCGCGCCTTTCTTTCCCATTATTTTCTACGTGACTTGGACGATCGCATGTTGGCATCAAAGCGAGACTCGAGAACAGGAAAACATAAAGAACGGCAATTCTCTGCAATAATATCCAGCACAATACTGTTTTGCAATATACAAACACACATTTATTGATGAAAATTTGAACCACCATGAATCTCCCATATTTTGACACAATAGAATTTTGCCTTCAACGTTGACCCAATAACGTGTAGGAGTTGGAATATTTATTACTGTGCGAATTCAATATCAAAAGTTATAGCAAACGTAAATATTTTTTAACTCGTACAATAATTCTTCTTTACATTTTGCGATACGAATTTTCTTTGTTTTCTCTGCAGTCAAGTTTCATCGTTTATGAGTTTTATACAAAAACAATATTTATTATTCTAGAAATTGTAAAGAATCATTGAAACCATGAAAACAATCGACAGAAAAAGCAATTAATCAATCATTTGTGTTTATTGTTTCACTGTGATCTGAAATCACTGAAAAATATGATTTTCAGACTGAAAACCCACCACAAACAACTGGATTTGAGAAAATCATTTTAAAGAACAAACATTAAGGGGAATCAACGGAGTATCCTTTCCCTTGTGATCGTATTTGGATTTGTAAGAACGGCTTACTCGTGGAAAAGTCACCATTAGTCTGTTTTGTCAAAGTCAATGTATTTCGTGGTACAAAAACTTTTTCGTTTCAGCGTAAAAGCAGCCGAAGATTTAACAACATAAAAGAGAAAGATTTTATTCCCCTTCATCTTTTCGTGGATTCGTAAAACCGTGGAATAAATGGAGATAAGAGTGTAGCAGCAAGGACGAGAGTTCGCCTTGGAGGGAAAAGCGTATTATTGCATGCAAAATAAGAATCCGAGTGTGTCAGTTAGTGGAAAAAAATACGAAGACCAATCGAGTGAGATGGAAAGATTGTTGTGAATATCCCGAAAATTGCTCACGAAGAGCCTAAAAGAAAAATGGTATAAAAATGACGTGCGAAAAGGGACGTTATCAGCGAATGATTTTTATGACATTCCAATTTTTTTCCTGGGGTCGAATAAATATTTAAAAATCTTTGGAGACCTGTTTTTTTCGTGATAAATCACACGTTTATATCCTGATTTTCCATGCACGAGATGGTAGGCGTGTTGAGCATAGACAGAGAGAGTAAGAGAGAGAGAGAGTGAGATCCGTCATGAACTTGTTGTTAATGACTGTACCAGGAAACAGGGTGAATCTGGAAAATTCGTAGGGGAAACTTTTTCGATGATATATTACGTGGAACGTTCCATCGCGATTACGTACGTTGTATTTTACGATATGTGAATGTGTCGCTACATGGATACACATGTGTATGTATGTCACAATGTAATATGTTACAAACTCGGAGGTGCTTGATATATATTTTGAAAAGTAGAATGCAGTGTATACGTGTTTTGTGAAATAGCGCAATACGTGCTGTGGGAAGCCTCAGTTATGCTACGAGAAGCAACAATATATGTTTATACATATACAAATATATATAGAGAGTGTGTATACCTGCATTTTCGATCTATCCTCGAAGGAGTACCATGAGTTATGTCGAGATATGGACCCTGGGGAATGGATACGTTGAGCACCGACATTGGAGTGCATCTAAAAGCTAAGCTGTGCATACATATATCTACGAGAGAAAATTTGTATAGCTGTATGTGTTCTTATAGTTAGTTACAAGTAGTTGTAATCAAAAGGACGTAACCAACAAAGCGTAAACCGTAAGTGAATGTAAGGTAGTAGCTTTCTTGGTAACTAATGTATGTAGAAGCTTGACTGTGTATCTTGTACGAGCTTCTCTATTGCATGGTTTCTTAGAGCATAGATTGCAAAAGGTAATGTGGAAGGTGAATAGCTCATAGGTCAAAGAAAGATTGGATAGAACATGTAAAAAGAGATAAAGGAAAAGCTCTTGTACAATATGTATGTGTAAGCAGTCTAAAGACTCTTCTCACTCACTCTCTCGCTCTCTTGCTCTGTATGTTACTTTTATCGAGCTTGGAAATTTATAGACGAGGGCAAAAACGCCAAATGTTTGACCTGAAAATGAGGGACGTTTATGGCCAAAAGGGTTACAAGGGTCGTCATCTTTGCTGCCTACTGCCATCATTTTTCTCGTAGTATCTTTGTTTTTTTTTCTTTCTTTTTATGTGACCACGTAGTATCGGTTTTCCATTTTCCTTGTGGCCATCGAATAATGTACATTCAATCTCATTCAGGAGTCGCCCACCTTTTTTCGAGATTATCTCTTGTCGTTAAACCACGTTTGGTGCACTACATTTCTTCGCGTTTGAATATAGAAAGGTTTTTGTTATCAATCCTCTTGATTTTTTATAAAAGTATGGGCAGAATAGTGATCCCATTAAGATCTATTCCTTTAAGATTTATCCCAAGATTAATCGATAATAAAGTGATTTCAAGAAGTTGAGCTTTCCTTGAATCACAGTCAATAGTCATTTCAGTAAAATTATTGCACATGACGCCGCTGAATGGTGGCTCGAAAAACTGCATCGCATGCTGCACCGCCAAAAGAAGTTAAAGCTCACGTGCAAGTATCATCTAACGTCATTCCTCAGAGATCTTGTCAAAATCGTGACAGATGCCTGCAAGTGATCAGGCAGGTATTGCTATTAACCCTCGTACTGCTCAAGCAGCGACGAGCTAAGATGAGCAAGAGCACGAATCCGTTTGAAATTCCGTATTCCATTCGCGTGAGTTACATGAAGTCCTCCCCAGTACGTTGCAGAGGCTGTCTATATGTACCGCATGATTCTCTTCGTATCTTCTATGCTATCTACGTGTACGCATTACCGTATGTAAACTATGTACTAGTGCGAATTCTCCAGGTATATGTCTGTATATTGTCGGTTAGTATGCAAGAATGTATTCTCGTGGACGTATTTTGTACGGTTGTCATGTTGCATAAATAAAGGGTGTCTCTAAAAATTCGAGCACAAACATCTGGGATCGATAGATCGTAAGATTTTTATGATCAAACTCTTATTCCAATTTTCTGTGCGATACTGTGTTGATGAAATAAAGTTGACGTTAGAAGTCATTGTACTACAAGTTTCTTTGCTAATATTCCTGTGTAAACGTTCCATTGTGAAAAAATTAGGAAGATGATTCCTCGAAGCAAGTATTTGGTCAAATCATATCGCTGAATAATTTGATGACTAATCCAGTTATCTTGACCTTTTGTTTGTTAAACAAAATGTGTCTTTAGTTGAGTGATACAAGCATTGATCGCATCAAAAGAACAAGAATTGAATGATTTTGTTGAATATGATTTAAATCACGAAAGATGACATGACTTTTTGACAACCCGTTGTATATTTAGACAATTTTGTAACTCATATTCGAGACACGTATCAAAAACTGGTCTTCTGGATACACGAAAAAAAAAACGACCCGTTGCATTCCTCCAGGAAACACGAACTCTTCTTGCTCCACTATTCGTTCCCTCCATGATGCTCCATCGACGACAAGACTGCATGCAAACTTCCACAGCTGTTCCATCAACTTCGCGTAGAGTTCTGGTAATATCGGAAGTCAACTGATGGAAAATGCATCGTTGGTCGGCTAAGGTGAAATTAAATGTTGAAGACAGGACAAGCAGGCAATATGGCTGGGTCTTTGCTGCTTTCGAGGTCCGTCGAGAATTACCATGTCACGTGGGTCCATATACTCATCCATTCCTCGCACAGGCTTCGAAAGCTGTGTCTATAGGTTCACCCCGTCATAGTAATCACAATGGAGTGTCCTCAAGACGCGAGAGAATACTACGCTGTACACGTAGACACAGGCTAATGGGAATCGTATGGAACATCCTTGTTACCCGGAACATTTTGGTTCTGTGGCTCATTTAGAACTGTTTAAACAGACCTTTGAAGGCACTCACTTTAGCATATACGAGAACAATGGGAAAGTATCGTAATTGTTGAAATATTCGACTCCGCATATTGCGAGTGAAAAAGCAACAGAACAATAATAATATTCAGTAAGAACATTGGGAAAACGACTTTTTGAAGCTTTCATCGATTTTATTAATGTTCTGGATTATTCTAAAAGATCATTAGAAGGTACAATCGTAGAGAAAAGTGCCCAGAGTTTGTACTTCACTGATATTTTGTATTTTTAATGTAACTCCAGTGGAAAAAATCATGAATAAAGTAAGTTTATCATTCAACCGTCTTTAGAATTATTTTTTTCAATTTTTTTAAGTTCTAATGGCGGTTTTCTCAGTCTTCCCTATCGTAACATCAAATCTTTTGGGACTGAAATTTCCGTGGATTTTGCAGTGAAACATACAATTTTGATTTTCACTATTATTTCATATTTTGAGTAGCATTCTTAACGCATTTTTCTATAGAATTTTCAAGATACGAATAGCAGAGATTTGGTTTTTCCTCAAAGTTTTAACTTGCTTTATCTCCATTTCCTGTATCACATCCAACCAAAATTACAAACTTCACTTTTGATGTTCGTATTTTCGTTGACCGGATCAATTGGTTCGCGAGACTATTTGAATAGCTTTTCGTTGCTAGTTTAATCGAGTGCCCCGCCAGCCAATCGATATGCGGCAAATTGACTTGGTGCGTTTCGTACATAACCGGATTGGTGCACGCAGAGTGGTTCACGCAGCGTACATCGTAATCGATCCTCTCGGTGCACACATGCATTACGCGTACATATTCCAACGAATACATACATGTACATGCATGAGTGGTGAGACATATATATATATATATACAATTTCCGGTGGAGGTTTGCGAACGAAGAGTCAAGTTTACCTACCGTTGGATGGACACAGTGCTCAAATGAGCCAAAACGTGTATCAGAAGTTACAGAGGAAATGATGGAATTCGGACCAGTCGTTATTCATTTAAAAAGTCAAAAACTTTCATTTAGCGAATGAAGAATCTGAACGAATCTTTCGAAGCTATGGAAACTTGTCTTCAGAAGCTGTACAAAGGCGTTTGATGATTGTAGAATTCATACTGATGAGAACTTAAGGATACGAAGATACAAAGTTGCACGATTCTGCGGACTACACAAAACGAGAACTAGCCTGACTCGTTTATCGGGAGATTATGGTTGCAGTTGAATACGATTTTTTAATCAAAATTATAAAAATGTTGTAACCCAAGAATCGTCGCACTCTAAACTAGTGGCAGAAATTGAAAAATGCTCACAAATGGACTGGTGTTGTAATTAATCACAAAAAAACTTGAAATGCCATAAGAAAATTTGATCTTGGTGTTGATTAGACAGCAATCCTCTCACACGTTGTTCATTTGGGCAATTAGTCAGAAAACTGTTCACCTGCTTACATTATTGTAAACAGTCACGCCAAACAAGTGGGAAACAAAGATTTTTTCTCAACTGCTTCGCAAATTTGAATGGTTTGCTTAATTTAAATGCAACAAGTTCCATTAGAAAGGTAAGAAAAATAGCTGCCAACGACTGATTCGTCTTCGGGATTTGGTGAAGTTCTAAGAGCAGAAAATTTTGGTTCTAGTGAAAATGAGTGATCTTGGTCTTCCGTTTTCAGAATTCACGTTATATCAATTTTTCTCACGAGTTGTTGAAACTCGTAGAACAATTAGAATAATTGATCTGAAAGGAAAAAAAAAACATTGCAGGTCGCACGTATAGGAAAAGTACACGTGTAAAAAATAGCAATCAATACACTGCCACGGTAATAAAAAAAGTTAAAATTACGACTTTGGAAGAATCAATAAGGAAAAAAGGCTACGAGAATGAAAATTTCTTTCTCGATGTTTCAGTCAAGAAAAAAAAACCATCTGAGAAGCATCGTAAAAGAAAAAAATGAAGATCGACTGGTTACACTTTGTGTTTTTGTGTTTCGGGCTTTTCGGTAAAAACGTTCACTCGACTGATTGGGTGGATGAAATGGTGAGATCCGTGGTAGAAGATTCGGAATTTCGTCAAGTAAAGTTAATAGAGAGATTAGATGATGATGAGCTTTCAGTAAGTCCAGTGATTGAAGAGTTATGCGTGAAGTTGCTGCAGAGTTTCCCTGTGTCGCGAATTAACCTCGGAAAAGATTTTGAACTTCCGGTGAATTCAGTTCCGGATGAAACACTGAAAACGAGAACTCCAATCGACACTTCAGCGACTCTCTTTCTTCTCGTGATCCAGTCTCGCAATAGTTTTCCAATTCCAATGGCGAAAAAATTGATCGATGCTGTGGCTGAGATGGCGACATATCACTATAGCCCGAAATTCTTAATCGTATCATCCGTTGGGGAACCGAGTGTCAATCTGGAGGAGTTCTTGCAGTACGCTTGGACCAAGAAAATACTTGATTTAAGTATAGTCGAATTGGTTGAATATGAAGTCCTAAGAACTTCGATTGCGAGCGGACGTCCAGTCACTTTACCTCTTGCTCATCAGCTCAATCCGTTCAAAAGGGAATACACCAAGAAGAATTGTACAGGAAACATCAAGAGTCTTTTTCCCAAGAAAGTTACGGATATGTGGGGTTACCCTTTAAGGGTCTTCATGATTGAGAAGCCAGATAAAAGCGTCGATACTGTTGCATTTGAACTTATCACGCGAAAACTTAATTGTTCTATTAAACCCACTTTTTTTAAACACGATTGCTGGATTGCTATGTATAATCTGACGAAATCGGATAACATCGATCTATTACCGAATCTGCATCCTTATTATGCCTTAGGTTGGAGGGATACGCTGCGAACAGTATCAATACTATCAGATCCACTCTGTATTCTGGTACCGATTTTGTCGAAACCAGAACCGCCCGTGTCTACGAATTTATTCGTTGGTTTCTTTGTGAGTTTGGGTATTATCCTGATTTTCTGGATCTTTATGCGATTGCTTCGATTTAAATCTCATAATTGGCAAATGTTCAACATTGGCCGAGTACTTTTTGGGATTTCGGTCAGACTGCAACCTCGTAGCAATGTTGAACGTATTATTTTTACGTGTATGCTCGTGATATTCGCCGCTTATTCGTCCATGATCTATTCTGTGATCACGGACATTACTTGGAATAAAACCGGCGACATCGAGTTTGAGTCTTTCCAGGATCTGAACAAATCAGGATTGATACTTTACGTAGACAAATGGAGGTTTGAAGCAGTTTCCGATATTTTTGAGGGTCCCTTGAAATTTATGAGAGATATAATCGTACAAACCGACTCCGCAGAGTTTTGGGCCTTCGTGCTGCCTAATCTCAGAAATTTCACTTGCTTGATCAAGAAAACACTCGCGACCACCATAATCGTAGCAAAAGCAAGAAATGGACATCCTAATGTGAAGCTTGCTCGACCGTGCTTGTGGACGGACAACTATTCTTTTGTAGTAGGGAAAAGATCACCATATCGTCCGACCCTTGATAAATTAATTATGAGGATGCACAGCAGTGGAATTTCCGCAAAGACACTTTCCGACGAACGCAATGCACTCGCGACGGGGGAAGTTGTATACGATTCCGACCCAGAAAAAACAGACCCTTTATATCTAAAGCTAATCACAGTTAGCGTCGTAGGGTATTCAATATCGATCATTGTTTTTATTGGTGAAATAATTTATCATCGTATATTGATGTATAAAAAATCGAGGGTACGACCACTTCCTCCAGTTGTTCATTTCATCGAATAAAATTCATCGAGAATGTTGGAGAGCAAATCGATGTTCATTGAAATTTTAAAAACATTCACATAGACGTTTCACTGAGAATAATTTATTCCTTCGTGTCTGTTTGTCTGTATTACACTATCGCGAGAAACAGATCACGTTTGTTACGCGACCAAGTAAAAAAGACGATTTTTTTCTCATTCTCTCCTTCCGATCGGCTACCAGGTGGATCGAGTAGCTTGGTCCGATGGAAAAGGAAAGACCGAGAAAGGTCCTTCGTTATTAATATTTTTAATCCTGATCAGCCAATGAAGCGAAAAGCCTTTTCTTCTAATATCATTGTTAAATATTTTGCAAATCTGGGTGTTTTTCACTGGTCACTCAAGAATTTAAAAAAATGAAATTGTATCCACTTATTACCCTTCCAAATATTATGTGTCACATAAACTTTTCGCACATCTTTTAAAATAAAATATTCTCCAACATACATCTGGCAATTTTTGTGATTATTTCATCCCTTCTTACTCTTCCGAATAGAACGAAAAAGTACTGACTATAAGATTAAGTTTTATAAATAAAAAAAAACCATAAAACAAGATGAATTTTTTTTCCAACGGGAAATAGTATCTCATTTTGCAAAAGTTTTGTTTTGACAAAATTCTACGATTAAATTTCACGATTTTGGCACTTAATGAAATTAAAATAAATATATCCGCACCATTATCAGAAGAATCTAATAAACGTATGATAATTTTCAAAAAACAACTTTCAAGATTGGTGCACGCAGAGTGGTTCACGCAGCGTACATCGTAATCGATCCTCTCGATGCACACATGCATTACGCGTACATATTCCAACGAATACATGCATGTACATGCATGTGTGTTGAGGCATATATATATATATACAATTTCCGGTGGAGGTTTGCGAACGAAGAGTCAAGTTTACCTACCGTTGGATGGACACAGTGCCCAAATGAGCCAACGTGTATTAGAAGTTACAGAGGAAATGATGGAATTCGGACCAGGCGTTATTCATTTAAAAAGTCAAAAACTTTCATTTAGCGAATGAAAAAAGTTGCCTGTATCAAGTTATCCATGGAACGTATTCGAGATAGAACGGTCAAATAAAATCTGAACGAATCTTTCGAAGCTTTGGAAACTTGTCTCCAGAAGCTGTACAAAGCGTTTCATGATTGTAGAATTCATACTATAGTGGAGTGGAGTTCATACTATAGTATAAGTGGGAAACAAAGATTTTTTTTTAACTGCTTCGCAAATTTGAATGATTTGCCTAATTTAAATGCAACAAGTTCCATTAGAAAGGTAAGAAAATTAGCTGCCAACGACTGATTCGTCTTTGGGATTTGGTGAAGTTCCAAGAGCAGCAAATATTGGTTCTAGTGAAAATGAGTGACCTTGGTCTTCCGTTTTCAGACTTCACATTATATCAATTTTTCTCACGAGTTGTTAAAACTCGTAGAACAATTAGAATAATTGATCTGAGAGGAAAAAAAAACATTGCAGGTCGCACGTATAGGAAAAGTACACGTGTAAAAAATAGCAATCAATACACGGCCACGGTAATAAAAAGAGTTAAAATTATGACTTTGGAAGAATCAATAAGGAAAAAAGGCTACGAGAATGGAAATTTCTTGGTCGATGTTTCAGTCAAGAAAAAAAACCGTCCGGGAAGCATCGTAAAAGAAAAAAATGAAGATCGACTGGTTACACTTTGTGTTTTTGTGTTTCGGGCTTTTCGGTAAAAACGTTCACTCGACTGATTGGGTGGATGAAATGGTGAGATCTGTGGTAGAAGATTCGGAATTTCGTCAAGTAAAGTTAATAGAGAGATTAGATGATGATGAGCTTTCAGTAAGTCCAGTGATTGAAGAGTTATGCGTGAAGTTGCTGCAGAGTTTCCCCGTGTTGCGAATTAACTTCGGAAAAGATTTTGAACTTCCGGTGAATTCAGTTCCGGATGAAACACTGAAAACGAGAACTCCAATCGACACTTCAGCGACTCTCTTTCTTCTCGTGATCCAGTCTCGCAATAGTTTTCCAATTCCAATGGCGAAAAAATTGATCGATGCTGTGGCTGAGATGGCGACATATCACTATGGCCCGAAATTCTTAATCGTATCATCCGTTGGGGAACCGAGTGTCAATCTGGAGGAGTTCTTGCAGTACGCTTGGACCAAGAAAATACTTGATTTAAGTATAGTCGAATTGGTTGAATATGAAGTCCTAAGAACTTCAATTGCGAGCGGACGTCCAGTCAATTTACCTCTTGCTCATCAGCTCAATCCGTTCAAAAGGGAATACACCAAGAAGAATTGTACAGGAAACATCAAGAGTCTTTTTCCCAAGAAAGTTACGAATATGTGGGGTTACCCTTTAAGGGTCTTCATGATTGAGAGGCCAGATAAACGCGTCGACACTGTTGCATTTGAACTCATCACGCGAAAACTTAATTGTTCTATTGAACGTATTAAATTTTTTTGGGATCGCTGGATTGCTGTGTACAATAAAGCGGAATCGGATAACATCGATCTAATACCGGATCTGTATCCTTATTATACCTCAGGTTGGAGGGATACGCTGCGAACAGTACCAATACTATCAGATCCACTCTGTATTCTGGTACCGATTTTGTCGAAACCAGAACCGCCCGTGTCTACGAATTTATTCGTTGGTTTCTTGGTGAGCTTGGGTATTATCCTGATTTTCTGGATCTTCATGCGATTGCTTCGATTTAAATGTTATAATTGGCAAATGTTCAACATTGGCCGAGTACTTTTTGGGATTTCGGTCAGACTGCAACCTCGTAGCAACGTTGAACGTATTATTTTTACGGGTATGCTCGTGATATTCGCCGCTTATTCGTCCATGATTTATGCTGTGATCACGGACATTACTTGGAATAAAACCGGCGACATCGAGTTTGAGTCTTTCCAGGATCTGAACAAATTAGGATTGATACTTTACGTAGACAAATGGAGGTTTCAAGCAGTTTCCGATCTTTTTGAGGGTCCCTTGAAATTTATGAGAGATATAATCGTACAAACCGACTCCGCAGAGTTTTGGGCCTTCGTGCTGCCTAATCTCAGAAATTTCACTTGCTTGATCAAGAAAACACTCGCGACCAAAATAATCGTAGCAGGAACAAGTAATGGACATTCTAATGTGAAGCTTGCTCGACCGTGCTTGTGGACGGAAAACTATTCTTTTGTATTAGGGAAAAGATCACCATATCGTCCGACCATTGATAAATTAATTATGAGGATGCACAGCAGTGGAATTTTCGTAAAAACAGTTTCCGTTGGACGCAATGAATTCCTGAGGAGCGGAGGTCCATACGATTCCGACCCAGAAAAAACAGACACTTTATATCTAAAGCTAATCACAGTTAGCGTCGTAGGGTATTCAATATCGATCATTGTTTTTATTGGTGAAATAATTTATCATCGTATATTGATGTATAAAAAATCGAGGGTACGACCACTTCCTCCACGTGTTCATTTCATCGAATGAAATTCATAGAGAATGTTGGAGAGCAAATCGATGTTCATTGAAATTTTAAAAACATTTACATAGACATTTTGCTGAGGATAATTTATCCCTTCGTGCCTGTTTGCCTGTTTTACACTATCGCGAGATACAGATCATGTTTGTTATGCGATCAAGTGAAAAAGACGATTTCTCTCTTATTCTCTCCTTCCGATCGGCTACCACGTGGATCGAGTAGCTTGGTCCGATGGAAAAGGAAAAACCGAGAAAGGTATTTCGTTATTAAAATTTTTAATCCTGATCAGCCAATGAAGCGAACAGTCTTTTCTTCTAATATCATTGTTTAATATTTCGCGAATCTGCGTGTCTTTCACTTGTCACTCAAGCATTTAAAAAAATGAAATTGTATCTACTTATTACCCTTCCAAATATTATGTGTCGTATAAACTTTTCGCACATCTTTTGAAATAAAATATTCTCCAACACACATCTGGCAATTTTTGTGATTATTTCATCCCTTCTTACTCTTCCGAATAAAACGAAAAAGTACTGGCTATAAGATTAAGTTTTATAAATTTAAAAAAACTATAAAACAAGATGAATTTTTTTTCCAACGGGAAAGAGTATCTCATTTTGCAAAAGTTTTCTTTTGACAAAATTCTACGATTAAATTTCACGATTTTGGCACTTAATGAAATTAAAATAAATATATCCGCACAGTTATCAGAAGAATCTAATGAACGTATGATAATTTTCAGAAATCTTTATACTATCGTTTCATTCTTACGTTACAGATATCAATATTTTCGAAGAACATAAAAAGTTTTATTTTTTACAACCTTCACATTTTTTATTATTTGCCTGTATACAACCTGCGGTTTCTGAGGCGTGCCATTTGTCCAAGTTTCTTCTCACTGCACTTCGAAATAGAGTAAATGGCATTAAGTCTTGACAAATTCCCCAATTCTGTTTTCGTTCAACCGAAGCCATAACATAACATGTATTCGTGATGGTAATAAGCACGCTGAACTCTCTCTCTCTCTCTCTCCCTCTTTCTCTTTCTCTTTCTCTTTCTATCTCGAAAGCAAACGAGCCTCTACTGCATGGAGGCCGTTGACTCTGCAAAAGCTGCCGAAACGCACGCACAACGCTGGTCGTGCCGATGCAACAATAGGGCAACCCATACAGGTATGATAATATTAATGTCGAAACAGAGCCGCAGGTAACATGAAGTTTTGGCTCGCACGCAACTAGAACCAATACAAAAGGCAGCCCCTACATATTTTGTTGTATACAATACTGATGCCTGTAGCGACTCAAAGTTTTCAGTGTGATTTTGGAGATTCCTTTATGTACATACATATCGCATGTTTTATATGATGAAAACTGCAAAATACACACAGCCCATATTTCTAAACATTCAAACATACGTTTCACACTTACATACATTGCGAACTTTTCATCGGTTCTCATAGTCGATGCATTTGTGCTCAAGTTATTTCGATTAAATCGAACTGAAATTTAGAACATGCACACGACTGTTTCACGATCCACCATTGAATTATTTTACCATAGAATCTAATTACATTTTGGACTTTACAGCGCTCATCTAATCAATTAATTTGTTATTATTTTTTTTGTAATTGTATCAGTTTCATTAATTTAATTCCACAGGTTTCATTATCCACGATAGGTTTAAACTAGTTTTTATTCTTCCATCTGTAGCTAAATTGTTACAGGATCTCAATTTTAAATCTTTTTTTTTTTTCGTTTCAAATTTGCTGTTTAATGGAAAAGCCACTGTAATCCGAGCCTCCAAGGCATTAAATTATAAAATATTGATTGATCCTGCATGTGAATTGTCGGTCGCGACAAAAGTGGACTATGGGATATTAGCGAAAACCGCTTTTCCACAATAGAAACCACGTTAACCAATCTCTTTATCTGTTTCTCTCTATCTACTTTGCTATCATCTCGACTGCTGGCTCATATGTTCAGTGTTCGCGGTATCGAGAATAGATCCTACCTCAATAAAGGATATTTTCGAACTCGAGACCGCGAGTACACACCACATTATGGATGTCCACCGGCTCGAACTGGGTTAATGAGTTTACAGCTCGGCGAACGCGAGAACGAGAGAAAGAGAGAGAAAAGGAGAGGGACGTATCAGGGGGTGCGTGGTCATCGTTTATTATCACCCACCCCTGATGCTTCGATGATGAGAGAGAAAGTCGATCGGATACGTCGTGGGACCGATCACCGACACCATACATTCATTACGCAAATTTGTGCTTGATTAATAATTATTAAAGCCGAACATTCGATCCCGACACGCTCTATATCGAGACTGCACTTTTTATTAACGCAAATATTGCGACGATACGATAATTCATACGATTCACCTGATTCACGCATTCGTTCTCAGACTGCGAGAGAACTTGCTGGAGATTTTTTTTTTTTTTTTTTTTACTTTTTCACCTTTCAAGATCAACGACCGACCTCGACACAAAAGAAAAAATGTCTGACTGCGGCGAATACGAGTACCAGATATACACGTCCGTAACCACGCGAACATGCATTATCATTTATTCATTTTCCTCCCATTAATTGACTGAATGTTTCATCGATTATTGAGTGAGTCTATTTTTATATTTATTTTTTTCTATAAAAGTTTTTTCGATTACACAATAAAAAGAGCTGTTGTAGAGCACATTGGATTTCCAGGTAAAAATGTTTGTTAATGATCGGTTTAAAAAAAGGTTATTTTCAATAGTTCAATAACGATCTCTCCACAAAATTTTAATATATTTCCTAGCTTGGGTAAAACAAAGTTTCCAAAATCCGATTCCTGCATCCCCATATTTCTAGATCAGATTGTTTATTTTAAATTTTTTTAAAAATAATTACTATGTTCAAAATTTAAATATTTCCACTTATCTTTATTTCGATACATTCAAAATTATAGGCTGTAATATTTCGAATGATTTGTTCCCATTCATATAATGTAATTTCGATATAGTTGGACAAATATTCTAGTAACATTTTGATGCAACCAATTCAATGAGAGAGAAAATGTTCGTGCATGCACTTTCCTTGCGGTTGCATTGAAACGACTTCCTTTCACTGGAACATAAAGCTGTGATCCTAAAGTTTGGAGGAGAAAAGAGAGAGAGAGAGAGAGAGAGAGAGAGAGAGAGAGAAAGAGAGAGAGAGAGAGACCAAGAATTCTGGGCATCTGCCCGTTCAGTATAATCCAATCCTATGGGCATACCCACAAGAGCACAAGAGATTCTAGACATATATATCTATAGAAATATGAAGATATAAGTGCATATAGGAATAAGGTTTACGTCCTACCGTTATATACTGACGAAACCCTTTATACCGAAGATAATTTCAGTACACTGGCCATGACGTGCGTTCCAGTACATTCAATAGAGGATACACACACACATTATGTGAAATTATGGTGAACGGTTGAACGATGTACGACGAAAATGTATAGAAACTTGCTCTTCCGAATATTCTGTATTAAAATCGATAAAATCACTATCGAAATTTCAAACATAATGGCTTTTGGTGACCGAAACACGTTTCACTATAATATCAAACATTTTCGTCACTCACTTATTGCTTCCGGTCTTCACACACTTCGTTTCAAAATTATACAATCGATGGAGTCCAATTTATAAAGATGAATGGACAATTCGAGTAATTGCTTCGTTTCTCTCTGCCATTTCAATCTTTTTTTTTCGTTTGTCTGTTGTTTTTCTGTATTTTTTATTTGTTCGTTTTTTCGAATCGACATCGTTCAAAGTTTCAAGACGATTGGGTTTTTGGGAAATTTTATCGAACGGGCTGAAGGACTTAATTGAATGAACGACGGATGGGAAGTATCGGAATATACGTTTAAAAGAAATCGAAGAATCTTCCGGGTGTTGGAATCAGGTTGGAAAAAGAGGAATGTGTACTCTCCAAAGAAAGACTTGGCCTGATTGACTTTTCATGAGCGAACTCTAATCGACAAAGTTTTTGGAACGAGAACAACTCGAAATTGAGACGAAGCCAGTCTTTTCCCTACTTTTCTATTTTGAAAATATTTAATTATTGATATTAATGGAGAAACAAACGAAAATAAATAAAAAATCTTGACAAAATGTCAATGATTTGTTTATTCTCTTCCTTTTTTGTTTGTTGGTTTCAACAAATGTGTAAAAGTACTCTGTGTAGTTACTCTGGAATAATTATGTGTTTTGTTCTCGGCCATTTTCTTCTTTACTTTTTGAAAAGTCGCAAACATTGAATTTTGCAAAATTGATTACTTCGTTCAGAATTTTGTTGTCAATTCGTTTCTCGCAGGTAAAAAAAAGCGAATTATTGAACCATTGAATTTCTGGTAAATGTTTGCTCCAAATACTTCATCGAATTTTTTCTTTACGTCTTGTCGTCATGCTTCATCACCAAACAATTTACTCGTACAATAGAACGGAAAACCAGGAAACTGTGCTTCGCCACAGTTTTGTCGTCCAGCGAGATGAAGAACCGTCGAGATTATTTCATGTACTGTCGAGCTCCGCGTTAACCGGGTCACTGAAATCTTTTGTTTCAACCCGTCGAGTCTACTCGACGTGAACTATCAAACGTATATATAACGATACGCTCAACTGCTGTACGAGAATTGTTGAAGTAACCAAGACCAAGAATTAAAGAGTAAAGACTCTTGAAGTTCGAAAGGAACGCACAACCGAGGAATATTCAGTTGACAAACGAAAACCTTTTGTAGAACTTAACGGAACAGTCATTTCGATAAATCGCCAGACGACAAAGATCTCCGATGAATTGGCCGCATTGAAAACGTTGAAATTTTTTCATTTCAACAAGAAATTAATTCACTGATATTAAAAGAGATGTTATTTGTAAACGACCCTATAATTGAAAAAAAATCTTAACGAAAGACGAATCTTAAATTAAAGATATTTTTTATAAAAATTTATTAGTTGATATTCAATATAATTACGAAACGAGGTCAGAATTTCGATCAATTTGATTGATCTTTAATTGCATCAGAGTATCAAAACGCCTCGATCAAAGTTTGATCTAATCGAAATAATCTCTTGTTCTGGGCTGTTGGAATTGAAGTATAGCTGCAGGCGTTTCAGATATTCTGGCGATACGTGATCTCCGATCGTTTAATGGCTTACGAGAGTTAGGGCTCAACATTAAATCGCACGTGGCGAGGAATATCACAGAGCTTTTGTCTTTTCCTTCTCGCGCAGTCTTCGAACGTTAATTCCAAACGGATTTACCATGCCCAATGAAAGGGATTCGTGATTCAAAGCTCCCGAAACTCGTTCGTTTACGTTCCGAAGCGAGAAAAGGGCGTAACAGAAGAGTTTCAAAGGGCAGGGTGTCTTTTATTACCCGGAGAAAACCGGGATTGGAAATCGTCATTGAGAAGGAAAACGATTTTATGACAATGAGAACAAGTTTTCGGATTGCTATCAAAAAGGGGAAATTACTGTGACTATTGCAATAAATCGGCCACGCTCCATTTTTTCAAGTTTCAAACAAATAAAATGATACGATTCTACTGTTTACAAATTTATAATCAACATTCATTGCTTTGCTAGAGTATATTTTATTCCCAACGAAATAGAATTCGTTCTCTTTTTTTGTTTGCACGATTCAGAGGATTAAATTGGATCACTCGTGTCGACTAATTTAAGATGCAATTCGAGCATCCTATTCGGACTCTAGGGTCTGAAGTATACCGTGTATAAAACACATTAGCTTGTCATTTTCTTTCGACCTGCTGTCCTCTGCCGGATCACAAAGGAGAGAAGGGCTCGTAAAAAATCCACACTCCGTGACACCCGGAGATCGTTAAAACTTTAAAAAGAACCGGTAGCCGGCTATTTTATTGCTGCCATAATGCATACCCTGGCTCACGACGCATCCTCGGAACGACCTCTCAAAGCCTTTATAATATTTGAGACTCTTCTCCCTCTTGCAAACTCTAGATTGGCACTTGCATTGATTGCTCCTCTAAACCCAGGACTAATCATTAAGCAACATTACGCAGACAGTATGAATTTAAAAGTTTTTTTTCAAAATAATTATCTACGAAAAGAAAATCACGTGATATTTACGAGCTTTCATATTTCCTCATTAAATAATTGGATGAAAGCTGTTCAAGAATTAAAATCAACAATCAAGGGAGTATTTAAACTGCTGAGAAATTCTTGTAAAGTGGAAAACGTCAGAGCTGCACAATGATTTTTCATAATGATGCACTTCAGCCAAAGTCCAAGTATTTCTACGTCAAACACCATCGTGCATGTTGATCCACCCCGTCGAAAAGCAATCACCGATTCGACAAACTTGCATCCAAATATGGTAGTTACGAAGAACTTTCCTGATTGCAACTTTGCGATCCGGAAGTTGTTATCCTGCTGGCAGAAGATGGACTCAAAGAAATGACGAACTTTGCTTATACTTCTCGAGTCGTCGATATCGAAGAAGGCAAATGCTCGGTCTGCAAATTTGCGTGTTTTCATTAGGTGGGCAATGTCGACGGAGGTTGACATTTCACCCAAGATCACTCGTTTTTCCATGCTCTTTGGGAGAACTTCAAAGACGTCAATTTGACAAGCCAAAGAACCAAGAACACGTGAAAAAGCCCTTACATTCTGCATCGTGTAACAACGATCGGACGAATTGAAAATTCTGGAAAAAAAAGACAAACTTTTTTTCCAATTAATTTCAACCTCGAAACAACCGACAGGGTAACAAGTTACGAAGGGAGGGTTCGAAACGAGAGCTCGGATGTACGCGGTGGATAAAATGACCAATTTATTTCAGCGTATCGCAACTTTCGTACACCTACCAACGTATACATTTTGGTTTTCCCTCGTTTTCCATTAGCATGGAACAGCAGGGACGTTACTGACGGTATCATCGATCGCTGATAGGCTCAACGACCTACGGCTATTTTCCACTTTTCTCCGTCTACAGGTAGTTTTTATTCCAAATTTTTCAGCCAATCATTAGAAAACATTAAGCGATTTATTTCCAAAATAGCCTCGAGAAATAATAGAATAATAATTATAATAAAAAAAATTCATCTTGGAATTGAAATAAATGAACAGATTCTTTCGCTCATAGCCCGGTGGTGAAAAATGAGAGATAAATCTTGTCGAGATTTAGTACCTTCAGCGTCATAATTCGAAGCAAACAAAAAAAAACGAAGTGAAAGTAAACCCTGGGCAGAAAATATTGTCCGGAAAAGTAGAATATTCCGAGAAAACTTTTTCAGCTAGTCGCTTACCTTGCGCCACAGCTTACCTGCTGAAAAACAGTGCGAAGGAAGAAAAAGTAGGGGTTTGAGAGGAACCAAGAGTTTTACGGTAAGACGGGGAGCTTTCGTAGGACGCGATATAACATTCTTGGAAGAGCGTTGGAAAGGAATAAAAGAAAGAGACTTGAGTAAAACGGAGGAAGAGAGAAAAAGAAAAAGTCAGAGGAAGAGGAAGAAAGAGAGAGAGGGGGGGGGGAGAGGGCGAGTAGAACAAAAGTTGTACAAGTCCATAAATATTGCTGAGGAAAATGCAAGAGATTTTTCGTAAATTCGGCCTTCTTAGTAATGTACTTTTTGTCGAGATGTCTCGGTTCCTTATTCCCTTACTTTTTCACAACTCCGCCATTTCGCATTCCATTTTCAAGATTGGTTCGAACACATTGTTTACATCGAAAATTCGTGAGCACATTGAAAAAACAATTCAATATTGAGAAAGAACTGTTACGTAACCTAAAAACACGCTTTGATTACACGATCACCAGGAAAATGGGAAATAATTTGGCAAATGAATGACTTTTAAATGATGTGAAAAACAGAAATTTTATTGGACGTTATCTTTGAATACATTGAGGTTACTTTATAATTATAACGAGAGAAAAAAGCGAGTTGACAAAGTGAAGAGGAACGTACCAGAGCCACCGAGGTGGGATCTTTCTTTTTAATGTGGTGATTAAGACCGAGAACGTGAGATCAGATAACCCAGCAGACATTACATGTGTATCATGCACATATTAGTCTACACACAAGGACGAAGAGTGTGCATGGCGTGAAACGAGGATGGACACAAGTGGCGGCCTCTAGTGGCAAAGTGCGGTTGTAAAATTCCACTGATCCCGCAAAATGCAGCATTTCTCTAGAGAATAAAGGTGAGAAGAATTAGAGATCCTAGTGTGGTTGGTTGGTTTCTTCAGTCATAACACGTTCTTGAAAAGATACCTTGGAAAAAGGTCCCGGGGGTAAAATTTCATAATGTTGAGGGGCGAGCAGTACTTCAAATAGTCTTGCTTGGTATTCCAGTCGTAAAAATTCAAGTCAGCGATACATTTTTGACCATTTCGCCGTGTTATTTACATGTCTCTGGGCTCTCGTATTAAAAAGAATGAGTGTAAAGGGAAAGAAAAGAAAAGAAAGCGTGAAATCAAATGAATTTATAATTCGGATTGAGAGAACGGATTGTTCGTTCATGACAATTCGATGCATACGAAGAGAAACGTAGGTATTGTCTTTTGGGAGATGGATCGACCAGAGAATTCCGAAACTTGGAAGATTGGCAAATTCGTCACCTGGAAGTATTTGCATCTGCTGCTATGAACAGGCATCACGATGAGCTCGATATTGCAGAAGAGTGAGAAACAAAGATGCAAGCAGAATGCAACAATATTGCAACAGAAGGTAGAACAGAGGAGGATAAAGCCCGGTTATTAATTCGTCCGGATGTCTCACGAAGACCAACGCGCTCGAGTGATGGGAACGTCTGTTGCTTCCATTGTGCATGGGCCACGACTCTCATCATACTGAGGAATGTTGAATTTGGTATGGCATGTCCTTCGGGAAAACGTGACGACGTTTCTGAGCAAACTGTTATTCCGGCAGGACATTTGGGGATTGTTGACAGTTGAGGAAATTAAGGTTGATGGATGGGCCATTTTAATGTTGGATGAGATTATTGGCAAGTTGGTTTTGCAAAAGCTGTTTCGTTCGATAAGAATATATTAAAAGTATTAAATGTGCATACAGCTATTGATCCAGTGATCCTGTTCAAGATACAGGATGTTCGATCCACCACGAATGCAAGAGATTCCCAAGGCCTGTCGCAGCTCGTATATAGGTGGGCATGGTATCAAATTCCCTTGTCTGTTCTACGGTACAGGTTGAGGCGGTAGGGTTTGTTTGCATAGAGAAAAAAGTGTTGGTGGCAGGCTGCTAGTGGATCTTCGTGTCGAGTGTGCTTGGCGAACCTGCTGGCTGCTTTAGAATCCTCTGGGATGTTGAGGAACATTGCCAGTTCTTCTACCACGAGCGAGAAAAGTCCGATAACCATGAATCCACTTTTGGTGCTGGTATGCGAGGACATTGGTGGTGAGGTTGGGCAGGATGAGAGTGAAGTAGAAACAGGAGAGCGGGATAGAAAGTGGTCGAGGAGAGTATAAGAGGAAAGCAGGAGGGGCGGGGGGGGGAGGGGGCTTGCACCCGGTTCTTTCTAGAACTATGTATAGTGATGGTTAAGTTGATGCAGCCTGTACGGAGTAGAATCTCGAATACCAAAGGTTCGTGACTGTGGAAGAAGAGGCAAGAGGAGAAGGAGAGGAAGAGTCCCTTCAAGAAGCAGCATCCAACAGGAGATCGCATGGTGTATAGTGAGAGCACTCCTGTAATTCACTTCTTGCGAGAAAGAGACCTTCCAGAAGCGCATACAGTCAAGTTGCTCGGCGTTCGTTCGCCACGAAAGATCACGATGCCAAATGGACAAAGTCAGAGAACTCGAGAGACAAAAGAGCTGGCAACGGCAGAAGCTTCTCTTAATGTTCTTATTGCATTGGATTCGATACGTCAAATACATTTATATATTTTCTTTTATACACGAATAGATGGTCCGCTCTAGGCACAATCGGTTGAAAAAAAAGTTACTTTATGTTTTCAGGATAGTTACTATTCCTCCAAGCTGATTGGAAGATCGTCGTTAAATCTAGACATAAATCTCATTCTCTTTTAATTCGGGATTGCCTAGAAAAACACTGCTCATCTCCGCCAGGCCGCGCGTTACTCCCCTTCCCTTTTTCATTTTTGTTTTCTGCCACTACACCCATTCCTCGGAGTATAATTTATCTCCGCGAGCTCAGCACGCCGCTTTTTCTCTTCATTCCGTTTCGTCCTTTTTCAATATATCTCCCCTTTCTTCCCTTCGCTCTTTCTCGTGTAGCACGCTCGCTCGAACCCTAGCCTCGAGCCTCCCGTCATCATCGCTTTAACAGCCTTCATCTCTATACTCTGTTATAACCATCCTCCGTCCTATACATATTCGTTCTTTTGGAATCACGTACCAACTTCTTCTTATTCTCCTTTTTTTTATCTTATCCTCTTTTTTTATCACGTTCTCCATCAACTCACATATTGCTTTCACTTATTTATTTTTTTTCACCCAAAATTTCGCACTTGTTTCTTCATCACGATTATCTCTCGCTAATTTACATGGATTTTTAGAGGCATTTTCGTTTTCAATCTTCGTTCAAATGTTCTTCAAAAATCTCTGCTTCTTTTTGGCTGCAATTGTGATAAAAATAATGAACAAAAGTGTCGTTGGCGTATCTGAAAAATCGTCATAATCCAATTGGAAGTTTGGTGTTTCAAAAGGTCAGTTTCTCAAACAATTCCTACCCCAGAAAGCACAAATTTCACGATCTTGGGCCACACAATAATCAACCCGGTGGAAATACCAACAAGTTTCAAAATCCATATCAAATTATTTTCAATGTAAATTGTCCTCCGTGCACACAGACACATTGGACATTGAGCACTGGACTATAAAGGAACCGATTTTCCGTTTCTCCAGCAGTGACTTTTCCTGTTACCAATATCCCAGCAGCGAAGAAAATGTAGAGACTCACGGAAACTGCGAAGTAACGCGTTTTTGTCTATTATTATTCTGGGATACGCGCGAAATCACCGAATGAACAGAGCAATAACAAAGAAGAACCCGAGCATTACGTAATATTGACGGATGGCAAATTTCTTGCAAAAAAATTAAAACTTTTTCATTCTTTTGTATTCACAGTCACGAAAACTTTGCAAACGCTATTTTTATTGCTGCATGACCATTGACGTTGAACCACGACTTTCTTTTCATATCAAATCCGCAATCTCATGCAGATCAGTCACTCTCAGGTGTACCGATGTTTCCGACATGTGGCCCAATAACCAAACATTCAAAAAATGTCATTTTAAGAGGCTGACAATCTTTTTTGACATTTCAAATGCTTTTTTTTTGTCTTGTCATGGGGATTGTGGAGCTGAACACATTCACACTAATAAGTGGTTGTTGCTTTGTTGTTTTTTCTTCAAGAAACTTTCTGAGGTCGATTTTATACAGAATTTTTGTTGTTGTACGCGAAAAAAAGTTTTTATGTGCAAAGTTTTAATCGGGGTCATTAAAAACGGCTGCCCATTGAAGTCGATGAAATAAACAAAAACAAAAAAATACATAAACGACGAATCTACTGTTTAGTAAGTCGACAAACCCTTGGAATATCGGAGTATTTTTATATTTTCAACTGTATCATTTCAGAACCTGTATACATGTAATTTTCACACTCTCTTTATTCGAGGCACAAAGAGCTGAAAATCCTCAAAGGCAAACTTCGCGTACTCGTTGACTCTCTAGCAGGTGCAAAAATGCGCGTCATCAAAAGGACGGAAAGTAATGTATATTCTCACCTAAAGAGGAGACGAAGAACACCTGCCACTCTCGTGTCGAGTCACGAGAACGAGACACTTGGGAGAAATGGGCAAATCTGCTCGTCGCTCGAGTCAAGAGGTAAAATCATACAGTCGCTAGAGACAATGTTACGTCATCTACGCCCATTAACCTTAATACGATCGTTTGCATAGCTCTCTCTCATAATATCTGAGTATATTATAGTTAAGACAATTGCTTTGTGCAATAAGAATTTTACATTTTAATTCTTCTGCTGCATCGTATACATTTACATATTTTCATATATAATCCAATTATTTCTGAATGTTGTGAAGTGTCAACAATTCGTAAGTTAAGTTTCTTTTGCCTCCACAGCCATAAATTAAATACAAAAAAGTACTTAGACCTGTTATTGAATGTAAAAAATCTGTCTTAATGGATACCCTGACTTACGATTTCAAAGTTGAAACTCTGTGAACAGTGGATCATGCGATGGCGAGTTAAATAAGTTCGGTCCAGGCAGAAAAAAAAAACTATTATTTTAGGAAACTTTTTTTTCATGAAACTTTTGTACTCTGAGAGTTATCACGAGTTAAATGAGTTTTGTAACATACGTAAATGTATGGGTATGATTTTATGTAGAAGCATTTTTACCACCGTTTCAAAAGTTCAAGTTGCACATAATTCATTTTACTTAAATTGTGAGAGAAAGTGAAAATCCGATGTCATTTCATTTATTTAAAAGGTTTCTTTTGGATGTTGATGACGATGCGATTAATTTTATTCACAGAAAAATCTACAGACGAAATAGTGTTATACGACACGAAACTTGGGCCTGGCTGAGCTCTGGACTTTTGAATGTTGTGCTCGGAGCTCGATGCTCAAAAACACGTAAAGGTGAAATATAAAAGTCGAGCATGAAGTCTAAACAAATATTTGCGGTGAGATTCGTACGCCCCTGTCCAAAGAATATGCTCAAAGAAAACTGGCACCTTTTGCTGCGTGGGCGATGGAACAAAATGTGCAAGCACGTTACGCTCGTTGAAAAAAGACTTTTCTCTCTATGTGCGTGCTGCTCACATATTGATGTTGCAACAGTATGTGTGAAAAATGTTACGAGACTTGTATGAAGGAATCAGGTCATCATAATTTTGGAACTGAATTTTTGTCATTCGTGGATCAGCAATTGGAATTAACTGAAATAAATGATCAAATTAAATATGAATTATTTATGTTGTTTTAAACCGATTTGATTTTTTATTCATTCAAATTCGAAGGAACTAGTTTGCTGTTGACCCAAAAATCAGAGCTCAATAAATTGAGTTTTCAATAATTTATTCATTTCTGGGGAAAAGAGCTTTTGGAATAATTTATTATTCGTTTTAAAAATGTTCAAACGTTCTGTTTGGCTCTCGATCTTTTACAGTGCATCGTATCAATCTCGTCACGTTTGCTCTGCGTTTTTTTTCTTCTTTCGCGTTTCTACGAAATACTGATCAATCATTCACCGAGGGTTATTCATGGGAGTGGGCACTTTGTATCGATTACGACGTCGGAGAGTAATTACCCTTGTAGTACGTGTATCGAAATTTTTCAATGGGAGAGTGGAAAAGAGGTTTGGGAAGAGTGAGGAGGAAAAAGAGCGGCAACAGGGAAAGGTGAAGAGAGAGAACGAGCGAGGTAGAGAGAAAAGCTCAGCGACAGCCTGGAAATATATCGAACAGACTGTTGTAAAAGAATGTCATTTTTTTTAGTGCAGCGAAGGTATTTGGTATGTGAGCTCAAGTTTAGAATGACCCTTCAGTTGCTCCACCAATAATGTAACAAAAAACTGATGTTTTAGAAAACTCCAATGTTCATAAAACTCGACTACACATTTTAATGAATTTTTTTCATTCGATGAATGAGAACAAAATCCTTAGAAAAGGACGAAAAGAAACGAAAGAACGTTAATTGAGAAAACAAAATCCAAAAAGTAATGATTTTAATCAGATTTAGTTGCCAGGGAAATAAATTATTATTTCAGATTTCTATTTCTACGAAAATGTGTCAAACGAAGCAGCCCAGAATAATCATCCAAGAGATTGCTTTTTTTTTTTAGTGTTATTTCGTTTCCGTGAGAAAACAAAAATGTAAAAACGTTCTAAATGAACAATATTTCATTTGATAATCACGGGATGCAGAAGTGAGAACCAGGATTAAATGAGCGTCACTTTTATTATGCTAATAGAATCATCTCTCAGGGAAAAGACTTTGCATTATGATGAGAGTGCAATGAAAGCATCTTTTCAAGCAACTATACATTTGTCTTCGTTATGAGGAGTGAAAAAGTGTTCACGATTATGCACATGGTTAGTCTTTGTATAGATATATGAAAATGTTTGAAAAACTCATAAGGATTTCTTCTTGTCTGTTGCTTGCTCAGGGAAAACGTGAAAAATGCGTTATTCTCGAGTGGGTCAACGGGGCTCTTTCTAGAAGTACGTAATACAAGAAACGAATTTATACGTATACACAGCGTAACTGAAGTTACAATGACATCAGAGAATGGCCTGAGCTTAATTTTCTCTCCTCTCTTTCTCTTTCTCTTTCGCCCTCTCAAGTCTACGTAAGAGTTTGCCAAAGAGGATTCTAAAGAAAACTGGAAAATAGTCTAAGAAAAAACACGATGCAGCTCGACGTAAATAGTGGGAAAATCAAGAACGTTACAAACGAACACAAAGATAAGAAAAACAGCAATAATCTTTTGCAAAATAAAAACAACAGCGGCAAGAAACGTTGACTCCAAAATATACTAATTGAAATACATTTTGGTAAAAAAGAGAAGAGGAGATGCCAAAAACAAAGATCCTTCCAACAATATTTTTCAGACTAAAAAAAATTATCAATTGGATCATTTTCTTGTTTATCTGAAGAAAAAAAACAAAGATATTCAAATAAAAATGAAAAAATTACTGCAAAAATCAATCGAATGAGCTGGGCTTGTAATTTTTGCACGACTGCAAAATGTCATTGGTTCCTAAATTTTTTTTAGGAATGCCAAATCAAAGGGTGACTGTCAAATAAACATTATTTAAGAAAAATCGAATTATTTGACTTTTCTCAGTGTCTGTAAGCCCTTCAAAGTCTTTTCTGTGACTCGATCCATTTTCCAGAGTAAAGGAAAATAGTATAGTAACAAAATAAGGTATGTATGGATACAAGTGTGTTGAACTAGGACACATTAAAAGGAAGAACAAAGTACGAGGTGATGCACAGAACCATCATCGTCCTATGGAAGCTGGAGACTTTTCTCTTAGTCTCTGTCTCCCTTTTTCTTTCTCTCGGGACCTCCCAAGTGTGACAGAGGTCGTCGAGCGGTAGTGCGGAATGCTGTACGGGTAGTTCAGGCGAGGCGAGATGCGGTAACTCCGCGTGCAATGCAAACGGTTATCTTTTTCTTTTTTTTCACGCTAAAGCACACAAGGGAGGGAGAGAGAAAGAGAGGGAGAAAAAGGCTAAAGCATTCACTGAAAAAAGTCGACTCGTAGCTGTGTCTCTGTTGGTTACGACTCACACCCACATACACACAAAATACGTAAATATATTTTTCATATGTATCTACAGTTTGTTGCGAATACAACACAGCATTCCATAAATTCATTTATGCATTCTGCACGCTCCTCGATCGCTATACTTTTACTGATAAAAACAAACTGTCCAATATTCTCGAACACATAACGGTGGCTTCGAGTTTAAAAAAAAAGCTTACTCCGTATGTGTGCGTCGGCCACACACAACCCTACGCTTGTCTCCACTGAAAGTCTCAAAAAGTATAAAAATATGGCAAAATAGACACAAGTATTAACAATATCTTCAATTAACAAGGTTAAAATCCAACTTCAAGATTGTCGTGAAAGAATCTTTTTTTTCCTTATTCTGGTACGATCGCTAACAACAAAAAATTGAACTAAATCATACAAAACAAATGAAACTCGTTTATTGGATTTATAAATATATATACACATGTAAGAAAAACAGCGTTGAAGATATAACAAATCCTGGTAAATACAGGCAAATGCAACGAGGTTTGTACAGTGAGTGCATTCGCTAGAATTATTCGAGTGATGACGACAGCAAGAGAACGGGAGAGAGTAAAATGGTGAAATAAAAGGAAAGAAAACTAAAATGAAAGCCACCAGTCAGAGTGCAGCATGTATTTAACCCGCTTCGTATCCAATTTCTACTGTACACTGGTGTATATATTACGTTACGTTCGCACGAGAAAATAAAAATAAAATTAAAACGATAACAAAAAGATAGAATAAAGCAACAAAAAAAAGAAGAAAAGTGAGTTTTCTCGTGGCACGGAAAACTCTCGAATAAAAGTGGATAAAAAGGACTGCAAGGCTTTTTCGAGTTGGAAATTACTCGGTGCTAGGGTGACAGTGTTGCGAACAGTGTAAATTTAGTTTCTACACCTTTCTCCTGTAAAGTACGAGAAGGCGAATGTCGTGATCGCACTGTTTCCGGCCATTGCTACTTTTTTTTTATGAGACTTCAAGTTTAGGCAAGACGGTGAGCTCGATGACGTCACGGCGTACAGATTTTATGGGTTTCTAGACGAAAATATCATTTTAACATTAACGAATGAAAATTACGAAGGAAAAACAGTGGAAAAAAGTTTCTTTCATGTCCGTTTGAATGAAATCTCAATCCTTATCCTGTAACATTCTGATGAAATGTCTTGTGTTAATTGTCGAGTTGATTAAGATGATGAATTTAACGATAAAGTTGATTTCATTAATGATTCAGTTTTGATTGATCGACGATATCTTTTTTTCTTACAGTCGCGTCAGCGAGTATTTGGGCTTTTCTCTGAGCAGCTGCTCGTTGGGAGAAAATCTTCGTTACTCCCTTGGACTCTTTCTCGAGAAAAGACAATTCTATAAGCCACCACGCTCGACGGAACGCTCGAGATGAATTCAGTGGGATTGAGGAGTGTCCTCGGGGCTGATTCTCGACTGACGAAATGAATTTGCTCTTGTCCGAAAGATCTCTGTCTTTGAAATTGAACGAAGGAACTATGTCAATAATGTCGAGAACAAGAAGCGGATGGATGAAGGAAGAAGGGTATGGAAAAAGAAATATGGCGTCGAATGGGAATAATAAGTCGATGATTATACGATGGTTGGCATAATTTAGAAGTAAAATTTTTTTTCCCGTTCACGACTTTCTTTCCCCCGACTCGGTAATAGGAAATATTTCCAACAAAATCTAACTTCTGTCTATGAAAAATTTATTTAAATCTATTCAGCCTGACTGTCAGACGAACAAACTTTTTTGCCCTCAACAGATTTACAAGTTTAGAGATTCGAATGATTTCGCTGTTTTTTTCTTATAAAGAACGAAGTAAATTTGTGATACAGCTGCTCCGAAGAACCAAACACACGAGGTACAAAGAAGGGATGAAAAATCTTCGGAAAAAAAGTTGGACGAAGATCGATGATAGCTGCAGAGAAGCTTTATCCTTCTTACGATATACAACAGTAAATATTCTGACGGTTTAGCTGTCACGTTTATCCCGCAGTGGCCCTTCCATCTTGACTTCTTTATCCTTCAATACACTCTTAGCCATAACTTCCTCTTACGTGGCTCCATCTTGCGATTGAAATAGCTTTTTCCAACGGTAAACTTTTGCAACGTTTCAGGAAATATTCAATGGAATATCCTCTGCTACACAAAAACCTATATCTTTAGAACTTTCTGTATAGATATAGATGATGAATTTTTTTCCCTGCAGAACGAACGACTAAAGTAGTTGAAAGTTCGAAAAACCCGACGAACTTAAGTGATCTATATACAGAATTGATGGCCCATAAGAGGCTGACCAGACCATCGAAGGTGTTATTTCTGGTGGCAAAAATATGTCTTTCTAGTCAGTGTAGAGCTTATATCAGGAAATCAAGATTCGCTTTTGCAAGTTTTTTAAACCTGATGTCGTTGCGTCAAATTTTTTTGCTTCTCGAGGTGGAAATGACACGATTAGAGTATTCGGGATATCACTTTTGTTTTTCATGAGGATTCAAGCTGTCGATATGTTATGGGGACTTTGAAAAAAATCCCGATTTGTTAACCGTGTTGAGTTTTTTTGAAACTTTTTTCACCGGATGACGACGAAGACGAAAGTCACCATGGTCCACTCTCCCGTAACAATGGATCGGGCTGGGCAGGAGTAAGAGAGCAAAAGGGGAAGTGGAAGGGCACAAGGGAAGGGAAAAATGAACGAAGCCATGCATGAAAATCCGTTGAAACATTAATTAACGTTGGACCGGTGGCAGTAATTAAAAGTAAATCCCTCTCTCTCTCTCTCTACCTCTCTCTCTTTTCTTCTTTTTTTACCTCGTTCTTCTTCTCGCTAGACAGCTAACCTTTCGGTTGTACATGCTCCGTAGTGGCGAGATATTCTGATGAAAAACTTTAATTCGTAGTCTCGAGATTTGTTGAGGCACACGGTATCTCGGTTCGCTAATTACTGAGGAACATTTAAAGGACCTCATTTTCTCAATTCGTCGCCCACGAATAAATGAAGAATTGTGTTTTTACGAGATGTAAATCTCGAGATGATCCTCGTAACAAAAAAAAACACCCAAAACAAAACGAAAAACTCATAAATCCAGCGTAATTACTGAAACTTTGGTGTTGAAAGATCGCAGAATTTCATGAATTTGCTATGAAAATGCAATGAATTTCAAATGAGAGTTGTGAAAAATCAAATTATTGCTTTTATTCATAATTTCAATCGTTCGTTAAATCCAGCACGAATCTCGGAGTTTTCATCTCGTTCGCTTGAACATTCCACTCGAGCAATTTCAAGGCAATTAACCAAATAGTTTCATAAACATTTTCTCGAACGAATTTTTGAAGAGGGCTTCGGAAAATTGTTACATTCATTTCAACCGAACAAAAAATTGTAAAATATCAAACATTTTTCTCAGCTTGAAAATCTGTTTAACCATTTCTCTGTTTTATCAGAATGAAAAATCATTATGAGCAGTTTTTACAATCTTAAAATTCCAAAGTTTTCGAAAAATTCTCATGACATTGTTGAGAATGACAATTAAACATCAAAAAAATGTTGATTTAGAGTGCACGCCGTGTAAATTAACTTTAAGTACGGATTTAGCAGCCGCAAACCAAAGAAAATGAATTTGCAATGTTGGAATTGCAGGAATTGTGGGAAAGCATCAGGGAAAACGTTTTGGTGACACACATGGACACGGATATGCTGTTGTTTCTCGGAGCTAAGCCAGGGACCACAATTCTCTGTAGATTAGGGCGTTCCAGATCCTTCGAGGCCCTCGGCGTGCCAGAGAGTAGCGAACTTTACGCATAATCTATTCGTCTGGTGTGTCTGACCGCAACCAGCCGTATTTACTTGTACATCGTGGCGTGAATATAAGGCCAGTAGGATCGTGAACCTTTGGAGCTGCCGTGGGCAATGATGGGGCGAATATCTAGTCGGTCCACAGGGTTTGTCGGACTTGGTTACGAGCGATAAACGGTCTCAAAGGTGGTTTCAACGTTTCCTCCTTCCCCAACAAGTAACAACGAGTTTTCAACCAAAGCTTTACAACACATCGAAACGTTAAACCTAAACAGACATTTGTGAACAAGAAAGCTCGGCTTACTCTAAACCAAGCTTTTACTTCATTGATCAACGTTATTATGTACATCGCTAAATTTCCCTCCGAGCAATCTGCGATACAAGTCGAGGATGAAAAGCGATTTCTCGGATAAAACGAACACAATGATTTGTTATTAATTGATCGACGGTATCACATCCATTTCATAAATTATCGTGACATCATTTTCGAGATAAAATTCTCATTATTTTCCCAAGATTTTTCATTCACTGATATTTTATTGGTCGTCGAAAATGTTAGAGTTTTTAACCAATTGTTCGGAAGAATCTTCAGAAGTTAAACGTGAAAGAAAATCTTCATTTTTCCTTCCAACATTTATTCTTTTGATTGTTCGAGGCAAACATTTTTTCTTTGGGTGCAGCAATTGATTCGAAATTATCCATCCAGCAGTTTAACACGCGAGAGTTAACTTTTGAACATGACTGTGGCGTAACCTTAATGACCTCAAAGTGACCTTAATGAATCTCAAGAGGCAGATCTTTGTTAATTATCTACTGCTGATCAACTCCTTGATATTTCGTTGAAAGCAAAAGTTTGATAAACACGAAACGGGTCAATTTATTATTGGGACGTTTTCATAAATCCAATGGTCTCTCGATTTTTTGAAAACTTATGATTTATACAGAACTTAAAGGATTGAAGGATTTTTATTCGATGATTTAGAGAATGGGATCATTTTTCAAGCTTCGATAATCTCATTGAGGAGAAATAAAATTGCAAAAATGTTTGGAGTCGTTATCGTGAAAAGTCAGAAGGGAAGTTGTCTTCGTGCTGTTGAGCTTCGATGAGAGATTGTATTAGTTTGGAGAGGAAAAGCTTGAGCTTTGTTTACGAAAAAGGAGGTGGTTGATGTTGCTTAAGGTTTTAGGTGTTGTCTGGGCACTCTTACTCCTCGTTTTTTAAAGCCTCCTTCGATATACGAGATCAACTCTTCATTCCACCTCCTCCTCTCCCCTTTCTTTCGTATCGGGTCAAAGCCCACGGTAATTCTCGATAATGGAGAAACAGTGTAGCCTCTCTGGTGGCACCACAGCGGCGTAGAGTGTAGCCAACGGAGGCGACTACCGTTTTACTCTCAACTTTTTGCAAGCAAAACTCCGATGGCAAGTCTCGGTGTTCGTTCATTGATCGCAAGGGAATTTGCAACAAAAAGACAAAGGATAAAAAAAAGAAACCACGAAAAAAAAACGAAAAAAACGACTGGGACATCAGAGTTCGTGGATTATCGGCGAACCAGCACCGTGACCATCGTTTGAAAATATCTGACCGTGTTTTCGTATTGGATTTGCTGTATTTTTTTAGTTTTTTGCAGCAAATTGAAACATTTTCCTTTTTTCCAATATTTTGGGGATCATTCTGCTGCACAGTCCTTCATTTTTCTGCTAATGGAGTGGGATTAAAAGACTACGACTTGCTCGCCCATCGGAATAACTAATTCCATCAACCCACGCATCGACTGGAAATGACAGATTCGTTAAAAGGCGCAAGCCATTTTCTTTCTCCTTCGTTCGGGCTTAATACGAAGAAAAAGGCTTTCCCCATTAAAGCGCTTCTCGTTCGTGTTTTTGCAATTATTAATTTGAGCTATAACTCGTGGCGAACGCGTTGAGTTTTCCACGCTTCGTTATTTCCTTTCCGCTTTCACATGACAGAAGTGTTGGAGGAGAAGAAAAAAAATATACAAACGAGCATTAGCGCTTGTTTTGCTGTGCAAAACCTTTTCCATGTGTTACCATGGAGTATTAATTTCCACCCCCTTGTTCCCTCGTGAAACCCTTTTTCACACGATTCATGGTAATGAGCTTTTTTTTTTATTCGCATTCCACCATTTTCACACGGAATCCTGTTGGCCTCGTGAGTTACATCGTGAAAATTCAGAAATATTCCGTTTAGAAAGTCTCAGATTCCTGCGCCTTTACTTTGAGCAAAAAAAAAACGTGGAATTTGATCCCTTTTTCATTTGACTGGTCCCAATCATTCAAATTATGAAAAAAATCAACAAGCAATCAACAAATCTTTGATTGAGAGTTGCCAAATTTTCAGAAAAGTTCGTAAAAGAAAACCTGTGAACTGACACATTCACGATTTACATTCGACCGTTTTTATCGCCTAGTTTTATCCAGTTGACAAAATAATCTGATAAATAATTGAATTCATCGTATAATTTTTTGTACACGAATAAAAATACGCCGAGAAAAACCGGTGTATTACAAAATAATGCATCGAAGAAAGTCGTTTGGGTGGATAAAAGGATTTTATAACGGAAGTAAAGCAATTTGGAGGGACGCAAATGTGTTGGAAGTTTGGCTCGCGTCCTGAAAGAGCTCGAAGAGCTGGTCGAAGATGTGCGTCAAGTTAAGTGGGGTCAGATGTGTATGCATGTAAATGGATGATCGTATATCTATGTACAAGGAGATGAGGTTAGTGTCAGTGGTATTGGTTACTTCAGGACACAACGTTGCTGCTGAGGCTGCAAAAGGTATGTATGTATTGCATCATCCTCGACGAGAGAAACCAATTTCTGAACTTGAAACTATCCTCAACCGCATATTCCTCCATAATAGCTGTATAGACTGTTAGATACACGAGTAAAAGGTCGTGTTTTGTACTTACGTGCTAGCAAGTCAAATGAGGAAGAAAACGTTTGTGGGAAGAGTAAACTGTGTGCACGATACGAATATCTTTAGTTTTATTGCCTATTAATTCGTTGTAATTAATTATTCTGAATGTTTAATTGAGAATACAAAGTCTCATCGATTTTATTATATCAATTTGAGCGAATCTTCATTTTAATAAACATGCATTTACATTTATTTTCTGATGAAATTATTTTCCATTATTTTAATCAATTTCCAACAATATTTGTCTGCGTTTGTAGAAACGTAATTAGAATTTGAACGATGAATATATTACCATCGACTTTTAGCTGTTCCCTCCTTTTAGCTCCTTTTAGCTTTATTTGAAATTTACGTCACATTTTTGTTGACAATGAATGATAATAGAATATGGAATAATAATTAAAAATGTGGGTCCACTTTTGAAGACATTCAAGAAATTAGTTTCTTATCTAAATTATTCGATGCTAGAAATCCCTTTAAGCAATTGTTTACTGTCGATCTGTTTATTTTTTGCAAAATCTACAAATATAGAGATTCAAAGAAAAATATAAACTCACGTCTTGCACAGAAAGGATTCTCGTTGGTTGAATACTGTCACTTCTGGAGTGGGGTCGATGATGAAGAGTTTCAGCAGTATCGTCTCGCGAACAGACACCCCTGTACCATGGCAATCCGCATGAGCTGTTTCTCCTGTTGCGATATTTTCTCCACGCGTGTCTAAAGTGATTGAGGAAAAAAAACAATCAAATATTCGACGAAATGAATAATTTTATTGAATTGAAACCAATCACTTCGTATTAACGAGAATAAAAAAAGAAATTTCAACGACGAGTAGATTTTTATTTCAAAAAATTTGTCTTTTTTCGTAACACAGTTTTTCGTTAGTGTTTTTTTTTTTAATGCCCTCACGAAAAATATGTGGCAAATAATGGTGGCCGGGCAAAGCTTAATGAATTCGGTAACGTTGACTACAAGGCACAAGGCCTTACTCGTTGATACTTTACTTTGTACACAAAGTCTTGCTCTTGCGAGATTGCAGTACGTTTATGTCATAACGATGTCACCGGTGTATGAATTATTTCACCTCGAGCGTCGACCGTTAATATTAGAGAACGAAGGCAAGGACGAGGAAGAAGGAGAATAAATATTGAACGCTCTTATTCGCTACGCGAAAACATTAATAACGTAGACCGTCGCGCGGTGTTAACTTTACCACATTTTCACGAGCAATATATCACCTATTCCTCACTCTATTAATACATACTCAAATGATTTACGTGGTCCATGAAATGGTCACAAATGTAATTGAAAATAATGAATTTCAGAGATCTCTAAGGAGTTGCTATATTCATATAATTGTATGACATTTTTTTTCTTTCAGTTTTCAATCAACATTGAGATCAGTGTTGTTTAAATAACCCCAGTCCTCGAAGTCAAAAAGTTTATTGAACATTTTTTTAACTTTGTCACTTTTTATTTATCAAGAAAGTTAAGCTGGATTTGAACTCTACTGTTTTTATCGCCACAAAGGATTTCTTATCACTAGAATTTCTACGAAAATCAAGACATTTCGTCAATGGCAAAAGAGATTCCTTAGAAACGCCTCCAAGTGCGAATAATATTGTTCGCGTAGATTTCAAAGCTTTAGAAAGTGTGCAACGAACCGGAAATCGATTGCTGGCATGTCGTAAAAAGTCAAGAACGGATAAAAAGCACGGCAACGTCTTTGTTCACACGATATAATTTAATGTCACTACGCTATCGAAATTGATATGTTATTTTTTCTCTTTGATTCATAAATTACAAGTTACATTGTTTCGATGAATTTATTTCTTGTTTCAGCTGATCAAAGACAAAAATCAAATAGACTAAATTTTCTACGTGGTCCAAACTTATCTTAACTTTTCGTACGTGTCTGCTTCCTCGCATTTACGATTTAGCTCTAAAACCTTTAGTCGGAGACTACGTAGAATCGTACCTATCGAAGTCACGTGCACAATTGCACGAATCTACTCTCGTACAAAGCGTTTGGGAATTTTCGCCGACATAGAATCCCGAGGGAAAGTTAGGCTCAATAGAAATCGACGGGCAGTCATAATTTTCTTGTTTTCTATCCGGTTAATCCAAAAGATTACTCTTAGTGTTACAATTACATGGAAACTTTCAAAAGCATTTGCAAAAGAAACACTGCTCGAATTTTCCATAAAATACGTCAAAAATGTAAATTCAATACGTTTCAATTCATTTTTTGACGTTTCTGAGTGTCCACTCCGAGTTTTTCTCTAAAGAATACTTCGAGAGTCCGAAACAAAACGATTATAAAAACGTTTTGTGACATTTATCCACTCTAGTTTTTGGCAAATGTTTACTTTACAATTTGAATTATTTTAATGCAAACAAGAAGATTTTCTTCGTCGTTTTGGATCTAAATTATGTAGTTTATACTGTAGGGATGAAAAATAATCTAAAGCTCGTTCCACAGCTTGTTTCACACCTTTTTTTAGTCAGTGTCTTGCTTATCTCACCGAAAGCTTGCCAACTCTTATTTCGGGTTTTTCTGTTCATCCGTTGCTTCTTCAAACTTTGGATAAACACACATTCACGTTTACATGAATCTCGGAACGTAAGGTTTCCACAATGTGGTGAATACTAATGAGGATTTTACTTCTTTGTTTTTCCTTTTTTTTGCCGAATGGATATAGAAAGTGACGGGACATTTGTTTATGGTTTTTCAATTTGATTTCGTCTCGTCACGCCATCGAACAGTTTCGCTTGAATTCGATATTATTTATTTAAAAAAAATAATAATAAATAAACATTATTCTGTTCCATTTATCACAAATAAACATTTTTGTCTCTAGAATCGTCTTTCAAATAAATCCACGTAGAATAATGTTGAACGACGTGAAAACCTAGTGATAAAAAAGCTCGTAAAAGAAAAACTTACCTCACGCCAAATCCAATTGCAAGAGCGACGATCAAAGGGAGAAGGGTTGAGATGCAAGCGAGAAAAACGGTTTGCATGTCGCAGAAAGCTTCTACTATACCTGCAAGAAAATGTACAGAAGATGACCTCTTTTCTCGAAAGAACGTGATAAAAATTGTCAAGCATATGATTACGTAGAAAAAGCAAATATTGCAGAGAATTGTGTCTTTGTAACGTTAAAAACGAAAAACAAACAAACGTAGGGCACGAGTCAGTGTTTCTATGTGTGAATCGATAAAAAGTTAAGACGAACAAGAAATTTACAGGGTTGGGAAAAAACTGAAGCACGATACCAGCATCTCTCAAACAGAGGCTGGTAATCGAAATTCATCCCTTATTCGCCCCCATGCTACGTCCACGTGACCTCGACTCGCTTCAGCGTCCAAGGCTCAAAGGTCACAAGCTATATCCTCTCGTTTGCTAATTCTTGTCACCCTTTTGGTAATAACTTTCCTTGTTGTCCAACCCACTGAGAGAAGTTCCTCCAAAAGCATTTACTGGAGAAAACCCCTGGAGATTTCTATCCCTCGTTCCAACTGAGTCCATTGTGCTCTAACAATTAACGCAGTTATCGGTCGTCTCGATTGGCTGAAATTATTTTCGTCGAGGGTTTCTTCAGACTAAAGAAGTCAACAAAATGTTGTTTATATTCTCCCTAAAGATTGACCCCATCAGAATTCTTTTCCTCAATGAATTTTCACAACATTTTCCTACTTTTTGGACTTCGTTGTTTTTCATTCGTTTCGGTGCTTCAATAATAATTTATCAATTTCAGAAACAATAACAAAAAACCGATGGATATTATTCCTCCAATCAATTGATCTATTTTAGTTATCAAATATTTGGATTTTTTTTTCACTGCTTTTCGTACATTCGAGCAGCTGGAAAGGTTTAATTTAGTTTTTATTAAAAACTAAACGTTTTATTGACGTTTTTCTGTATTTTTTATATTGGAATTTACAGAAATAACAAAAAAAACGTTGATTCTCCTTTCTACACACGAGGATTAATGCATGCTTCAAAAGCTTGGCACTTTATCCATCCATCCCGCTGACGTTTATCCCCTGGGAGCTACAAGAGATTGAAAATTTCAGGCAGGCCAGCGAACGAGAGTTTGGGGAACAATTATCTCGCAATGTTTATCACTGTAATGCAATATCACAATATGAGAACGAAGCCCAACCAACATTGAATCGTTGACGAGCAGACGTCAAGTGCGTCAGCTTGCGGCAAAGCTTGTCGTCGACTGTCCTAACGGTCTGTGGCACTCTGCAAACGCATCACTGTGACCAACCACGGTCCCGTGGTTTACCTGTCTCCCTGCTATGTAAATCGACATTCTATGGTACCCACATGTTATGCATGGCCAACTGAACTTTCTCAATGATAATTAATCACATTGTTCGTGTTCAAACTCTTTCAATTTATTATTCTCTTTTTAAACATGCTTTTATTTTATAATTAATCGCTATCCTATGACGGTTTATTTATTTTTTCAATCTTTATTCTCTTTATAAAGAAAAACGCATGAGCACTGATCGAAATTTTGGTCACCAATGGATTGGTATAAAGGTTTTTTCAACAATTAGTGCTTTCCAGCAAAATTAATCTTACGAATGTGAAGCAATGTGCCATCTTGACTGATCGTGAACCTCCATAAGAAATAATATTAAATTTCGAATAGGAATAAAAAAGTGTTGAGGCCTATTGATTGATTTTTGTTTGGACTAAAACTTTTTTTTATTTCCGATCGAAAGAAGGGTGCGGAAAGATTTCACTTTTGGAAAATCGAGATGATGGATGACTGATTTGTATCCTCGATATAGAAATTTTATTTTTTCTCGTTGTTGTTTTTAGATGAATGTAGTAGTTTTTTATGTACCGTGGAAACAGAGGGTGAAGCGAAGCGATACGTGTGACCTAAAAGAGAAAAAAAGGCGTTTCCTTTTTTCCCGGGTATGTAGAAACCAGGAGAGAAATAGTGGAAAGATTTTTTTGTTGTTTTTTGAAAAGCGTAGTCGGAGTCGATGGAAGTCATTGATCTTCAGTGAACGAGAGGAAGAGCTATGGAAGTTCTTGTACCTCGAAGGCAAGAGAGAAAACAGAGTGACAAAGCAATCGGAAGAGAAGCTCCAGTCTGAATACGACAACGACACGCTGATGGCTACGAAGGCTTTCCCATCCTGAATCACAGTCGAAGAGGGAAATGGTTGGCTGAAAAATAAAAATGTTGGAGACACGATGGTGGATCTCGTTTCAATCTCAACGGACATTTTCTCACTCACATCCACGACTTTGTGCGAGATAGCTAACATGCAAGAAAATCCTAGAACACGTCAAGATCTGACTCGGAATTTCACAAGGTTCACATCCAACGAGTTACATTTACCAATGAAAAAACATCTGAGACTCGGGAGAATGATTCATTGCCAGACGCACTGAAAAAATACCCGGCACTCGCATGAAAAACCGGGAGATGTTAATATAGGAATGAAAAAAGGGCTTAGAAACACGTGGAAATTGAACAAATTAAATAATTTATTATTAATGTCAATAAATATCAATAAATACAACATTTTTAACAGTAAAACTACCATAATTTAAAAAAATTCAACAAGTATTAAGAGTTTAGTTGGGAAATGACAAAATTGTTTTCTCTTTGAATGGAAAAGTCTCCGAATTTAAATAATTTACGATTGGCTTCAAAAGAATATCAGTTCCTGAATAGAATGATTTTGTTCAATTGAATGTAAAGTGAAATAAATACGACATGAAAGATGTTCGTTGAAAAAAAAAATAAAAGCTCGATTTCCCTTTTCCACTGTTTGACGCTGGAAAGAAATAGAAAATTCCGTGGAACACATGGAAACAGTTATTTCAATCTTTTATGTCTTCCAGTCTGAATTCCGTACCGAAAAAAATGAGCTTTTTTAAGACAGATCCTAAATTCCGGATTCTTCCTTCAATATCTTGACTTAAAGAGACAACTGTCTCACGGAAACGTCTGGAGTTTGAAAGCAAACGACTGAAAGTTTAAGAGTTGTAGGCAAATCCATAAAATATGTACACTCTCGAGGGTACTTGAAATTTTTGGCGATGAGAAAAGTTTGGATGAAGAGCTAATAAAACATGAAATAGGACAACTGTATTTGCGACGTCCTTGGATCAATATTAAGCTGGTTAAATGTATAATCTCTTTAAATACAAAGAGCAACTTTAAAATTACGAAAATGCTGAAGTCGTTTTATTTCATTGTGACAAACGAGGATAGAGGAGTAGTTTACGAGTCGTAAAATTTAGGTTAAGTTGCGATGATGTTTGTTAGCGTGGAAAATGGACAAAATTTAAGTGAATAAATGAGATTTTTTGGACAATGGAACGAATTTATTCGTCGTCCAATATCGTCGAGATTGTTAACGTGGATTTATTGTACAATTTGATGAAATGGGCCAATGGTTGAGGCGAAAAACCAACATAATTAGAGGAAACCTCAAATGTCAAGACGTTTGGTCAGAAAACGAAATCAGTAAACTCGTCTCTTCGTACAAGAGAAATCCGTGTCTCTGGAAGCGGAACGATCCGTTCTATCTTATTGTCGAACGGAAACGTCGAGGTTACGAGAGAATTCATCGGGACATGACGACGTGTTCAAATCGAGAAACCAATAAAGCTCTTACTTTCGTTGAGATCATGATGAAGCTACGAGAGGTTAGAAAATTGTATGTTACCGAACTGAAGAAGGTTCTTCAGTCGAAATCGACTTGCTGCCGATACGTACCAACGACCAAATGGTTTTACGAGTTGCACGATTTTCTATATCCGTATTTGGATTACGACGAGACCTCGGAGCTCCAAGTTCGTTTTATATACTTTATCCTAACCCACGATAAATCACTTGCCATGTAAAAAGGGAATCGATCAATTTTTTAATCTTCCAACGGATTAAACTCGTGACTGCTTTATGCCAAGAATATTTACTGCTTTAATTTTGAATGAAAATAAAATTTCATTTACATGAAAAGAAGAATCAAAATTCCTCGAATAATCACTTCTAAAAAAAGATAATTAATTAATTAGAATTCTCAGAATTCAATTAACCTAAATATGCAATCGATATTCCATTTGAATATTCAGTCTCAATATTTTTATTCGAATAATTAGCACTATAATTACTCGAGCCTATAAATAAATGAGTTTCCTTTGATCACTTGAGTTTCGTTCACGTTTCGATGAGACAACAAGTCTCATTGAAAGCCAGATTATAAATTTATGCGAGCATAAAATCGATTTTCATTCAATGGTGAGATAAGATGACAATGAATATGTGAAATTGCGAATATAAAAATTCCAGTTAATAGCAGATCAATGGATAGCCAAATGCAAACACGAGAATCAACCGAAGGAAATGAAAAATTGTTGCAAGCCTGGAAAATACGACAATCGACAAACGAGGTCGAAGTGTTCAGAGGAATTAAACGAGAAATTCGTTGAGCACACATTAGCGTGTGGCTGTAAACGGAAAGCCATCACATCGAAGTCTCCTAAACATTGGCAAACATCGTACATGACGAATGTAATACACAAGAGAACATGTGACACATTTGTATCTTGTTCGTCAAGCAATTCGAGTACAAATTACGCGTCTTCGTGCAGTGACATTCAAACAGAAACGACAAGCTCGTCGACGATTATATGTGGAAATAGACTGGGTTACGAACGTGGAAGGACGTCAGAGTCCTCGGAAAGTGGGTCATCGTACGATCCCTCAAACGTAGCAATTTGTGGAACAAAACGTTCTTTGGCAAATCCGAAACGTCGAAGGAGCTCGAGAAACGAAAGAAATGAGATTTTCACGAAGCGTGGGCCGTGTCAATCGAGGAGAATAAAAGCCTGTCCTGCGTTCAGACCTCGATCTCAGATCCGAAAAATTCGTTGTGGACGTAACTTTGGCCCGAATCTCAATTTGCCTTGCGATTCTTGAATACTCAATTCTTCTTATCACGAGAATATTACGTAAAATTGTTTCATCCGAAGAAATGGTTTTTTACCCTTATTTGGAAGGTTCTCGTCTCTTTTTTATTTCACAGTCCAATAGATTTTATTTACTGATTTATTTTAAATCATCGATTGATTAATTGAATTTCGAAAATCAATGAATCTCGCGATGTTATTCATTTTTGTATAAACATTAAAACCAATTTACCAGAAATAATAACAAAAAGATAATTCGAGTAATGTCGTTTCGAGTGATACTGGGTTTTATTGCACGAATTGCTCCGGAGCACCGGTTCGTTGTATTCGTAAATATCGGAGCTCGAAGCGATAAGTTCTATTTCACCCTATCGGTGACCTTTTACCGACCTTCATTGAAGCTCAACGCCTCTCAGGGTCAATCCCTTTCGGAGGTAATCCTAGCCACGTTCCAGGGTCGATTCCGGCAGGGAATCGCATCAATTTCCGGTTACATCGGCTTGTCTTTGCCTTTTGGTGGGATCACTGGCGTGGGTAGCACGTCGGTAAAACGCGGACTGCATGGAGGGTTGTTTTTATGGGTTAACAGCCTTCGATAACGAGAGCAAATTTATATGGACATTTGTAAACCTAAAGCCTGGAATCTTCTATCAGAAATTCTACCATTTTCTTTCGCACTTTCGCGCGGTTTATCTCATCAATTTTCACGTCAATATTCCACCCAACGAAATTCTTCGCAATCGAAATTTCAACAGGTATATAAATTCAGTTTCATTTCAACACATTTTACTTCTCTCGATAAAAAGCACTAATATCTACAAATATTTCACTCCCATCCATGAAAGTAATAATCACGAATGCCTTGATTCCACTTTTTCCAGTGTTTAAAATTTTTTAATTCCTGGCTCGCGACCAATTCGTCAAAATATTTCAAACGAGTTCGCATTCGAGCTCTAAGAACAAAAGAAAACACTACTTTCCAGTTTCAAACTCCTTTTAACTCCAAAAATGAACCTGGAATTAAATTTATATTTCGAGCTAGAAGAATTTGACATTTTTCTTAGTTGCAGTATTAAAAATGCACTAGAAGTCGGATATTTTTTTTAGCTACCTATACCCTGTGAAAAAAGGTGAAGTTTTCTGCATCATCATTCATAAGAGTAGCTGTCACTCAAAGTAAACTTTTTTTCGCAGTTTCCCAGTTGGGAAAGTGTTTCGATCTTATTCCTGTCATCGTTGTGGTGCTTACGTTTCTCTCTCACTTTTCCCACTCCCTTATTCCCTTCGTATACGTCCTTGAGTTTTCCTTGATGCGTGATAATGGCCTGCGAAGGTTTTCTCACAGGGTTCACGCTTCGGCACTAAAGATAGATTGCATTATCATAAATCTCGTTACAGCATTACGAATATGCTTTTTCGTTCGAAGAGCGCACCTCAACACTTTCGGTTCATCATCACAGCGGAGATAAAAGTAGTTGGCAAGAAAAAAGTATCCGCAGTGCCATCTTTTGCGGAAGACGCGAACGAGCACATCACTGCGACGTAATTCGCGTTTATGCATTGAAGGGGGTATTTCCAGGGCGAAGTTATCGCTGATCGACGAGTTACGCGTTGAGCATAACTCGTAAAACTTCTCACCCTTGGCCTCGAACCTTGGTTTTTTTTGCTGGTGCACCTGTTAACGTTCCCATCTACAAAGCACGAGGACAATACGCTCGATCATCCGAGACGAAACGCGTAATCTTTTAAGCCCTTTTTTGTGCCACTTCATTTTTTTTTATAGTCAATAAAATATGCGTAGATATTGAGTAATAAGTAACTGAAAAAAAGGTGAACTCTATTACAAAATAGGCTTCTGTTCTTTCGTCATTTTTATGTCGTGTTCAATAGCCAACCAATCCAAAATAGTTTGTAAAACAATTTATTTTTCCAAGCTCTTGAGATTTTATTTTTCACGAGCGCTTGAGATAATTAAAAATTTTCCATCAAACTCTTCAGATTATGTTGCTCAAATGTACGTTCAAATGTTAGCTTCACGAAAATTTGTCCTCGGTTTGGAAGGAATTTGTGAATATACACAGCAGTTGTAAACGAAAGTTTTATTATGGAAACAACATCAACTCCCTGTGAGTATCTTTTCCAATTATAATTATCCAAATGACATTGTTAAATATCAAGTAGCAATCTTTTTGATGTTTCTGTTGTGTCTCTTGACGAATGAGAGAAAGAGAAGGACATATTTCCAGAGTATTTGCACATGTTGATAAACACTAGGCATTCGTTGCAAAAATACATTTGAAAATTTCAATACAAGTATTATTTCAATAATTGGAGGGTCTCGTTATTTTAAGTTGATTTCCACCAATTAAAGAAAAGCTTTCACGATAAAAATGACAGTAGTGATCACAAAAAAGAGGTGAAATTATTTCCCATTCGCATCGACCGTAATCCAATGCTTGGTTCTAAAAAAACCTCCAACAACGTAACTCATTTTTCATTTTATTTTTTCATTCTATCCCCCTGCCATATCTCCAATTACTATTTCTTTCTTCTCCACAAACCACCGGATAGCGTAATATTTCGGGAACATGGTGGTAGAAACAATTTTTTCGACCGTTGTTCGAGTCCGTTTGTTTTTGGAATATTTGTCGGTTCAGATTTAATCCGAGAACCAAAGTTACCAAAAAAGAGAGAATGAAAAACAATAAAAAAGTAAAAAAAAAATAACCAGAATGAGAGGGCGCGCCGGCGACGAACGGGCGAGGCCACCAGGCGCAAGTCGGGTCGACTCAACTTCGTGCGAGCGGCCTTGCAGTCCTTTCAATGGGTGAATACAGTACTAGACATAGTAGTAGTAACTGCAGTAGTAGTAGTGCTGGTACTACTAACAGCGAGGATTGCACAAACGGTGGTGTAGAATTCGTATGCCTCGCGTATCGACCCAAACGCGGCTGCCAAGCGAACCGCAAGCCTCTCTTGCCGCGGTGCGCTTTTAGTATGCTAGTGGAGTAGCCAACGAGTGGTCAGACAAGAATGAAGATGCTAGAGCAAGATTTACTCTTGCGTAACAAAGGCTAAAATGACCGCCACCGGATCCCCAGGTGTTCGTTATTATTAATAACGTTTGTTAAGCTCGTCGTTATTTCAATTAAAATAATTAAAGTTTTGCAAAGTTTAACATTTTCTGATGTTTAAAAAAAAGTCACTTTTGAGCACTTGATCTATGAACTACATTTGAAACTTTGATGGCTTTAATTTGGCAGTGCAAAATGGTACTCAAGGTCGAATTTTTGTACTTTATTGATTTTTGTGATCTAGAAATTTGACTTTGAAAGTTGAATAAATTGGAAGCTGCCTCTAAATACTTAACAACAATGTTTCAGCAGTTTTTCAAACGACTTGCAGTTTGGAAAGCTCATTTTTGGATCAAGGGTTCAGAGACTATAGTTTTAGTCGTGAGCCGAAAGCTAATCGTTCCAAATTACCAGAACCCTCCGAAAAGATTGACGCTTAGAAATGTTGAAAGGGGACGAAAAAGAGCCCTTTTCCAGGGCAGGAAATAAGCGCAGACCTTTCCTCGAAAATGGCATCTCTAAAGACGAAGGCACGATAATGGGAGTGCTCAAGCGACATTCGAAACGTGATCGTTCGTGCATCAATTTCGGTCCCTACTCTTCGTCCCTTTGTTCTCGTGTCAAAAAATTTTGAAAAATGGTTAATTATAATCTTCCCAAAGAACCACATAAGCGCTCAATGACATTTTTTTTCTCGCATCTGTCTTGCAAAGGGCTGAAAACTAATACTAAATTATATTCTTTCCTTCAGAACCAGAAAAAATGAGAAATCGACTTCAAAAAGTGACGATAAAGAATAAAAAAATTTCCCTGAAGCTGTTTACCATTTTTTCTTTTTCCCCAAAAAAAATTGTGCATGTTAATGAAGGATCAATAAATATGGGTATAAAATTTCAAATAATAATTGACCAGTTTCAAATTCATTTGATCCTTAAAATGTTCTGTAAAAAAAAAACTCTAGTCAGCCTCAAATATTGAATGTGTAAGAATATGGAATTTCTTTTTCGAAATGTCATCAGTTTTTGTTAAAGCTGTGTACAGTTTTCTATGAAATATTTGCTTTATTATTATATTTGTTTTTAATCAATTTCATTCGATCATTTTACTTTTTTTCTATCGTGGTTAGTTTACTCACTGTATTCGATCTCATCCTGCTCAACAAGACAGCCCGTGGAATTGTAGACGTGCTGGTCGGGCTTAGCCGTGGTCGTAACCGCGGGGCTGGTTAAGGCCATGGACGGATTAGCCGGAATTGTCACGCTATCGGTAATCGCGAGAGCCAGGATGGTTGGTGGCGAGGGCGATGGGATTAGAGGATTCTGGCTCGATCTCTCTTCGATCGATGGATCCGTCGGCGATATACTCGCAGCTCGAGCGGTCACAACCACTATACTCGCGGTTGTCGTCAAATTTGTTATAATTCGTCGTAACATTCTACTTCCTGAACTTCTCTCCAATCGTGTCATTTTCTTTTAAACTCGATTCTCTTGACAATATTATTATAATCACTGAACAAATAAAATCCTGATCATTTTTGTCACCGTAATCACAGTCTCCGGAAATCACATTTCAATCGATGTCCCGCAAACTTTATTATCGACAATCAAAGACTCCAGTTGATTGAGATTTCAAAAAAAAATGCACTTCTTCAATTACGTGGTTCTTCGTAATCTACAATTTTGCAGATCTCTCCATTTAGTAGATTAAAGAGCTCTGGTTGTTGCACTAATTATTCCATCCATCAAATGACTCCTGAATTCCTGCAACACACATGTCGGGTTCATAAGAATTATTCTCACATAACAATAGAAAAGATAAAAGAATTTTTGTGGAATGTAAACACAAATATTGAAGAAAAAGAACTTTTATTAAATCCAAGGATACAATGAACGTTGTTCTATGGCGAGGCTCATGCAGTCAAATATAAAAATACCACTTTTACTCATTAGTATTTTCGTGTTGTGTAAAATTTAATGTAAAAGCCAGCGGGAGCTCTTCGCAGCCCATTCATAAACAGAAATTGATGATACAACCTCAACGTTATTCACAAAACTGTGAATGCCAGAAACTTCATTCGAATGGAAGTACGTGAATGTATTTTAAACTAGAAGTTACAGGATTTCTAGAGTTTGTGGATTCGTTAATACTGAATGTTCTACGAAACAGCAAAGTTATCATTTTGTAGGGAGAGAAATAGTGGATGCTGTTTGATGGAAGTTTGGCATATTGTGTACTACCAAACTACAGTCTGGTCGTAAATGGGACTCTATTAATTGCTGCTCGAATAGTACTGCCAAGCAACAGGAGCCATGTAAACAATGTTTGGAAGCATCACAGCGATTGATTACCCCGTATTACTCTCTCTTTCTCTCTCTCTCTCTCTTTCTCTCTCTCTCTCTCTCTCTCTTGTTCTCGTCAAGATGTACTCCAAAATAGCGATCTCTATACCCATTGATTGGGCACCCTTGATTGCTAATAACTAGAGTTTCCGATTGAAGCTTCTGAGAGTAGTTTTCTTCAGCATAATGCGAAAGAACTGTTTCGTCACTGTTTGTAAACTCAGAATTGATTCAGTATTCGAAATTATTTCGAATCGTGATGTTTATCATCGTGTTCATTAATTTTTTAATTCACTTTCGTAGTAATTCGTGAAAATAATTATTTATAAATATGGAACATTCAACAAATGATCTCGAACTTATGAAGTACTTAATATATTCACCAAATTTGAATTTGCATTTTTCCCAAGTTTGTTGATTTTCTTTATCTTCTAATTTGCTGTCACCTTAATTAATGTACGTCGTTCAATCTCGTCGAAAGCCAAACTTTGGGAGTTTATAATTGAACGTGGGAATGAGAAAAATTGTTTAGAACCGGGCAACAATCAAGCCTGATAGAATTTTGTTAGTTTTGTGTGGGAATTTTAGTATCAAGAAAGTCTAGCTGCTCAAATGTTTTTATTCACTTTTCTTTATGTTCTTATTCTCGTGGCTGCATGATAAAGTGAAGCTCATATATTTGGGGGAAACTATACGTCACTTATCCACAGAAAAAAAAGCTTTAAAATTTAATATTTTTCTCTGACCATTCGTGCTGCGAAAACGACTACAGAAAAACGTTGAGTTGAAAAAAAAGTGAAAAGGCCTCGAACTGAGGCTACGTCAATCGCACTCTGGAAAGTTGATGACGTTTTTAAAATTTCTTAGCATTTTAATAATACCACGTAAAGTATACGAAGGCAACTTGGGTCGAGGTTCATAATTTCGAAAAAGTTTCTTTAAGAACGTCGTCAAAGAGGAGAAAAGGGAGAAGGAGTGAGACGGCGGGAGCGGGAAAGGGTGAGGCAGGCGCTGCTGATCGATAATTGGAATAAAATTAATATCCGGCTTCGAGCGATCGGGGGTTAAAAAGTCTTGCGGCTCAACGCCCAAGGATATGAAATAAAAAAGCCTCAAGATCGATTTAACTCTTGACTCGTTCTCTTAATTATTCCAACGCTTTTATTCCAAATTATAAACAAATATTATCACCAGTGATTATAAAATTATGGAACATTAGATACAATATTTTTTAATTGAATATTGAGCCCACGTTTCGTGGATTTCTCTCTCGCCCGTGAACAGATCCTACTTGTCTGTCAAGTCCCACGTTAATGTGATGCGACAGGCGACGAGAGATCAAAAGCATAGCGCTTGACAGTTGGACTAGAAAATCCATGTGAGACACGATTCAGCATCCGACAAAGTTGTCGTTCGGGTGAATAGTGCTCATTATAATCAAATGCACAATGATACGAGTTCCCAATAAAGAGCTGATTAGTAGTCGCTCGATACAAACAACGAGACCGTGGCGAGTGATAAAATGGATCGGTATCCCATGGATCTACAGCTCTCAATAAGCATCTCGCACTTCGTTTGTTTTCGATCAATGCGGATTACCTCATAATTCAGTCGCGAGTTCTGAGTTCGTATGTGCACGAATAGAAACGAGGTGTAGATTTGTTTGGGAACATCGAAAATTCGTGAAATTGGACAGAAATGATTTTCATGATTCCACGTGAATATAGACCGACAAATTATTTCAGCGTATACTAATTCTTTCGTGAATAATTAATTAATTGGACAAAGGAACGGGAGTGGTCAAATTTTGGATTGTGTGCATATCGTGATCATTTTTCACTTCTTTCCTGAGCTTCAATAAGCGATCCATCTAAAAAGTAATAATAAACCGCATGTACGAACGATGAGAAGTGTGCAAACGCTCTGGTGGTCCATTTAATTATGAAAATATCGCGAATTAAATTTTCGAATTCGTTACAGTTTCTTGTTAATCGAAATGTCCAAAATTTCGTGGTCAATTATTGACGCCCAGAAAATTAACATTTTCATATACAGCGATCGGTGCATGGAGATTCCTGGGAATTAAAATTCAACTCGTCTCGTCATGGCTCCACGAAGACGAATGACAAAGTTACACAACGGAAGTGATAGGTGAATAGAAATTAATTTGGCCTCACGTGAACCTCCCTATAGTTTAACGAGCCTGATACCAAAGTTTATAATTAATTTCGTTGACGAAACATTTCGTCGAGGCACTTCAGCTTCGTGTCACGGTTCGCCGAGATGTTTGATCCTGGCAAATTCGTTTTGGGTGCTCTGCAGTATATTCACATAACTTTATAAATATTCTCATTTATAAAAACTTCCTCCGAATTAAGTCTCCGCTCACACACTTCAATTTCGTCACTGCATTTATACGCTGGGTCTATTTGACCCAAAGTTCCTTTTGTTCAGTATTTATCAGCAGTCCTTCAGTCGATTTCTAGTGAAAAAATTCAGGAGCACCCCGAAACGTTATTTGATATCTGTGCATATGGTACGAATTTGGAAAATATAAAATTTTCATTGCTTATAAAAAAAAAAAATCAATCAGAAAAGTATAAGCATTTTTAATGAGAAAATCCTAATTTATTCGAAATCTTCAATATTTTTCAGTATCAACGGAAGATTTTCGATAATCAAATGTTTCTAGAAATGATTAAAAATCATAATGAAAAATATGATTTTTTCGATGAAGAGCATTATTCAAAAAAAATCAGGCTTTCATGACTCTCTTTATCTCACAGCTTGCTTCGTTCATCTCGATTTTTTTCAACAATATGGTGTTTGCGATAAGAAGAAAAATTTTCGACTCGGCACTTTCGTCGAAAGTTTTCTCGCTGAATTTGGAGTCTTTGCTGGCGATTGTAGAGAAGATGAAATTGAGAAGGCGAAAAATTGTATCGTGAGATAAAAAAGCTTTCAACATCACAGAGAGAAGAAAGAAAGAGAATGAAGGAAAATAAGGAGAAATAGGATATTTCGTAATTCAGCTGAGAAACTTTTTATGCGGCTAATTCCATAATCCCAAAGTGGAGCGTTCATTTCAGGATGGAAGCCTGAGACAACAAAAGCCGGGTTAATTAATCATCGCGCATTCACGCTTGATTTATAACGCTTGCAACGAACCCGAATGAAACAGAGAATAAAACAAAGTGTCGGTTGTATTTCAGCAAATTTCCAATAAAACGAATTGTTTTGTACAATTTTTCGTGAAATAACAAAGTGCGCGTCGGTTGTATCCGCAAGCAAATTTTCAATTGCACAAACTGTTTTGTTCGATGTTTGTTCGTTGAAAATGTTGGCAATAAAAAATCTCTCCAAATAAAACTCCTGCGGGTGGAGAAAAGGAATTAATGATTCTGAAAAATAAGGGTAAATTTAAAGGAAGGAAGGAAGAGGTGAGAGTGGATGAAAAATAAAACTGTTTTGTATTTTACTGAATAGCTAACAATGGCCTCTATAACGATTCAAATAGAGAGCGTTGTTCTGTGTGTATTCTACGATTAATAATTCTCACACAAAAACGAACGTGGAAAAGTTGTTAACTATGGCAATTTATTTTACGTGCCAACTAATCACGTTACATTATAAATGGGGCATTTCTCATCACATTCTCAAAATCTGATCCCTTTTTTGGAGTTTAAAAAAAAAAAAAAAAAAAAAAACAAATAGAATTCCTTGGAAAAGTTATTTTTCGTTTTTTTCATAAAAATTATTGAAAAAACTGACAACAATTTTGGCACGTTCTTCATGTCAATTTCAACAAAAAAATGCAAATCGCTAAATTGTGCTGACTGTAAAAATCAAAACATTGGACTGCTGCATAGAAAAATCCGGAAACTGGTGTCTGCTCATTTTGTCTAAAAACAAAACATTCAGGGAATTCCCACGAAAAAAAGTCGCGGGTGTCGGAATTTAAAAATGATGTCGAAGGCCCCATGCACATCCCTATTAAAACACGTAAATACAGACGACTATTTGGTCTTCTGTACACGGGACATATAATGCAAATATAGTTGGAAAATAGTGACAATGGCAAATTAAAGCCACCACCCAACGTGCATTCCATTTTGTCACGGTAAACTCATTAACATGGTTGCTTTACAGCATCAATATCATCAGCAAGTGGCCGAGGTTTTCCACTACGTTGGATGAACAAAGAAAGTTCTCAATTTTTTGTTCAACCCTGTTTTTTCCCTCGCCACTTACGGAGCATCGTTAAAAACTCTTTTCCCTCTAAGTGATCCATACACTTTATGGACAAGGTGGATTTTTTTTTTGTTTTCATATCGTCGACTTTTATCCATGCGAAAATGAGATTCCCTAAGTGTCATTTTATATGAAACGTTCAAACTTTGTACTTTAGCATTTTGGATAAAAAATAATTGAAGGTGGCAGAAAAGTGATCTTGGAATCTGTTCGGGAAGCAGTTCTGCCGCATCTTAGTCATTTTCCTAGTCACAGGCTATAAGAACATTAAAAAGAAAAGTCCTTTGTGTTTTATTCAAAATGATTTTCACCATGAAATTTCTCGAACTAAGAATATTTTGATTCAAAGTTTCAAATAAGAAAGTTATGATTTCTTGTTGTAAAAAAAAAGCAAAGAAAACACAGTTTCAACCGGACGCGAAAGAGATCGCTAGATTGAGTGCCGTGAGGCGATGAAGGGGATGATATTCGTTCTACTTCATCCCTTGCAAGGGTTTCTTTCGCATGAATAATTGAAATTCAATCGTCCGGATCGTAAAATTTTCCAACATCTCTCGGTCGTTTGAGAAAACAGCAATTTCAACATCGACACCCAACAATCCCATGGAAAAACAATTTTAGTTTAGTTTTTTAATGTAAACCCTTTTTCCGCGTGAAAACAGTTTCTTTATTTATTTCAACGGAGAAGAAGAAAATAATTTGGACATGAATTCAGAAACATTGTGAGATATTAATAGAGAAATCTCTCGAAATGCGAAAGAAATTGATATCAGATCAAAAATGAAATTGTTTTCCGGTCAAATTTAGAATAATTAATAGACATCGTTCAAAATTTCATTTTTAAGGGAACCCCCAAATAAAGCTGTTGTTTTTGTTTATATTCAGTGTAGGGGAAATCGTGTTGAACAAAACGGAGAATATTGATGCCTGTCCCTTGGTACACACGAGAGCATACAGTTCGCCATGCTCCACGAAACACGAGACTCAAAAATCACGTCGACCTGCATGAGGATCGCAGAAAAAAAAAGTATTCGCATTGTTTCAGAAGGTCGAGTATATTCAGTGGCTCAAAAAAGGACGAAAATCCTGTCAAACTTTAAACGGAAAAATTTGCAATGGTTATGTTTTAAGTAATTTATTTATTTATAGAAAAGTGAGAACAAACAGTTTATCACTTTTTTATGAAATTCAATTGAACTTGTTTATTTTATTCTTTTCATAAAGTCGTCAAAACTTCAAATACTTCAAATCAGCACACAAACATTTTTCCATCCTGTTTTTGAAAAATTAAATCTCCGTGAAAAAGAAAAAAACTAACAATAAACAACCGATTTTTTTATGATTACAATCCGGAATCAATCCAAAACAAAGTTTGTGGAACGGTTTCCAATATTTATAATAAAAACACGAAAAACATACAGTTGAAAATATTTACAATAGAAAGACGTCATGTTTGGAGTGAATAAAAAAAAACAATCGATTGCGGAAAAAATAAATTATGATTCGTACCAATGTTTTTAATTTTTCCTGCAGAGTGACTCAATCCCTCGAAGTTGAATTACGTAAAACTGTATCGTTATACGAGCTCAAGGATTGTAAAAATTTGTTCCGTAGTGAGAGAGTAAAATAAAAGAAAATACAGAGAAAAGTATATATAGATTTCGATTCTTCTTTCCCATCAGTTCTATATCGAAGAGTATCTTTTTCTCGGAGAAAATGGACCTCTGAGATTTCCGAGGGTGAATGCTCCTACCGTCCGAACAAATATACGATATTTTTTTTTTTTATCCCTGATTCTCTTGTTTTCTTGCTTTCTCGCGGTGTATTTTCTTTGCCTGTGATACCCACCAGAGCAATCTCAATATTTTTATAAGCACGAAAAGACAAAGCGATCGGAACAAATATTGGAATGTAAAGTTTTTCCATGGGAAGAAATCGTACGTGCGCGTTAAAAGAGAGAAATGTTTCACGTACGTGCTGGGTAATATTATTTTTATTAGAGCACTGTTTCGCGCGTTATATTGCCTCGTAAACGTGGATGTTTTCTTTAATATCCATTGACAAAAAAGGAGTGTTATCCGATCGACGTTTCAAGAAAAGGGATGATTTGATCTTGTGTTTCTATAAAGAAATGAATTTCACAGCAAAAATGAAAAACCATTTCAGACAAAGCCATAACTCTCATTTGTATTTCCATTTCCTATGAAGTCCATTATAAACATTTCCATTTATATTTACAATCGTTTGATTAAAACTGCATTTTTTAACTAATTTTTCCAGCTTCGTGTGTCATCAAAAATCGCACCTTTTATCGAATTTTTTTATCAATCTGCATATCTGACAGCTCCATCTCAAAACACAGGTCCACAAAATCGACGATTGTTCAAGTCGACATTGGTATTTAAATAAACAATGAAGATTTTATGTAAAAACAATGATAAATTCAATGACAGTGGAAAAAAAGGATCTTCTGATATTCCAGATTGATAACTTTGTTCAACAGGGTCTAGTAAGCTCGAATGAATATTTAAACGATAGAGCAATGAAAACTCCGATTGAAAATTCAGTAATCCATTTTCATCGCTATTTTACATACCTCGAAGGTTTTTCAATACACCTCTGTGTGTAACAATTCGATCTTTTTTCCAAAGGTCTCTATCTCCACCGACGTATCTCACTTTGTCAATTGTCCAACGAAGTTTTGTGTTCAATAGAACTCAGTTATATACGTGTTTTGATACATATAACTATTATATATATAGAGACCACGTCAATCCCAATGGCTTTCAACAAACGGTTAGGAAGCACTCTCACAAACGCCCATCGCGAATCTCGCGCTTTTCTCCATTTCCTGTCTGTTCACAAGCCTCTCGACCACAGCCCACGCAACGATCGACAGTTCTGATATTTATTTCTATCAATTTTTTCGTTTTCTCGTTATGTTGTTTTTTTTATTTATTTTGCCATGAGTTAGTTTTGCTTTGATAAAAATTTACGCTGTCCTGATCAACGTCCTATCGAGTTAAATATGTAATTCTCTGCGTCGATCGTGACTCCTTTGAAAGCGCGTAAATGTATTTATTTTTTGTAAAAGCTTTAAAAATTATTGAAAAATTTCAAAAACATCGAACTTCCTGAGAGTGATGAGTATTTTATCAAAGGAATAATATCAATAAATTTATTTTGGAGCGGGATTTATTCGAAAAAGCAAATTTCTCAGTACTGCATTTTAATATTTTCTTCCATCGGGTTTTTCAGCCAATATGAAGGACATTTTTTTTCAAAACTGTTCCTCATACGCGGTGAAATTTATTTTGAAATAGTCAGGGAATCCCTATTTTTACTGATGCCATAAAATTAAGCCTCAATCGGTAATTCTTAATGATCCATTTAGTGCTGAATAGCGATATTCATTCGACGTCGAATCTTCTTTCTGGGTTTTTTGTTTCATCCCCATAAGACGAGACGATCTGATCGTAATCGATCGTCGAATCACCAGCAACGTTTAATTTTATCGTTCAACTTGGAAATATACAGCGTGGATTTCTCTCAGATCTCGATGGTTTGATTTTTACGGTCACCATTGCGTTATATCCATCGAATTTATACGGAAGAGTATATTCTTCGTTTCTTCTATACATTATTCCCGATTTCTTACCTTATTCCTTCGCACCAGTCCACGAGCAATTCCCTGCACATCTTAATGGCCCGATAACGCGTCTTTTCTCTCCGCCCTGTCGCCCCTCTTTTCAACGTTACTTTTTTCTCCCCTTGTTCGCACTGTACCACTGGGAAATACTCGATCAATCAAATTTTTATCGAAGTCTCTTTTCTCCACTCGATTCGATCTCTCGTCCATGAAACGGCGACTAGATCTTTTCTCATTATTCTATACCTCGTTATAATAATTACGTCGTCCATGTTAATTTCCACCGATTAGAAGGAGCGATGATTGATCGACTTTCGAAAGTTATGGAATTTTTAATGAATTTTATAGAAAGAAAGATTTAGAATTTACTTATGCAATTGCAACTTCGAGAATTTTTCGAGAAGTAACTTTTGATTGATGCTTATTTGTTTTTATTGTGTTTCTAAAGTTTCATATACGCAGTTCATCGAGTGTAGAGTCACTATGGTAATCACATAATACGAATATTTACACAAAATGGTACAAAACACAAAATGAATTATTAATCCTTGCATTTCAAATCCAAATTATTTATTCATCTTTATTAACAGTGATGAATATTTACTGAACCGAGGATTCTCCTCTGAAGCAACAAAACGATGCTGAATAAATACAGAGTTATATTCTTGAATTTTGAATATTATCCCTCTGACGATTAAATATTTATTTGTAATGGGGACGCGGATGTTTCTAATGAAGAAGTAAGAGCTCGTCATTGCGGAGGTTGAAATTGGTCTCGATTTATGTAACAGCTATATTTACCTTGAAATCATAATAATTCGAATAATTTCAATCAGAAGATAAATTTTGTTTATTTATAAATTGTACATTCGGATAAAAGCATTAACCGCTGTGGTACAGTGGTCGATTTCAAAAATAGATTCGATGGTTTGTTCGATTGATAGAAATTTATGCTCGATCTATTTCAACGAAATATTAAGTTCATACGTTTTGATGGATTTTCATCTGATAAAGGGCTCGAAAAGCGTGGACAGGCAACCCCATGTTTCCTGCACTCTATTTTCAATGGCAATCGCGATGTGAGTGAATCGAAACGTTTTCCGTAATTTCTTCCGGATTATTCAACTTTTTATTTCCGCAAATTGTCTCCTCGTCAATATTTTATTCAAGTTAATAAATTAATGAAATCCTCTCACAGACGTATGTTGAACAATCGCGTTCCATACCGCAACTTCGTAACTCCAACGTATATGAGATTAGGGTGGGCGTCCTCGCGGAAATGTGGTTCGATCAAACGAATTGGAACTAACCGCGAAACGTACGCTCTCGTGTGAGCACACCTGAACACGATAAAGCCTTCGGATCTTTACAGCTTCGCCAGATGTTGCCATTTCCGAGTAACCCAAAAATCTACGGTGGAATCTTCAGAAGACGCCTCTTAAAATTGTCGTCATCAGCAAAAATTTGTTTTCATTATTAACGTCACTTTGATATTTTGTATTTCTGTCTAATCAACGAAATCAATCCTTAGGCTTCTATTTTAATCCAGCAAATGCATAAACTAATTGAAATAAAACCTAATTACTTGGCTCAATGAAATTCTCAGTCCGTGAAGTAGAAAAATAGCCTGAAATGAATCAATTTTTATCGACGTATATAACAATCAATATTTATTGTTTAATTTCCTCATTTTTCGAACTCTTATATATTTATAGTTTTACACATATACTTTAACATCCATGTGGAACTGACGTGTCGAGAATCAATAAATATGAAATGTCCAAATGACAAGATAGCCTCGTATATCACGAGATTTGACAGCGTCGCGACGCCGATGTAAAAAAAAACTTCACGTATATATACGTTTTAAATAAATTACTGCTGGTATTATTTTTGCTCTTGATCTGTCCTATAAAAATGGAAATGAAATGCGAGAGTGCGCATGTATAGTTCGTCTCATTGTTCGGTGCAAACTTTATCTATAATATTTGCCCAGGTTCCATTTAATATAAAAATAAAACAACCTCCCAGCACATATGTATGTTTGTGTGTTGAAGTTTTATTTTTTCATTTTTTTTATTTTTTATTGTTCACTCGTATATCCGTAGGTGTTTTCACGTGCGGCTAGCCAGTGAAATTCATGATCCCCCATTGGAATCATAACTCGCGAATACATCGACGAGTCTATACCTATAGATGCACGTGTGCGAGGTAATAATGAAGATTGGAGAGGAGAGAGAAAAAAAAATGAAAAATTGTGGGCGCCGTTGTGCTTCTGCTAGCACGTCCAAAATATCTGAGCAAGGAAATATTTGATCCAAGGTAAAGGCTGTATACAATCCCCCATTCATAAATGCAAATATAAAACATCCGAAGCATCTACAAGAAACGATGAAATAGTAATTCTCGTAGTAAAAAATTCTAACCCAAAAAAATTCTACACTCGATAAATTCGTATCGAAAATTTTTTCAAAGGATCCAAAATTTCTGTAATGTTCAGTCACTGAAACGAGACCAATTTTTATGTATTGACCTTCCACCATGGAAAAAATTTCAAATTTAGTCGAGTCTTTCATGCGTTTCGGGCTTCCAAAAAATTCCAGAAGACTCAGGTTTATTTCAAAATTTACCGAAGAGAGTTTCCCATAAGATATTTCAAAGTTTTGGAAAAAAAACCGAGCTGCAATCTTTTTCAGTGGACTCGGTGTCACAATTAAAATTTTGAATCTGCCATTTAATTCGATCGATTTTTAATTTGACTAAATCCGTACGATCTGGAATTTATTTTCGAAAAAAAACGAGTCTTTTTCTTCCTTGATTCAATTATTCATTTCCTAAGACACAATGTGGTGGATTTTTGTCAAAGTTTCGTAAGATTCCTCGAAGTAAATGACATTAATTCTATTTTCTCTAAAACTGAAGTTGCCTAACGTACATTGATATTGCCTAACGTATTACGAAATGCTCAAAGTTGCTGCTGAGAAACGAGAAAACACGAGACTGTCCGCGTGGTCCAATTTCCATAATTAACGACTCAGCCCACAAATGGTTCCTGATCAAAACTTACAATGAACATCCAAGATACTGGTCCTGCTCTTTCAAGGATCCTAAAGCTTACTTCTCGCTTAGAATCTCTCTCTCTCTCTCTCTCTCTCTCTCTCTCTCTTTGTCTTTTTCTTTTCTCCATCCCTTTATCTCCTGTCCTGTAAATTTGGCATTGTGGATTGCCGCATTGTGTTCTGGGAGCAAGATCTATTTCACCTTTTGTGCCCATGAGGGTTGGTATAGGGTTAACTGTTTGAATTTGAAGGACGAAGAACTAGCCACAAGGACGTATACGCCTTCCTCAATATATTGACTGGCTGCAAACAAGTTGGTGCATTATGTTCCAATCTTTACGTGCTAAATTGTGTACTTTACGTCCTTTTGTTTACCAGCAGTTGATATTTAGATTCCAACGTTTCTGGAGAATAATATTAACCAAGAATAATTCTACGTAAAACAAAACAGTGCAATCACATTGTTTTGCTTCAAAAACTAGTTTGTCTTTAATTGCCAGTCTCTCAAAACCTCCGCGAATGACTAATTGAGTTTATGGATTCACTGAAATAGTCGGAAGATCGAATGAATTTGAGATTTAAAGAAAAATACGTGAACAATATCGAGTCAAGTTTACAGAAATTAGCCAATGAACCATTTGCTCAAAGTTTTTGAACATGAAAAAAGTCCAAATAGTCGAAATTTATTCAACAATTAATGTAAAAAAAGATTCAAAAGTTAAGTCTCATGATACGATAATGGAAAAAAAAACGAATATTCTCTTTTAATCCAGCTTGAATAAGGTGCTCGTCCATTTTTAGAATCGACAAGGATGCTAAATGCTTCAGATGATGAGGAACAAAGACCGGATTTTCTGTACAGTATTTGTAATTATAAATGTTCGCCGCATCGTTCAAAACGGAGCTTGGAAAAAAATCCGATAGCTTACGCTGCATCACAAGGATCCGCTCGTGAATAACGGTCTCACAAGATTTTCTCAAATTAATTACGTTCCGCATTCGTCAATTGGGACGGAGCTTCCATTAAAAATATTTTATACAAAGTGGAAATTCAATGCAGTACAAACAAAGACGAAATTTTCGATAAATATTTGAATGGAGACTTCACGGAAGTCGAACAAGAAGAATAGAGAACAAAATCATCCGATTACTAAATAAAACCATCTTATGTTGGGCTGTTCGATGAAATGGAAAATACATGTTAATACCATGTCATCCTTCGCTATGGAAATAACGGAAGTTTCCCTAACCCTTTGGTTCCGGAACCTGAACTTTGAAGGTCTTTTTCATTCCATCATGACTTACGATCTCATTTTCCTTTGAATTACAATAAACAATGGTGTCAATTAATCAATCATTTCAATGAAGACTTTATCCGGCAAGGACACCAAGTGATGTAACTCTCAAGGATAATCTCCAGAGACAAAAATTAACGTACAATGACAATCCACATGATCGTAATTCACGGGGACCACCAGCAAATCGATAATTTCTACATAAATTCACCCTCACGTCATAATCAACAACTCGACAAACGAATCCCAAGCATTCGAGATCAACTAACTTGACTGGAATAAAAAAAATTGTGAAATTACAGAAGGAACCCTCTCTTCAAATTAAACTCCAACGTAGCGTTGTTTGCCTGTATGCAAGTTAGAAGTAAATCTTATTGTCGAGCATCAGCATCAGCTGGAAAAAGTCAGCAGAAATATCAGCATCAGCTTTATTTCTTCCGCCCCAGCTATTCCAGCGACAACGATGCACATGAGATTACGTGGATAAATCTACGAACTCCTGGAGGTCTTGGAACGTCGACGAGACCCCTTGTTTCTTTCTCTCCCTTCTTTTTTAGCAGCTGTGTGGTGCACACGAGAAAGTGCACTGCTCGCGGGTTTCTTCATTCCTACGTAACGGTTTATCCAAAGTACGTATATAAATATATATAGATATACATAAATATATGGCTAAACGCACACACATCTTGCAAAAGGGTGAAAGAGTGCAAGAGGCGGAGTCAAGAAATCCTACGGGAGTTGAGGATAACTGTGGCCCAAGGTAACCGAGCGTTAAGAATTTCCGCTTCGTACACCATAGGATTTCTCTTAACTCTTCTCCTTGAAAAATTCTCAGCAAGTTCTCGCAATTCTACTCAGTGTGAATCTTCATTTGCTGCTCAATCCTCCGTTTCATGGGCTGCATTCATCTCTTCAATCTCTTCCATCACTAAAACGCCCTATTATTTCATGGGAAAACGCGATAAAAATTGGTACTTCAAAATTTTGGAAAACATCTCAAAGTTTGATCTACAGTCAATGGGACATAAATTGATGGGGTATTGAAATTCTGTTTTTAAAAGCTTTGAATACTTGTTAAATATTTGTACAAACGGTTTTACATACGAATCAGTCAGTCTTCGTTTACTTTAAAATGAACCAGTATGGAAATTCAGGAGAAAGAAAGATTGGGTTCAACACGAGCAAAAAACTGCTCATTAAAGATTTTTCAGTGTCAAATTGATTCGTCAATTAAAATTCCAATAGCAGTCCCCATAAACGTATTTTATTAAAGTGTTTATGTCAGCGGAAATTGAATATTCGTACATAAATTGAAGTGAATGTACACAAAGGAGAGATGGATAATTTGCTCGTAATTCGGAAAACAAAAATTGAATGATTCGTGAGGTAATGCAGTGAAAGAGGGCGTTCGTTTGCCAACGTTAATTACTACATCAAAGCGTATAATTATCCACGCGATAAATGTCAAGTTGGAGAGTCTGAAAAAGATTGATGAATGAAGGATGAAAAAGTTTGCTGGAGCTCGGAGAATTCTCTGGCAAACGTTGCCTTGGTGAATTAACAAAAAAGTTTATAGATAAAAAATTGTTGAAAAGTGTGGAGATGCGGTAGAATTCTTTGGGTCTTCGCTGAATTTTCTTTTTCCCTTACAGTCTCAGGATCTTTCACTTCTTCCTTCTTTTCATCTTCTTTTTTGCACATCGTCTTCTTCTTCTTCGTCCTATTTCATCCCTTTTCAACCCCTCATGCCTTTCGTCGAAATTTCACGTTAATTATGCAAGCCAGTTCATTAACGTCATGTCGCAACGAAGGGACGCAAGAAGGAGCTAGTTATCGCCAGCCACGAGAGGCTCACGATAAGCTCCGTCACCTTCAACGTGGATAAGCGCTTGTAATTTTGTTGAGATTTTCTCATGCTCACGCGACACGGGGGATGAATAAATTGTAAAGCCACCGCAAAAACCACACACGAGTATTCGTCTTTATATATGAACGGCTCTGACTTTGCGGCCGGACCATAAACAAGATCACGCGGTTGAGCACGCTCCCACCATATTCTATGAGAATCATGTATTGATTTTGTTGTCATGAATTATGGAAACATTGAGATATATTCACGTGTTAACATTACTTTGGTACAGACTTGCGGGAATATAAATTGGTCATGAATCAACTGTGCCTAAATTCGTTTCATTTACGCTGAATTTATTACCAAATATAATATCGCAACTATATTTACGAAACTAAAACACTGGATACCGAAGAAGGCAGCGATGGGTGCAGGCTCGATTTTGTGGCTTTGCCAACCGCAAGTAAGCAGCCTCGGGCAAGTTCAATACTTGGTTGGGTAACCGCTTAGAGATGCACCGGCTTGTGTATCAATATGCCGAGCGGGAGGCAGATTTTCTGAGTTTCAGGTGATTAAAAACAACCGAATTAAAAATGTAGCTGCCTAAATCGCCCGGGGTTTCAACAGTTTCCCTTGGCCCTCGAGCAAATCTGCTATAGTTGTCATTAGGCATTTGTGGCTTTGGGCCACACTCTTGTGTCTCTTTTAGGGTCAAATTTGTGGGATCAGTCCGTAGATACCCTTGAAGCCCTCGCAGGAACGATAAAAAAGGAAAAATACTGAAATATTCTTAATGTCACTTTTCGAAATCAAATTTCAATGGTTCACGAAGATTCGAATAACCAGGAAATCCTTTTTTCTTTCCAAATGAACATTCAAACGATTTTTTTCAATTTGTTTCGTTTTAAACTTATCGTTTCTCGACCAATTGATGCAACAATGATGATTAAATACGCGTATTCGTACTAATTGTGAGAACACTGAAGTTTAGTATTTACGAGAGCAAATAACACATTGAATGCAACTGTTGAATTTGTGCATAGAACTTTCAACGTGATAAATTCGTCTCGAATAATTCAGCAAATTGATGTATTTTGACGAGAGTGTGAAAATGTCATAATCGACCGTAGCAGAAATGAATTATATCTATTTGCTCTATAATACATCGGAAATCTCATCATCGACTCTATCGACTGTGAATCTGACAGTGTTATGAATGTAGATTTTAGTAGAGGAAATAAAGTGCACGATTATTATCGTGGATTGATCAAGGTAACTCGAAGCCTTTCATTTTCAAGTGAATTTGTAATAATTTTGGGATTTTTTCCTTTTTTTTTAGATTGGAAAAGCCTAATCAAGGCTGATTAATTGGGAGTAATGAATTCATTAGATTTCTCGAACCATTTGGTTTTTTTTTGCCAATTAAGTCAGGAGCTTGAAGGAAAATTCTTTATTGACAAGCTTCCAAGTTCTTTGATAGCTCACATCGAATATTACGGGTCATATATGAGCATGTATGGAATTAAGACACTTGACCCTAACGATATAGGTTTCGAAAGGGAGTTGAGCGAAATAAGCGGTCAAGAGGTGTGATGCATGGTCGAGATCGACTGGTGCCAGAAAGACCTCTGCTTTGCTTTTCAGAGAATATTGTAAAGAGCTCTTGAGATTGAAGTTAAACTATCAACGTGGGATAGAGAGAATTAATAGAGTCAACGTTGTTGACATCCCGTTAAAACTTTCCTATTTCTACTTGATCCAATAAAATATTGATTAACGTACCAAAATATAAATACACTCTAAGCAAATGACTGTAAATAATTTCCGACTCAATTACGAAACGGTAATTGAAAATAAATGACGAAGTGACTGACACCATTTTCCAACGGTTCATACAATTTTTATTTCGATCTGCCATATTCCATTTTATGAATTTTGTTAAAATCTTTCAGACGTTAGAAAAAGGATTTCATTCGTATAAATACTTCGAGGATCATAACGAGAATATGCGAACCACTTGGGCACTGTCATTCAAAAATTTAATCGATAGTTCCCACTGTCCAAAAATGTCACGACGTTTCCATACATTCGTGCTGCATCTATTTCGAATGGTGAGTCTTAAAGTTTTTTTTTCTCTTCCCAAGAATTAACTGGACTTCAACGATAATGAGGAATTAATGCAGAAACATAGATTTTCCAGGCTACAATTTATTAATTAGTGGTTTCGAATGAATTTTTGTATATTTTTGAAATTTGAAAGCGAATAATATTGCAAGTTTGAGAAAAGTATTTATAAAGCACTATAGTGTATTCGTCGTTTTAAATTTTAAATTCCATGAGCCATCGGTGTTCATTCCACTCACCCACAGAATCGTTTTCTCTTTGTCTATTTCAATCTTTCTCTCTCGCACTTGTGCGCATCAGTCAATTTCGCTCAACCGTGGGACGCACACAACACGTCCTCTCACCCTCTTTAATTCGCTCCTACTTTCCAGCGTGACAAATTTCATTCTTGCCGCGCTACGTGCATCGAATAACTCGCTGTCCTATTTTCTGTAGTTCGAATGCATTTTGTTTTTTTCTTTTTTTTTTCGTTTTTTTTTCGTTTTATTCCGACTCTTTTTCGTACCTTGCACTGGTAACACGGTTCGTCGTCACGAGCCAATTCCTCCAGGCTGTTTTCATTACAACGAGATGCAACTGCGATCGCTCGAGGGATTTTTTTAATGGACAGGACTGGCCTGCTCTGAACATTCAGTTATCGGCTGTGAAAATGCATTTTTTTAGCCATCGAACCCGGAGGCGATAGTAGCCAGATCGAGAGTAACGATTTTATCATTTTTCGAGTGAAAATATATTCAAAAATGCATTTAAACTTCTTCATTCAATGGATATTTCTGAATGGCTTACGAAAAATTGAAAGAAGTGAAGAATTCTCAGTCCTCAGATAACAAGGACATCACATCGGTCAAATTTTGAGAAATAGTAATTCAACGTTACCAGCAACCAATTTATATTTCATATCAAAGTTTAGTTAACAGTCCCGGGACTCTAGAAATTTTATGTTTGTTCAGCAGCTCAGAAAAATAATACAAAAAACAACACTCATTACTTCATTTCCTATACAATGTTTTTTTAAGTTCACGCACAACTTCAAAAGATAAATTTTACTTGTTCAACCTTCCGACCCCTGGGTCAACAAAATTCTCCGGGTTTATTGGTTCTACATGGTCCCTGGGACATTAATAAATGTAAGAAAAAAAAACAGTCATAATTGGTTAATTGCACAAATACGACGTTTTTATAAATAAATAATCGATTTTCGTACTTTTCTACTTAAAAAAATTGTTTGTACGATAGTTTTTGTTGAAAGAAATCAATCAAAAAAATTCAAATTTCGGCCCCGGACTAGTCTTCAACGAATTAAAAAAACCACGAAAACCAATTTTTCGGTAAATTCTACGTGAAGAAATTTGTTCTTGTCAAAGGTTTAAGGACTTTCTATTTATTGAGAGAAACCAGAATTGTATTCTCGACTTTTGGCACCTATGGTTATTCACGATTCACATTAATGCACCTTTGTGCATTTTCGTTTATCAGATGTAATATATATCGTGTTATTTGTACATATGTATATACATATGACGTGTTTATGCTTTGCTCACGTGCATATATAGGTATGAAAGTCCAGAACGCTATGACATAAATTCGATTGTCCTGCGGAGTACTCTGGGAAGCGACTATTAATTGCGAATGCACTCAGATGAGTCCGAAGGGATGAAACTTCGGGGTTAGTGCATATATAGTGTATTCTGAAGCCAAGTCAACGTAAAGGCTCTCTCTCTCTCTCTCTCTCTTTCTCTCTCGCTTTCACCTTTGCTCCCTCTCCGTGCATCTCTTTGTGATGTAGTAGCACTTGGACCGTATGTTTGGATATATAGAGATTTATGTACCTGAACGAAAATTAATTGTAGCCCAGTTCCAATGCACTCACCAATGTTGAGTTCAACAAAAATCAAATTCTCTTAGAAAACTTCTTCAAGGTTTTAGTCCCTCTAAAGCGTTTTTTTAGAGAACTTTTTCAAATTTTGTTCACACATTTAATTGCACTGTTTTATACACATTGTTATGGGAAGCAGTAAAAAAAAAATCACATTTCATTTAATAACTCTGGAACTTTTCTACTATTTTTTTTTTTTCTTCATTTTCCTACGCAATTACAGAATTGCTGGAAATTAACCAGACATTTAACCTCTGAGTGTGATTCGTGTCCAAAATAATTGCTTAATTGGATGCTATCCTTGGATTTTTTAGCTGCAGGGATAATCGATACGATAATTCATCAAATATTCGATAAACTGATTTCGTTTTGACATAAGATTCGAAAATTTTGAATTTTTGGGGAAATCGATACGATTCTTAATTGCTACCACAATTTGCCAGTAAAAGAAAGAAATTAACATTTTTATAATGATTCAAACACGAAATTTGGAAGTTCAGGAACGTTTTCGCACGATTTACAAATTTGGATCTTTTCCAATAATTCCGGTATTTATGAGTATTTTTTAAAAATTGTGTGCTCGGTTAATATTTGGCTAATCGAAATCGATAATTTCCCGAATTATTGACTTTTATTCCCAGTTTAATGGGTGCGACAAGTTGTACTCTGTGATATTAATTCGGACGATCATTAAAAATTGTTATGGAGTATTTTTCTGGGAAGTATATAACGAGATAAAACGGTCCTGTCAAGGAGAAATGGATTTGAAAAAAAAACCATTCATTCGCGGAGGTGAAAAATGTTCTCATCATTGAACCGTCTGCTTCCCATCTTCATTTTTCATACACGATTTTTCTCCCGGAGTTATATTTTACAAGTGATATTAATAGAGAAATCATAAATTCGAAGAAATCACAGAGCATAATTTGCCTGGTTTTCTTTGGCTGCCTTGTATCTTTGAAAGCTTTTGTGCCTTTTTCAGATCTCTCGTCGACCCTCCTTTCATCTCGTTTTTGTCACCGACTCGACTCCAAAGCTGGCAAATGGACGAGAAAATTCTTCTTCTCTTCGCGGCAAGAAAAAACCCTCAGGCTACATACGATACATGTCAGACTTTCACGGACAACCGACCACTTTTTTTCACCCACAGGAACTTGCATCATTGAAGCAGAAAACGAAAAAAAATCCTGATACTGTTTTTGTCGAATTTTGAGTTCAATTGCAAATTCCAGAAGACAAAATCTTTATTAATCATCTGGTGAAATCGTCCATTTTTTTAAATTAAATGAAAGTCTCCGTTCCGCAAAATTGAATAATTTATTGGAAATGTAACGATTTTGTATTAACGTAAGATAAGCTTTACGCAACATGAAAAAATGCTTTTTCGTAGAAAATCCAACTTAACCCACTACGAAATGAGATCAGATAATAACTTGATGGAGCAATATATTAATCCCTGGCGATCGAAGGAGTGAGAATTTTTTTTTTGTGTATATAAGCTCATAGAGTCGAAATGATTCGACTATATACATGTATACATCTCGAGTATATATTAATCTTTGGTGTATAGGGAGAATAAGAGAGTTCTATATCGGGGGATGTTTGATAAATGGAAGTGGGTCATCGCCGTTGGAACATCGCGCATCCCTCGAATCGAGACAGATCATCCGTACCAAAAGCTTTGGCTTGCCTTCTTTTTTTTATTTTCAATACTAAAGCGAAAAAAACGCACTCGACATTAACAGCCATCGATCGAAATCGAGGGACAAAAAAATTCGAGAAATATTGCATTGAATAGGGAAATTTTTTTGCTTCCAGTACATCATCCTTGTCACTGACGGATCCGCATCTCTTTTCATAAATTTCGACGAGCGTGTGTATCGCATTGTATTGCATGGATAAACCAGCAAAAGTAAAATTCGAGCATAAGTTTTTTCCAATTATCCGGAAACATCAAGAGCTCGAGAAAAAAGTTAAAAAAATACACCCACGAGTTTCATTGGGTTGAGTTTATATTTATTGTGGTTTCATATACCAACCGATTAGCCAATTACATTAAAGTTTAGTTGGGCAATGAAGTATTATGAGATCTCTCCTGGGGCTTTTAACGCTTTAATTATACGAAAGGAAAATTGATATTTTTCAACCTCCTCTTTTTTATCTTCTCGAGTAGCTTTATTGATTATGCAATAAAAGTGCAAGGTTTGTGTAATTGAGCAATTCCGAGAAAAACTGGCAGGATTTCATAACTTTTTATTACATCAACAAAGTCTTATTAATTTTTTAGGATCACATCATGCATCCAATGAAAAAAGTCGCAAAATATACGATAACGATGAAATTACGTTTTTCTATAAAATGACAAAAATATGTAAGATTTTCATTCCACGTTTAAAGAAAACTGTATTATTATTCAAAGAAATGTAAACTACGTGTGTTTTGTTTTCCAAACATAAGACACGATATGAAATATTTAAATTTTCATGCAGCAGTCAAAGAATATTAAATAAACGAAATTTAATGAAGCAACTAGATTACAAACAGAACAAAAACAAACAAAAAAATAACACATGCAACGATGTTTCGTACCCAAAAAGTGATCTTACTGCAGCACGTGAAGTTTTCCACAGTTGAACTTTGCAAGTTCCCTCGTTTTTGTTCTTCTTCGTCTTCGTATTTGCGCACTTAGGAGAGTTAATATAGTTTTTTTCCCCCCGTGAATCACATGTTTTTGTTTTTCGTTATTAATCGCAACTGCAGTCGTGATTACATCCCAGTAACTTTGTTTCGTGGCATAATTAAAGCAGTTTTATTTCCTGGATGAGCGAACGCTTCGCACGTTGATTTATACGTCGCAACGAGCGGTAACGAAACTATAAAAAATCTCAATGCAAGAAGAAAATAAAACAGGGAAATTAACAATGTAATGGAATTATAAAATTTTGGTTTATTTTTGAAAAACTACTTGTGTTACTGGTGAAAAAATGGTGAGAACGAAATAACGCGGAGGGATCGAGATAGATACGCGAAAGCGCGGCGCGAAGTAACACAACGGACGGCACACCTCTGCTCGTGACGGTGATACCGGACCACGAAAGGGAGGCTGCGAAACTGAGATCCTACAACGTTGGCGGCAGTGCGCGGGCGCACACACTTTCAACCCCCGCCGCCGGAACAGGGAAACCCGGCCAACCCCACAAACCCCCTTACCTTTTTTTTTCTCCTTACGAATGAACATGCGAACGCGTTTCCAACACACAGAGTGTGACTCTACGAGCCGGAACGATAATAAATACAAATATATACATAGCTGTTAAAGAAAAAAGAAAAAAAAAACGAAAGTTTGTTTCGTGTTTGCGAAATTAAGGATAATTCCACGCGACGGCATAACTACACGAAGTTTTACAAGGGATGAAATCTCGGGAGTCGCAAATTACTGACCTTCTACACACGCGTTTCCCTGTTTTTCATTTCCTGACGAAATTACGAGACGCTGTCGTCTACAGAAAAACTGCTGCTGCGACATTGCACCAACAAATTGTGACATTTTTCTCGAAAAACTCAAGCCAAAGTGGAAATTTCAATAACTTTTGCATATTTGCATCTTTGGAGAACAAAGTTTTATCTGGTGTTTACTATTTTTTAACAAAATAAAATAAATTACCAGTAATCGACACTTGAAAATTTCCCCCAGGCCTTGAAAATCCAATTTGAACATTGAATATTAAACAATTTCTAAAACTGATTATTCTTTAAGGGCCCACTCAAGCGTTTATACTCCATTTTGTCTTGTACAAATAGACATCGATCGTAGAAACTAAACTTTCGTATTAAATTTGTATTCTGCAAATAATTCAATCAACAGAGTTCGTCGACTCGGGGCAACAGCAGAGTATAAGCGAGTGATTTTTTAATAACGATAAGGGGCATTGGAATTTTAATCCAATTAGGAATGAAAGTTCGTCGAAAACTTGGCTGGTTGGGCTCGTTCGTGAAATTTCTGTCTCATCAGTTCAACCGGACATTTTTTTTTCTCAAATCTTGGTAGCTTATTGATTCGTTGCATAAGCTGTACAGATCCTGGACCGTTGACGATCCTCGCACCGGTATCTCTGCTAAATACAAACAAATCCAGCTTCAACCCAATTATCTCGACGTTGCGCAGAAGAAAATTTTGATCCTATTTTAAAAAATGGACATCGATTCCAGGTGCGGCACGAAGATGAAATAAATATGCACAAAAATAGCGTGTACTTGGCGTTAGATGCGAGAACGGGTCGAGAGATCGAAATCCTTGCAAACTTCGATAAGCGGCTTACTTTACCTAAAAGCAAAATCTAATAACGAATCGTTGAAGAGCTTGTTCATCCCCGTAAATCCGCATTGACTGGCTACGGGCCAGCTACCAATTACCGGTTGTTCACTCCTCGGTCACTTGTATTCACAGACAAAAAAGAACAATTGTTGAACCGATCATGCAAAAAAAACAAAAAACAACAACAACAAGGAGAAAGAACGGACGAAATTTTCATTTCTAAAATTCCGGTTGATTATTCTCTGCAATGCAGTCGAGAATATATTCGGAGCTTCAGTAAAATCACGAAAATAATGAACCTCGTTAGATCTTCATTAGTGTTTCCAATCAGAGTCAATTATAATTTCGTAACGTTCGATAAAAGGGGATAATAAAACTGTCTATGTCGAAGAAGAGTTCGTGTTTTTGTTTTTTTTTTTTTTTTTTTTTTAACGAGCGAATCAAACGTCGAATAAAATTTTGTACGAGATTCAGTAAATGTTCAATGAAAAGTAAACATAGTTTTTATGGCATTGGAATGGCTTTTAATGATAAAAATGAATAATTTACCGAGATGGCTTTCGCTCGAACTCCATTACGACGTTTTTTCGTCGGACCGGCAAATCTTATCGGGCAGCTACGACTCCAAACGACACTATCGGACGAAGCTATACCTTCTTCGCAGTTTTTTGTATTGTTTGTTTCTTTTTTTTTTCGTTCGAGCCGTCAATTTTTCACGTAGCCTTCGGCAACCCGGAGAGCAACTCGACGGTGCGGATAAATCGATCGTCCGTGTGGATGCTTTGCACTGTGGTACAGTAGAACGAGTCCGTATCGTGTCGGGCACATCCGCAGACACAACGGCTGTACGTGAGGCGAACGGTTTCATTAAAAGCTTCCAGCCAACCTAACCTACCACGTACAATTTCCTTATTACAATAATATTATAGCCACGATTTCTCTCTCTCTCTCTTTCTCTCTCTCACTCTCTCTTTCTTTCTTACACTCTCTGTCTTTATTTCTCTCGACTCACAGCGTTTACAGTATAAAGTACAATTTACTATTGGAGCATGTAGCAAAACGAAGACATTACGAGAGCTACCAGTCCCATTTAATTAGCGGGACTCTCATTACAGTTTGTCGAGAGTGTATCCGTAAGCCTGCACACATTCGTGAGAGAATATACCAAAAAATCATTAAATAATCGAGCTTGAATCGAGCGAATGTAAATAATAATCATTTATTTCGAAATCATCGAGACAATTCAATAATGGAATGAAAAATATTCTCAATATGCAGCATTGAGTGGGGGTCAAAAATTCAATCAGGCAAGAAAATGACGGATCGTTGTAAAAAAAAAACACTGTCATACAATGCCACGTGTACTTGTTTGGAGTAACGCTGACAAAAATGATGAATGAATGAGTTCTGAGTTTTTGAAAATCAGTGGATTCAAAAGAAAAAAAAATATGAATCTGCTTTTCAACTTTCTGTTTTGCACTCGTGCGACTTGACAGAACACCTTGGACATTTTATTCTCACAGTTTTTTCATTTTTCACCATTTATTTTAGAAAAGAGACAAAACTATTTGTTTTTAAACATTGTTGTGACCGTTGTCGTACATGTGAATCAAATAATATCGAAGCAACCTTTGATCCGATCGATGCCTATTCTTTTTTTATTCGAAGTATTCAAGCAAAAGTTCTTTTACAAGTCGTTACCATATGACGTCCCTTCATACACCAATTTCCAGAGGAGTTCCGCTAATTGTTGCGAGACCTAATCACAGAAAAACAATCATTTCATTCTCTTAAGTTTGTTAGAAGAAAAAAACAAAACAATTAAGAGAAAAATAACAAAATGCATAAAACATTAAGTTCATTTACAAAATTCAACGTTCATTTTGAGATACTCTCAATAATAGTTTTCAATAAATACGCCACTCACTTTTTTTGGACAACGTAGAGTAAAGTTGGGCAAAATTTGAGATTCTTCCACCGAGTCAAACGACCCTGCGTTATTTACATCTTCGATGATTTTTTGAACACCGACTACTGCCCTGCCATAGACCTGTTTGAATACAAAAAAATGACTCATTGCTTCTTATTATCATTTTTATTCCTCATTATTATGATTTTAATGAAAATGGAAACCCAACTTGTGTAAAAATGTCAAAATTAAAGTTCTTACTGATTGTTATTATTATTTTAATCGAAACTATACATTTAATTCGATTGAAATGAATGTACTCAGTCATTTTATCTTCTTACCGAATTACCAGCTGCTTTAGTACTGTCTGTTGCTAGCAGGCGCAACGCTTTCTTAAACCCATCAAACGTTTCAGTTATGCCGGAGACACATTCGTCCTTGGCTTCTTGCAGCAATGTCTCTCGCTGATTTCCTAAAGATACGGCATAAGTTGCCTAGCAATCAGTAAAATTAATTGCATTTATGAGAAAAAAACTTTGCCTATAGTGCAGCCCGCGTATTTGAGATTATTGTGTTGACGAATAATTAGATCAGTCCAAATAATCGATTGGCGTGTGTTCACAAATGTCAAAAATGATATTTTACCGAATTCATTTATATTCGTTTTGCCACGATCGATTATTGATAAATAATGAGTTCCAAAAATCGAAAAAAAAAATCGTCTCAAATGTATCAAGTTTTTTCATACGTTCAGGGTATTTCATCGTTTTTTATAGTTTTTAAATCGTTAATTTTTACTCACCGAAGCGACAACGGCAACGAAGAACAAAATGCTGACTTTAGACATCGTCGATTGGGCGATCGTTGTTACGAGTTTATTTCAACATCAGTTGAACCAGGTTTATATATGCTCGAAACTTATTTACATTTCTAATTTCGGTCCTTCCTTTTTAATCTTGAAATTTTTGATTTGTTGACTCACATTGATAACGAACTTGCCCTAATTAGACAAAACCGAAAACATTGAAACGCTGGATAGGAACATTAAAATCAAATTTATGGATGACTCACACGTTTTTTGCGAAACACTTTATCAAAAGATCAATATTCGGTCTTGGAATTCTTTTCTACTGTTCAATAGTGAAGGAACTCACATTTCCGAGATACACGAAAATCGTTTCCGATTTTATTTGCTACTTGCGTTACTCACTCTTCATTTATTGTTTTACCTACTGGCTTGAAAATTTCTTATGGGAATTTCACTTCTTATCGATCCCATTTTTTTTAAAATAAACATCTGATCAGGGAATATTGTTCTCAATAAGTAGGTCACACTTTTATGTGCTTATTGATATTTTTCTCTACTTATTATTTTGTTTACCATCCAGTCAAAAGCACTCATTACCGTTCGAATGACCGAATCGTCAAATACTCACCTGCTTCACGTTTCATTGTAGAAACTTTTCATCAGTTTCGTGTTTTATAGTTTCTTGTATTTCGTGTTTTAAAATATAAAAAAATTGTTCCAATAGTGTACGCTGTGAAATGTGCGAAAATATTAAAAGTCTGAATAGTTGGGAGGCTGATATCAACAGAAACGAAGCTATCAACGATGTATGTACAAACAATGAGTCCGTTATCACGTCGACAACGGTCTTGTGAATGCAAACAGTTAGACACTTACTTGGTTTGAGTAACGATTATTCGCAAAATGATGAAACACTGAAAAAAAAACACGCGATTGCTCGAACAAATTATGAAGCAAAATCGAATCGAAATAAAAGATGGCAGAGAATCGTGGTTGCAAAAAGTAATAAAATAAACAAAAAATAGTAAAAATCGTAAAAAGTTTCGATGAAAATGTGACACCTTGACATTTTGCTTTTATCAGTTCGGTTAATTTTTTTGATTAAACATTATAAAAAACTGTAACGAACACTGAACACTTTCTTGACTAGCGTGAAATAGTAATTTTACCATAAGCTTTGCTTGTCCCCTACTTTTGAGTTCAATAATTGGTGAATTGATGCGATGTATAAAAATAAGAGCGGCGTCACGTCGTTGAAATATACGAGGACGCGTTAAATCCCCACAGGTCTCTTCAAATTTATTTCTCTTAAATCGTGACTCAAGACCATGAATGCTCGTCTCTCTATTTAATCCAACGAGGATTCACTTTCGCGGGATCATGGCAATAAGAATAAATGACCAAGTACGTGAGGGTGGGTAGAGGATTGACGAGGGTTCGTATACTTCGCTGCAAGACACACGAGGCGAGAAATTTCGAATTACGAATTTCCTATCGACGAAACTTTTTACGAGAATGAAAAAAAAAAAATGCTGAGGGAATCGATGGTCCAAATGGGAAGAATGGAGTGTCTGAAAATCTGGAAACCATCAATTTTTTCGGTTTTTTTGTGCAAACCTGATTTATTTATTTTCTCTACGAAAATTGCCAAAAATTCATTTATAAAATTATGCCAAAATTAACTAAACTTACAATACGTAAAATTGATTATATTGACACACTCGTTTGACTCACTCTTGAGAAAAAAAATTCTTTGCTCTATTCGTTCGATGTTTTTGAGCTTGAAACGTTCGTTGATTTGTGCTGGTGCGAATTTTCCTTGGGAAAATCTTTCATCGCGTTCGTCATTACGGGGTAATCGATGGATGGATTTTTGTTGGCAGTAAAACTAGAAGAAACTTGAGATTGACGATTCTCATGTTGATTTTCGTAACGTGCAAGTTTACGATTTAAGGCAGTTTCGAGAAAGTCCCACGAAGGTAGTCTCTCGTCGTCGACAGGATCGAGGGCGTTTCTACGCCGGCAATTTTCCAAATTCCACTTTGGTGACTCCTCGCGACTCATCATTTCTTCCGAACGACTTTTCGCCAAGTTTTCATCGATGCTTATACGATCCCACATGGGTGAAGTGCCTGCCAAAATCGTATTCAATCCTCATTTTTTATCATCCATTTTCTACGCTAAATTAAGTAACTTAATATTATGAGATAATTCAGAAATTTAAAAATTTTCACACGTCGACTTTGCCATCGTTGAAGAGGAGTTTTCTAAAGAAAGTCAAAGTATAAGAAAAAAAATCCAGATTTTTATTAACCAATTAAAATATTACGTAATCAGGTTGAACGAAGAATCAAAATGACTTTTCACCTCTCATGGTTTCCCAGATGGGTGTACGACTTTTTCTAAATCTGCTTCTCCCGGTCGAGCCGATGGACGATGTCCAGGATGCGATGGAGGACGAGTCCCAGGTTGGCAATCGAGCTCTAGATCTGAGTCCTCTCGCAAGGGTGTCATTAATTTCAAGCATTTCTCGATGGAGTTGTTCTTGACGTTCAGCAATAATTCTACGTTGTCGAGTACTCGGCGACAAACGTTCGGGAGGTGGTTCCAAACTGTGATTTTCCGATCTACGAAATGAAATTTATTCCATAACGTTTCAACGTATCCTACTTCGTGAAATCGTCGATTTTGTTCAAAAAAAAGAAAAAAAAAAAGAAAAATCCAATCGATCGAAAGGATAAGATTAGAATAAACATCTGGATATAATGAGAAGCAAACGAAACCTGGACTAAAATGAGAGAGAGGTTTAATATCGTAGATCCTTGTAGCCTGACTGGATTCAATTTGTTTCTCGTTCCAAAGCTGGTTATACCACCAATTCTCTTCGTGTGGCGTTTGCTCTAATTCTCTGCCCTTCCCCTTGAGAAACCGCGAGAGGGTGGCTATCGCAAATCTAAGTAAATCCACGAAGGATCAGACTCGGTAGATCCTAATTGAAAGCGTTACCGACCAATTTGGATTTTACTTGAAATCTTCCACCTTTTAAATGTTCACTATAATTGGCATATAGGGATTCACGGTGTAATAAGGTCTCTTAGCAAAAATTTCAAAAATTTCAAATATTTCATATTGCAAATAGTTTCTGGTTCGATTTATTTTTTCCACCTGGTACAAAAAAGAAGGGAATTCAAGAAAACGATGTTCCAAAAAAGGTTCGATGATGATTCTTCCGAATTTTCGACAATTCAAATGTTAAGAACGATTACGACAAACTGTTAATAAAATAGCTGTAAAAATCGTAGTTCAAGAGACAACCACGTCGTACGAAGATCCCGAGGAAATGCTGATGAAATAATTGTCACTGTAATTTAATAAAAATGAATCTGAACCGAAAAGTTCGATAATGTAATTGTTTCCCTTTAAATAACGCAGTTGACTCAATTTTCCGCATTCGATTTCGAAAGTTAGAGATACGGAAGGGCAGCGTGTTAAAAAAAAAAAAAGTAAAAAGTGCCATAAAGTCTGAGTTATCGATTCTCCATCTCATCCCCGCGTACCATACGTGCTGCCCGAGTTTCTTCGCTGTTTGGAAACCCGTGTGGAACGCACGAGATTGCTGCCTGTACTGCGGTGCACGAACCATTTCGAGAGCCCCTTAAATTTCGTTTGAGAAACCCTCACGAACGCAATCTCGACTAAAGCATCGACTTCATCACACACCATATGGATTGCTACGTCGACGGTCCTGTGTTTTTAGACTCACGGGGTGAATAAGGTTCTACGCAGACTTTATGGAATATCAATTTAGTCATGACATTATCGAAACTAAGTTTCGTCAGCAGAGGCGGCTGCTTATGCGGAATTTCTTAGTCAAAATTTCACGTTAACTTTAGTCATTATTAATATGACAACAATTTGCAATCACAAAAGAAAAAAATTGGTAACTAGATCATTTTAGTTACTCAACGCCAATAAGATGCTACTTCTTGTCTCTCTAAACTCGTGCAATGTTCTTGCGAACGTTACACAACACGAGCTTAAAGCTGCATCGAGAACTCCTCACTGTTTTCGTTCGGAACAATTTATTCCCTGGAATTAATCTGACTCGATTCTAAATTGTAATAATGTATATATTTGCCTCAAACAGAAGCAAATGTGTGTTGTCTCAAGTTAACGATGTGTCTTTGCGAGTAATCTGCCTTTCGAATGGCAAGCAGGCTATTTCGTATAATTAAACGCTCCATTGAATCAAATGAATAATATGAAAATTCAAGTGACTGCAGTAAACGTCGTTTTCCACGCGAGGTTAGAGTTCAATTAAATTATAAAGCATCCGCTCATTTGAATCGAGAGATAAAAAAGTTATTTGCGAAGTTCAGAAGAAAATATGCCACAAATGAATAAAAAAAGCGTGGAACGGATCTTGTGCGATAGAAGGAATGAAAAATAAGGTAATTGGGAAAAAAAATCGTTGCATTCCTCGTCTGAGAGAGAAAGATTGGAAGCAGAAGAAAGGAGAACGAAAAGAGGGGATAATAAGAAAATGCGTTCGGGGAAACATGAGCCAGACGAGGTTTCCCGGTTGTTATCTATCAGGAAGCCGTACTATCTCGCGATGCAAGTACTCAACATGATTGCGCAAGCCGTGTACTGCGTGGAAGGTGGAGGCCCGCGAGGGAAATCGTGTATCGCACCTAAGCTCTCACCGCTTCTCATATATTTACCCTTCCCTTGACAAGCCTCTTTCCAAGCTTCGGAAAGCTCATCAATTACCGCTCGTTGAGTTTTCATGTTTCGTCAGATATTAAACTACAGGAACGTCGCGTCACATTCAGCTCCCCCATTGTCCCCCCCTGACAATCTGTCTCGTAACGCTCGTTATACCGATGTCACTCGACACGGTCACTTTTACTGTAAGGCTAGTTGATTAATTAACGTCTCGTTGCGCGTTGCCAAGAGAGAGAGAGAGAGAGAAGAGAGGCAGAGAGAGAGAGAGAGAGAGAGAGAGAGAGGAAGAGCCGGGAGAAAAATATCGAAGAAAGAAAAAGAGGGAGAGAGACAAGGACCGAAGTAAATTAAAGAGAAAAATCTTGTGCTTGAAGGAGCAAAACGTAAAGTGTGCTTGACGAATATGGTGAGTGAGGGAAACGATTCCATTACAGTGAATAACGAGAATGTAAGGATTCTGGAAAAGCTTGAGAAAAGTGTGAGAAACGATGATCAGGTGAAATATTGTGGCGAAGAAAAAAACCCCAGGATATTTATCCGCGAGCAGAATAAATTAGCAAACATGATCCAGCTCCAGGAAATCATGTTCCAAGGCATTGTTTCGTTGATCTCGTTCAATGCAAATAACAAATTTATTGAGGTTCCGAAACAAAAGAAATTATTGCAGAAATAAATGAAGCTTTTCCAACAACGTCAGAAAATTAACGAGCTCATTGTTTCGTTACATCGAGTTAACGAAAATTTCGCAAAGGAAACATTTGGTTTTTACGTAAGAGAATCATTTTGTTCGTTTATTTTGCGGACAATTTAAATTATACCGTCATTTCTGAATCATGTTTCCCACAAATGATTGAACAAAGGTCAAACTAAATGGATATGTTGCCAAAATGTGAAAGTCATGGAACGAGAAATATAAACGTTTCATCAGACATTTATTTCCATGTATACAAATGGAATAAAAAACAATGAAAAAAAAAGCTCAAACCCAATGGATAAACAAACACATGAATATATGAATATAAATACCTCGGTGTGTATGTTTGTCTCGGAGATCCAGAAGCAGTGAGATCGGGGCAGCTGGTGCGTCGCAGACGTCGGGATGCTTCGCGCGATACTCTTTGAACAATATCGAGCATAGCAACCCTCTCGTCCTGGGGCAAAACTGCGGCAGCCTCTTGAAGAATCTGAATAGAAAAAAAATGTACATTCCTATGAGTATGTGAGTGGTGTGTGCTTTAAGGAAAACACGATCTCTCTAATAAACGTCGATAAAAATGTGACGTTTTGGGTCGTCCTATTTTTATTTTCCAAAGGGTTGTTTCATCGGAACGAAATTACTATATAAAAAGAAGAAAAACTTTTCCATTTTTATTTGCTCTTCCGAGGATGAAGAGCGTCAAGTTCTTGTGATTTGTTAAGATACGAGAAGCAACAACGTGTCAAAGATAACGAGGGAAAAGACTAATTTTCCAAGTACATAAAACACGGATGGCTATTACGTGTGATATAGCAACGTATCTATAGTCAACTCAATATATATGTGAACCTTTAGTACCAGAAGTAGTGGACGATGCTGAAAATAATGAATGCCATAATAAAATATCGTTATCCACGAGTGAAACTTTTTCTACCCCATAATGGGCTTCTCAGGTTTCACAGTAGCTTGTGTATTCTTCTGTTGAAAAATATATACGATTAAATATTGTACATACACTTTTATACAATTTTATATACGTATTTTCGTACGTATATAAAAGTGTGTATAATATTGCACGACAGGAAACGAGGACTGTAAACAAAAAGTTGAATCTACTGCGAAGCCGGATATGAGAAATTCCAAAATACGTAGCAAGCTTCATTTACAGATAAACAGAGAATGTAAATATTGTCGGGACAGAGCAAAAAATAAAAAGCACAATGAAAAAATCCTGGTTTTCGTTGGGAATAGTTTCACAAAGGTCCCCAGGGTAAATAGTGAATTAGTAGGACCTTCAATAATAACACAAACTCAATCGTGTGTCGAGCTAAATTTTCGAAACGGATGGCTTTGTAGCGAATACGGAAAATAATGTGATGAATTAATTTTGTACGATGCCAATGAGAGAGTGAAATGAGAATTGACAATAATGAGGAAGAACGAATCGTGAGGAAATTTGATTCGTTGGTTTACGTTCTCATTGATTATTGGGTCTGTTGAAAATTCTGCCGGTTCTCGATCCACTGGTGATTTTTTTTTTTCAATTGACAGGGATTTCCGTTCAATCCAGTATTTTGTCTCTTTTTATTCAATTCGCATGAAGCTTTTCACATTGTTTTCCTTTTTATGACATTATATGGCTTTTCATTCGAAGGGAATTTCTTCCAATGTTTCATTTTTGACATCATATTTTAAAAAGCTTTTAAATAATACATTATTTTTTTAGTTACCCGATTCGTTGAAGTGAAGAGTTTGTTTAAAAAAAGCAGTAGAATCTGCTAAAAAGCTTCGAGCCATTCGCTGTTGTCGAGTCTCGAGGCACAACCGTGAATATTGCAATTTCACATTTCGACATTGTTTCGTTATTTTTTATACATTCAACGAATAATTGTGTAACTTGTTTCAATTTATTGAAACACAGGACACATTGATTGGTAATTCTGAATTGCCATACAGTTTCAAAGCTCATGGAAAAAATTTATTTTGTTTGCATCGAAAGCAAAACTCATGAGAGAAGAAATTTATTGAAGGCAACAATCGACGATTACGACGTCAATGATTGGATGGCAGTCTCAATAAACTTCGAACCTAGAAACTTTCCTTGGAAAGTACAGTGAAAAAAAAAGTTTACAACCAACTATTAAATAGCTTGTCAGCAATAAAATCAAAAGCAATAAACGAAGTGAGAATAAAAAAGAAAAAAATTGTGATTATTCTCGTCCAGGGACAGCTACAGAGAGAAACGATAAATGTACGAAAAAAAATTAATAATCGATGATTTATTGTGAGAGAAAATAGAATGGCTGTGATCGATAGTGTCCTTCTTTTTTTAACCAATCCTCTCAACGATCGTTTGGTTCTTTATGACAGAAGTGAAAACCCGTAAGGTCACGTATCCGGTTGAAAGCAAAGCTATCGCAGGTGCTCATGGACTCGTAGCCGGAAATTGGCTCAAATGGTATGGCGCCAGAAGAGAAACTTCCCCAGGGAGGTTTGATACTCGGTGGTAGAGCTTGGACTAAAATAAAGTGAGAGAACACCGTCAGGCTTTTTCCTTTTGCTGTAAAGCGCGATTATTCCCCAAGGTTTGCCACAATCGAAAGGACTGCTTTACTTTGCAGATCTGAAAGCCTCGGTGCTATCGCAAGACTTTTTGTTGAATTAAACAGCTTGAAAATCTTGCTTAATAATGTTTGGGTGGTTAATGATCATCGTGTTGAAGATTAAAGCAATTTTCGAAACTGAGAAGCAATGAAATTGTAAAAAATGAAAAATATTTATGATTTTTCTGTACATTTTATGAAATTAATTTTCATATCGAATGAAATAAAAAATATACTGAATTATAGAGTGGGAATTTAGGGTTCGTTTCGAACAATTTCCGCTATTGCGGCAGCAGTAAATGATAATACGACAGAATGTATTTAATGTTACAACGAATATGGTAAAACTTTTTTAGATGTCGAACCGGAGAGCGAATTACATTTGTATTCAGTTTCAATGTTGATCATATTCGACATCGTAATTGACTAAAATTAGAGAGTCTCCGCTACGAGTAATCGTCACCATAATGAGAATAATTACAGGCGTACGAATTAGTGATTATTTGTTGCAGTATCAAATAAATAAAAGTCTTTGTTGATAATAAAAAGGAATAAAATAAAAAATAGAATGACATCGTTTCTGATACACAAAGAAATGTATTTTTCTGACAAAATGCCTGGAACTCTTCGATACGACAATCGTATGCATTTTTTATTTCCAGTTATCAGAGATATTTCGCGCTTCCGAGGCTGTCAAAACGCTGTTGCAGTGTTTTACGATACACGTTTTTATGGATATTTTTTTCCCATGGCATTTACTTCGTCTCATGCACGTCACAGACTTTTTATCGATAAATTCACGTTATCATAGAAAAGTGAGTATCGAATCAACCAAGATGCCAATTCCGTTATTTTTTTCCTTTTCAAAGTAAGAAAACCAAAGCTTGAAGATACATGTGTTTATATATTTTCAGATGGCGAGATGCTGAGCACGTGGAGACCAAACTGTCCGCCCAGCTTTTGGCCCGAGTGTAATTCTGATTCTAGCAGTTCCTTGCTACCTTAGAAAAGTTTCTTTATATGTGAAGCTCCTCCGGGTCCAATAGTCCCTTCACTGTACCCTAAGATTTTTCCTTAAAGCAATTTCACCGTGTTTTTATTTTCTTCTTGGTGGAGGATTTGTTTTGGTCGATTAAATTTTCAGTTTGTGTGGCATCCTTATGATTAAATTAGACTGAGTCGTCCATTCATCTTGACACAATGTGCACTGAATAATGGCTGCCCACCTTCTGGAAGACTATGATTATCGTTCATACTGTACTTCGACCTCTGACCCATCCTCCTTCTTTCGATCTTTCCTCCTCAATCATCCACTCTTCAGAGTCAACGAACTCTTGCTCGTACAGAAAACTGAGCTGATTAGAGGGAGGCTAAAAGCGTCATTGGACCCCGAGGAGTTGAAACCCATCGCCGGGAAGCCACTGAGGGAAATGTCCTACTTTTTGTCAATGAGTCAGTGACCGTATGAATTTATATCTATATCGATATTCTCGGATGGCTATGAGCACAGAATGTATAAGGATTTGGTTCCAACCCGATCTCACCAAAATGTTTACCTTAACTTTCTTGCCAAAGTCTTTACAAGGATGTCTTCATACCTCAGAGAACTTTGAGAGTATTATATCAAGACCAATTGCGGTTTCCTATCAGCATCCCTGGATATAGATGTATTCATCCCTGCTTGTCAAACTGTCCGAAGCAATCCATGTTCCCTCGGGTGCAATCTAAGTGAATAAGGCAGCCAAGGATCTCGTTCGATCATTCTTGAATAGTTCTGCGTCCTGGGCAGCCGGACGTCTGGATGTGATAGAAACTCATAATGAGAATATTTTATCTTCCAAGTATAAACAAAACTTGTAGTCCTTTTGCGATATCTGCTTCATTGTTCCTAAACTTCCGGAGCGTCGATAATCTCGGTAGTTTCAATGAATTTGCTCACTTCGAACCACCAAAACTTAGTTACGTTTCGAGAAACAAGCACAGAGTTGGTGTCTACCGAAGATGAAATCATATTACTTGTGCTAATTCACCACAACCATGCAATTCCCGAGTAAAATTAATTGGATAAGAAAAAGCCAGAGAGATCCAGAGTTCCAAGCGGTTAACGGCTTGAAAATCAAATGAAATAATGGCAACATTATCGCTTGTCACATCTAAAATTGGATCCCGACGTTTTCCCAGCAATTCTCTGGAGTATTTTTGTATTTGGAACTCTCACGAACCTGCAGGAGCATTGGCGATTCAGGAAAAGGTAGGACTCGAACTCTTACCCTCTTTCTACTAAATTTACGTGAATTGACCCTTTTTCCGGGCGACAATCGAGAGAGAGTTTTCCGCTTGTGCTACCTCACTTTCGTTTATGTTACAATAAGTTACAGGATCAGCATTTCAACTGGTACGAGAGTGGATTTGTTCTTCTCCTACTGAGTGGTTTGGGAGGAGGAGTTGTGTTGAGTCTCGAATTACGGGGGTAACCCTCGTGGCTCGTTGGAATCCTTATCACCACATCAGTGCGGATCTACCGTGAGTTTCGACGAAAAGTTCTATCCTTTGCATCTGCTCACAATATTATAATGCCACTAACTTGAATCCGATAATCCGGAAAATCAACTGCTGAAATTAGACAACTGGAGACAGATGTTTGGAGTTTAGGAATGATGTTTTTTTTGGGATGCAATACTTTTTTGTTGCCGATTTTTTTTCAGGAGGGGTAAGTCGTTGTCATAATTGTTATGAATGTATTTATAAAAAGATGAAAATCATGGAAAAGCTCATCAATATCCAGAGCAGATGATGGACCGTTTAAAGGGACTTTATCTTTGTGGCCACAATCTCGATTCACTGATACGAGTACATCTCGAGTTCATCAACCCTTCAGCAACGGAAACATTTGAGTGGCTTATTCCCAAAGCTGCTACAAATCACGGGTTCATCAACCTTCGGGGTATAAGGATTCCGCAAGGAATCTAATCCTCAACCATAACTCAATAACTGATTTCCAACGATTAATACTGATGAAAGTTTGGACCTTCACTTGTATCGTTCGTCATATTACTTCGTAGTCTTCGAGAAACGAATCGATACGTCGTACTCGATCAATCCTCGTAAAGATTAAATCTTTTAGGTTCGAATTGATGATCGATGTTCAAAAGATCGAAGTTCTCCGTATGGAACATGAGATTAACTTACCCTAAACTTGTTGAGCGCCACTAGAGCCGGTATTAGGCCACCCGGACCTCGTTGTCGTCCACGTCGACGGTTCATGGAAACGACGTACGTCAAGGGGCTCGCGTCCCTTAACTCCACGTGATCTGCAATACCTAATCAAAGAGAGAACTTTGATTAACTGCGCTTCGCCAACCTGACACGGATCGTCTGCGAGGAGCAGAGAGACACACTCAGTACAAACGATTTTGTTATTCCGTTTGAATTATTCATTCAATTAATTCATTTAAATTATGACTTCCATTTATTTTTCCAATTTCATGTTTGTGTCGTCTGCGATCTTGAGCATTTAATCGACGAATTTTTTAAACAATAAGGCGAAATGTTGCTGAGAAACCTTCAATCGAATCGGCTGATTTTCTGTGTATTTGGATGGAGAAGAGAATGAGAGATGGTCAGTGAGACGATGAAAATTCCATCGGCATTGGCAGAAGGAAAAAGTCGTCAGTCACGTTGCCGAGGGTCTAACATGAAAACCGTGTAGTGGGATAATCGTCCACGTTTGTTTTACGGGCATTAAAAGCCCGTGCCTTGATCAGACGTATGATCAAGAGGACGACGAAAACTTGGTGCTTGCTGGTGTAGCAATGAATGACGTTAGTGCCAGGTGGCAAGGAAAAAAAACATGATCGAGACTGAGGAAAGTGTCGAAATAGGGATCAAAAGGAAAAAAGAAAGAGAGATAGAGGAAGGGAGAGAAAGGGAGAAGAAGTGATGAGATTACATAGTTCGTAGTAGAAGATTCCAAGTCCGTTAAGACTGAACGGTGTCAGGGTTCCTGACCCGATTCTAATTAATCCACTGACTTCGAAGTTTATCGTTTGCACCCTACCGAAAGTTGTTCTCTCGTATACACTATCACCTCACCTGGCATGCACGGCCATTTCCTGTGACTCAACTTGCTCCACCAATTCACCGATTTTCTGGCAACTAAAGGATTTCCTAATTACTGGATTCATTCGGGGCTACAGAGATCTAAGGAATCCTTTGACACTAACTGAAGACAATTTTCTAAGTGCCACAAAAACTTGAAGATCTTTCATTTATACTTCAATACAAATGAAAAGTCTTACTCTTAACTTTGAATAGATGTTGCGTTACCAATGAAATATTTTAGATGTTCTTCCATTTTTCATGAATTGAGTTTATCAATCCTTGTTGTCTTATCGCGTATATTTGTCACTTACAATTCGTTTTATATGGAACTACACGTTTATAAGGATATGCTGGTCATTTTAGTGTTCATAATCACGGTGAAATTTCCAAGATATCTCAACATAAACGGGATCGTCTATATCATTAGATCGCGACTTAGTTGGTTTTCTCATAGAACAGACTTCGCTATCGGATCACTATAAGGCTGTCTTCTTGGGGCTTGCGGGCAAGTTAATCCAAAAACAACGACTAGGAACTAATGGAGATAATATGGTATATCCGCAAATTATTGTGGATTATCATTAGATCATGCGGTGGAGAATTAAAGCGTTCATGTATAACACCTTATACGGTACAATGAATATCGTTCTCTGTAGATCTGTTTGGAGGCTGGGGTGCGAAACTCTAGATGTTTCAACGTAGACAGTGGACCTAGCAAATCAGTCTGTTTTCTTCCCTTCTCTCTCTCTCTCTCTCGTTCTCTTTGTATTTCTTACCTTTATTTGGTTTCCCACCACTTGCTGATCCTCCATTCCAGCTGGGTAATCCATCGGTTGCCGTAATGATGTTGGTTCTCGCAATAATAGCCCGTCTCGTTGCATTCCCGATGTTTCTCGCCTTACTCCACGTCGAGAATGCACTGAGACCTTTGTTGTTGGCGAACGTCAAATTGTACTTGAGGATCCTGTGGCGCGTTAGAAAAACAAGCCTGAGGCCATCGTTCGAACGTTCGATCATTCGGGTCACATGTTCAGCCCAATTCCAGCCTTTGGATAACGATTCGACGATCCCATCAGCCGGAGATATTTCTTGGGCTGTAACGAGCTTGCAAAATAGTGCCAACGAACGCATCTCCGAGCTGTAAATATCTTTTCTTTTGCGACAGGACTCGATGTGCCAGGCGTTTTCGTGTGATACGTTGAATAGGTTTCCCAGATATGGACGCAATATTGGTCCTAAAATCTTTTTGTCATTTTCCATCGCTGTCGAACCAGAACAATGCAACAATGGTAATTATGAAATTTTAACACAGCCAAGAACTTTAATAACAGACTATTCATTACCAAAGTAAAGCCACTTCAATAGTGTCTTTGTCATGACAATGTCACTCTCCAGATCCAAATACGCCGTTTCTCTGTCGTGTCGAACTACGTCAAGAAGCACATCCAATGATCTCTCAAAATAAGCGGAGCCTTCATGATTGCGCGATTTGCCACGATCTTTGAGGGAAGCGAGACGTTGACGTTTACGCTTACGGCGATCGGTCATCGCGTAGATTTGGTCTCTGGCTTGTTTCAGCACGAGGGTCAACAGATATAACAAATTTTCCGTGGGTTCGGAACTTTGTGAGGATATTGGAAAACTCAGGAAAAAACACTCGTCGAAACGACCCTAAAATGCGAAAAAAAAAAACACCAATGGGGAGTGAATAACTTCTTGGTTTGCAAGAACCTCATTTTTTCCTCATTATTTTCACTTCCGAAAAGCCCATTCATAAAAAAATAGAGGGTCAAGAAGCTGCGCGTGGGATCTAAATACTTTTTCACCTGACCATTTGTATCCATAGCTCAGTGGGGTTTTTTCTATCGATTAAGGAAGTCTTATTACTCGCCAAACTTTACCTCAAAGCTGTTACTCCGAATGGTCCAATGTTCGAGAATGGGAATTAAAGTGAGAATCGTAAATAACGTAAAATAAAAAGAAGATTTGTCGGTGTGAGATCGAGATCCAGCCGCTAGGTACGTTGTAATTTACAATGCGACTGAGCATTTTTCTTGAGAAACTCTCGCCTTAGTCTCACTTTCGAGTTTTCGTGGAGCAAGAAAAAGAATACGAGAATCGGCAAGTTATCGAATTTAAGGTTAAACGCCCAAGTTTTTAAAAGCGGAAATAAGTTCTTCGTGTTCTCGGACATTCCCTGCAGTTATTTTCCAATTTGTGTTATTCATCAGATTAAAGTATTACCATTTTATGCCACACTCACCTGAAGTGTGTTGTCTTTCAGTTGTAAAACTTCCTTCACAATCAAGCTTAAGTAGTCCAACTGTCTCGTGCTGTAACCATAATGGCCGCTCATGGTTCCTCGAGGCAATGACGACACAACGCGTCGCCATCGACCAATGAGTTCATTCTCAAGGACGTCACTTGGCCTAAGCTCGACCGGGATCAAGGTCGTAGAAAAGCGGTGAAGAGCAGTGAGATAAGATTCCAAAAGTCGAGCATCAGAAACGTACGAATCTTCGTGATGTAAAAAGCCACCTAATAATGACAATTTGTTACATTTTTGTCGTGGTCATGGACATTCATGTTTGTTCGTCGGAATTTGTTCATTTGCTTTCGACCGTTTTTTTTTTGCTTATTCTTGGATAAATAACGGTCAATTGATCAGCTCGGCACCCTCGGTACGGAGAGCAAGAAAAATTGAATATTAAAGGAAAGTAGGATCGCGAGGGATTGATTAACGGTTTAACCGATAATTTGATTCGTCGTCGCGGATGTGTATCGAACGATAAAAGGGAAGTTGATTAAATTGCAAAAGTGCGGTACGCGCACTATTGGCGAGACAATTTGATAAAAACGGGGGAAAAAAATAGCTTTGCCGAGGAATAATAACTTGACTGAACGTATTGCAGAAATATATTTTTTTTTTTGGGAAAATAGGATTGCGTTGTTTGGGTCATGAAAAAAGTGGGAAAATATTAACAGAAAACAAAGCGCAATCGCCGGGGAGTCTCGGTTGCGTAAAATTGAGGCACCGGAAGGCCAAAGCCAAACATCAAGTTTTGCCTCGATGATGCATATATATATTTATAAAAGAAGAGATAAAAAGTGATGGTAACGCGTTTCCAAACGAGTAGAATCGACGAGTGGCCAGCGACGTGGAAATTAAGCGATACTTCCGCGTCGGCGATTAATTTGGAGATATAGCAACGATAATATTGGGAAATAGAAGCCATAGACGAGGAAAATGAAATTTTATGAGCAAAGCTGACTGCACGATATTGATGCTCGGTGCAGTGATGAGCGGCGAAAAAAAAATACAATTTCAAATAGTAAACGCTTTACATCAACAGTAAACATCTAATACTTTGATCCATCAACTGGATCAATCGAATAATCTTTTTGTTTCGTACGAATAATTACAACAGTTATGTACAAACAATTACAAGTGTTTGTGCATTCGACGAGACTGTATTTAATTGGTACGAAATTCTCCGAGATTTATCATTTAGTGTGTTTACATCAACGAGAAAATGGAGAGAGCGAGGAAATCGGTGGATTAGAGAAATACCGGATCTCGTTTCGTCTCTTCTCCGTCCTTTTGCCTTCAAAGCTCTTTGCCATTCTCCAAATGTCTCTCTGGAGCAACATTCTATTTATCACTTCCAAGATATACTGAACATTTTATCCCGGCCGTAAACGTTTAATACAAATACCTACGAATGCATTCCCGAAGGCCCCGTCAAACATTCTAATTACTGCACACATGCGGTATTTTATTTAAATTCATGGCAAGACCTAGCATTCTTTTGGTTGAAAAAAGAAACTATAGTCTCGAAGGAATGAAATCTTTCCATTTAATGCATTATTTTATAACGATTTATCCCTTTTTTCATTTAATTCTGAAGTACACTTGTCAAATTCGTTGAATGATTCAACTAAAACTGAAGACAGTATATTCACCAACGTATTCCGTACTTGTTTCCAAAACTCTATCTAGCCACCCCGTCTGCCAGTCTTATTCACTCGAAACTTACGCGAACTAAGTTTCTCGTGACTCATTAGCTTTCGTCCTCTGCCTCTCTATTACTCTTCCTCCTTCGTTGTCAAAACACACAACGTACATATTCGCTTGAATAACAAATGTGTACATCTCTTACGTCGATTAAATTCTCTAACTTTTTTCAATTATGGAAAACAGGAGAATTTTCAGTAAAAATTAAGAAAAAAGGGAGAACGGTTGTGTTGAAGAAAGTTTTGGGAAGAAACTTTGTGAAGAAGTGATGTAAAAAATGAAGTATTTCGTGTCGAACGCTGAATTGTCGAAGTTGATAAGGATTTTTGTTAAAATCTTCGGTATTTTGTCATTTAAAAAGAAAAATCTATAATTTGAGATTTTTTCATACGAAACGATGTTTTCAATGTTTAATGGAACAAACATTACCTCTTGCACACTGGAGCATTACGTTGCAACGAGGAAAAAAATAGCATCGAAGATTCTGACATTTGAGCGCCGTGACCAACTCGTCAAGTGCCAGTAAAACGTGTCGAGATAAAGTATCAGGCGACCAGCTTCCCAATGGATCAGGACCGGCTCTTTCCAACGACCACCAATGTATCGTTTCAACAATATGACGTGACACGACTCTCAAACAATCCTGTGGATATAACAAAATAAAATGCAGCTCAAAGAAGAACACAATTTCTATTAAATTTCCATTAAAATTTGCCATATTGAAAGTTTTTTTGCGAAACTCTTTTCAAATCCTTTACGAAGATAACTGGGTTTTCCATGCTGATGAAACCTTTTTTTATTCATTAGATCAACATATTGTAAATTTATAAATAAAGCCCTTGAAGTTTTTCATTTAATATGAAAATATTGTTTGAATTTTTGACCGAAATATATTGCTCTTTTAATAACGTATACAGAGGAGAAATATTTTCATTAGAGGTTCCAATTATACGTTGAAGGATGATATCACAAGAGAGAGTGTTTTGGTAAGCAAAGAAAAAAAGTATTTCGAAGTAATGGGCATTCAGTCTAATTACTTTTATAGAATGATGTCACGATCGTTAATGAAGCTTGGAATAAAAGGTCCAAACAGCAGATAATAAGCAAACGAAGAATGTTCATCTGAGAAGAGCGAGCGAAAGAACGTGAAAGTTTTCGCGCGCGACAAGCTTCGAGTGCAAGAGCTTTCGCATTTTGAAAAACTTAGTAAACAGTTGGAGAACCTTCCTCGGAATGTGGATCCGAAATAGTTGGAAGAAATTAGCTCTCTTACAGACGACGGAGGTCAGAGCATCACAACATTTAATCGAAAAGTTCATTTTGCATTTCTATTAGGTTTATAGCAGAAGTGAACAGGAGAAAGAGACGGGGAGGACGAGGGACCAGGAGTCACAAACCTTACTGGAAGTTTCGTCGAATTCAACTTGTGGTAATTTCGAAGCTATTGATTCCGCGATAAAAGAGGATATTTCAAGCTTTAAACGTCAAAAGTTACGATCGTTGATAAATCTGTCGATCGCACGACCTAAAACTTGGCATTATCGAAATAAAAACTACGTTCTATTTGGAGAAAGGAAATTTATTTTTGAACTTTGATTTTCAAAGTAAAATAAACTAGAGAATTATAAAAATAATAACAATATATTGATTCCATGAAGATAATGATAACGAAGTTTCTGCGGTTTCTTAATTTGGAATCAAATGTCACGTGTGGTATTCTAGATCCCGAGGGTACTTGAATTATTAACGTGTAACCGAGACTCTACAAGCGCATATGATCGTGTAAAACACTTAATTGGGAAAATTGTGCTGATTCGCTGAGCAAGTTATTCGTCTGTGAAGGGTTTAAGTGACAGCAATTTTACCTTCTGTTTCATGGGTACGTTGAGTGTTCGTCGTCCGCGTAGCTGTTCGATAATCTCCATAAGAACAGATCTCGAGAGAGCGGGTACACTCTCCTCGGAATAATGTCGAGTCATGATGGTCTCGGCAGCGGGGACGCGAAGTCTCCAGAGAGTGGCACGATCGTCGCAGCGAGCACCGGGATATGGTCCAACGGTGACGGCGTACATGCCCTGTTGGGGTTGGAACAAAAAATCAGACCTTCCAGGAGAGAAATGTTTCGGTAGGAAATGTTATTTTTAGTTCACGATCGCGCGAGTAAATCGACGGATTCGAATGGTGAAAAAAATACTGGGTAACAAAAAATCTCACCGGGTTAAAGAGAAGACGTGAAAAGAAGAGGAAAAAAGGAGCTAAGTGCCCGCAGAGAGTTGAGTGTGCGATTTGTGGTGGTCTCTGCCACACGATAAAACTAGTACTTTTCTGTGCTGCTCCAGCTAATATCGATTAGTTGGCTGGGACGATTTTGCTTTGACGCTGTCAAAGGAACAATTTCGTGAGATCTGTGAAGGTTTTTCTACGCTTTCTCTTTTTTTTTTCTTCTATTTCTTTTTTTATGGTTGCTCGCCTTTTTTCTTGCCACTATCGCTTGGGAATTCACCAGTCTGTTTCTCGGCTCTTTTCTCTCTTCCTTCTTCCCGATCCCTCTCCTTCTCTCCCTTTATTCTACCCTCTCATTGAACTTGCCGGCTTTTCCACCCGTTCCCTTATCCCATCGCTACCTCCACCTCTTCATTCTTTACCCTGTACTTTCGTAAATAGCCAGAAAAAAATGTTTTTCCTCCTTTATTCCCGCTCTTTGAACACAGCCAACTGACGAACCAACCCGAACGACTGTTCGTCGTTTACTTTACCATTCCTGTACAACGGCCAAAAAGGTATTTGCCGAAAAAGAAAAAAAAAACCATATCGCACTGGTGTCAATTGTGACTTCGATCGAAATTAGTTTGCAAGTCACCAAAAATTTGCAGCTACGTCGGCAATAAGATAAAATAAATATTTGAAGTACAACTTTGTCATTTTATTTCCATTTTTACGTTTTCGAACAAGGTGCAAATTCAAAATAGTTGTTGCATAGCATTTTAATTACCAGTCCTGATTAAAATCCATTTCCCTCATGCGTTATGGACACAATACCCCCTTTATTTATATTTGCCTGTACGAGACAGACGAAAATGTAACTTACACTCTGGGCTGCTGTGTAGTGAATAAGCGCGTCACAGTGATGAAGTGGTACTCTACGTGGATAATCGGCTAGTGTTGACCACGAACCCACCCCTGCGCCAATTAAAAGCCTCACTTCAACATCACGACTCGTACCGTTTGAAACATCGTCCATCCCTATCCTCAAGAGTATGCCACTCGCGTCCTCCACCAGTGCAACACGATGATCCCTACATTCCTTTTTCTCTTCCGTTGTATCTTCAAGTTACCATAAAACGAGTCCAAAGAATAAACATTTTTACTTGTCGTTTATCTCACCAAAATCATAGAAGAGTCACAAAAAGTTAAACAGAAAGTATGAATTTCACTTAATTAATCGATCAGATATGATTTTTCAATTTTTATGAATTTTATGGGAAGTGGATGATGAATTTTGAAATTCATTATTTTTCCAAGGGGCTTGAAAACTTATATAAAAAAATGCTATGACAGCTCATTTTTATTATCGATGGGCTGACAGAATTTTTTTTTGTAATCAGTAAAACCCCATCGAAAAATTTAAACCCTGCAAATTTAAGGCGAGGATAGGCGACTGATCCATATCCTTGAATCGTATTTTCGTTCATTTATTTCGCAATTTAATTATTCAACATTTTTTTCGGAGCAATATGAGACGAGTTGGCTAGAAATTTGCTGGTTTACTTTGGTAGTCCCTTGATGTCGTCATACACAGAGGTGTAGCAGCGAATCTTTTTGTTTCTTTATATATCTTTTTTTTTTGGCTGCAGTCGCACAACGTGTACGCCGCCCGCTTATTTTCGCCACGCTCGTTATTTTAAATCTCCGTCAGTTATAATTAAGCAACTTCAAGCCGTCCTCTACGCTGCTGATTTATAGAACGCTCTGGCAAACTATATTGAGTTACCTGGGCTTGACTTTACCATGGTCTTTCGGTTACGCGGCAAAAGGGGTCCGAATATCAGTCTGCATAATGCAACGATTGTCGTGGATGAAGAAAGAGTCAGCCGGAGGGTTGGGATAGAGGGAAAATGAGGGAAAATCTAATTAAAGCACGTTTTGCTTTATTTATTTTACTTTTTTTCTTGTTGTTTTTTTTTCCTGTTACGCTCTTACCAGAACCGAAAAATATTCTGCAGTGGTCGGGCTGCTTCAGAATTTTATCTAAAACTTCAGCGTCCATGATTTGTCCAGGTGCTTGACAAATGCCATCTTCAAATTCTTTAGCGATTTCTGTAAATTCGATTTAAAGGGGTAGATTAACTTTAACGAAGTTACTAACTTCGCAACTTTTTTCTAATTATTTTAAACAAGCGATCAAGGAACGTAGTCGCGAATGACTTCATTCGTTGAGCGAATCATTTTAACATTAATTGCATCGGATTCTCTGGCATCAAAAAATAATTTGTATCACGAGAATTATTCGAGTACAAGTAAATCTTTAGGATACGAAAATCTCTCGTATACTTTTTGAAATCGAGGATCAGATTCAGTTGTACCGGAACTTGACACCGTGAAGCACGAGTTTTCTCACCTTGTTTGGTAACAGCTGCCAATAGATTCACAAGTTTAGCTCTCACGAGATCTCGTCGCAGCCTCCCACCGGGACCGAGAAACTCGGCCCACACCTCGGCGTCAGAACTGCGTACACGAAGTCGCGCAAACCCTGGTAAACTCGAATCTTCCTCTATGTTCGCGGCACTTTCACACTCGGAATAAATTCCTGGAGTTGAAAGAGCATCGATGCGTAAGAGATACTCAAACTTCAGTTGCTGTAATCGAAATATTATACATCGTTTGAATTGGCAATTTGTTGCCAAGTTTCAGGAACGACGATAAATTATGAGTTTGAGTGTACGGAAAGGGACGCAGCTGAGGGCTGGATTCTGATACATTCAAGGGTAGACCAAAAAAACAAAAACTTCAAAACAGTCATTAACTTTCAACAACAGAAAAACATTATGAATAATAAACAAATTCCTTGAAAATAGGTTCATTAATCAATCATTTTAGTGTGAAATTCACAAAACCTGGAATCTCATAAACGTCAAACTCTGGTCATGATATTCGAACTCTTTGGGTATCTACAGCGTTTTCAGGAAGAAGGCTGCAACGACAAAAGAGTTTTTTTTAACGTTTTTAAAAATAGTTTTCCCCGTACCTTCACTCGTCGTCGTTCATTCAGAGAAACGATAAACATTGTGGAAAATCGTCGATCTAAATTCCCCACCCGCGAAACGAGACGCTGAACCAATTTCTCGACACTTCCTTCAATGCGACTTATATCTGCTGTAAAGAAGAAAATAATTGGACATTTGTTAATAAAACTCGTGTTTAGATGAATAATGCAATCATTTCTTTGTTTTTGTTTTTTCATTTACAAGGAAATTGATTTTTTAATGGAATATACTATTTTATCGATGATATATATACGGTAACGAGTATTCATTTGCCAGGCTCTCCCATATGGTCTAGTGGCTAGGATACCTGGCTTTCACCCAGGAGGCTCGGGTTCGATTCCCGGTATGGGAAATTTTTTTTTTTGTTTTTTTATGTGTTAACTTTAATAGTAGATGATCAAATAGTAAATTATGAATGTAAATAGAGTGGCAAAATGAATTTTAACGTAATTTCGATCAATATACCACTATTTTGATTGAATTCATGTTCAATTGTGTGCCGGAAGAAGCCGTTGAGGTTGTCCAGTTGTTCTTTCGTGAATGTAAGCTTGGTTGCCATCAGCCGGGCGCCGTCACTTTTGCCCGAGCCCCCACTCGGTGCACAACCCATTTCCTTGTTTTCCCAGATGTCGCCTTCGGCCAATCTGTCCGTAAAAGTCAAATAAAATGGTGATGAGATAAAAATAAGAAAGAAAATTATTCCACCGTTTTAACACGTTGTATGGAGAACTGATTCATCAACAAAAATCAGTAACTCATTAACAATTCATGTTGAAGAAATTTGAATAATTCATAATAATAAACATTTAATTATTCAAAAAATGGATTCAAGCGTCAATGAGCTGAAGAAATTCAAAGGATTTATATGGAAAAATAACTGCAAGGCAATTAACAATATTCAGTTACGATGTTACGAATCCTCTTCGTTGGATTAAATTAATTAGTCCGGAAGCCTCATAGAATGGAGCAAATTCATTACAAAGAAATTAATTAGTGTATTCAAAGAAAGCTTAAAGCATAACAGAGATTGGAGCACAATATTTTTTGCTTATTTTGTTAAACTGATTAAAAAACTGCAAGTTATTTATTTTCCTGCAGTATTTTATTTTTATTTTATTTGGCAAGAGAGGGCTGTGCTTTGAATATTGAATAAAACTGCATAATTGGTAGTTTTTCTTGAATAATCAGTTGCCTCGGATTTAATGCTTGTAGCTGTGCTTTCAAATCCTTTTTTTTCTCTCGGTTCAAACCGATCAATCTCTCTTACTCCTACTCGATCTCTCACATTTGCTCTTGTCTTTCATCTCCATCGCACTTCGCGTACGAGAATGCTGTGTGTAAAATTCAGCGAAAAAGATTTTCTCGTGATCGTAAACACGCAAAACGTTCTTGATTGCGTTCCCGCTTCTTGACGCTTCACTCCGGTTCAATCTGCTCGATTTTTCATTAAAACTTAAGCGGAAAACCCATTAGCTGAGTATACGAAAAGCGAAATTTCACGTGTTCGAATTTCATCCATATGAAATGTAGACGTGGAACAAATATGTTCAATCACCGAAACAGCAATACCACAGAAAGAAAACGAATTGTGCGAGAAATAAAACGAACGAAAACGTACGCCCGGAATGTATAAATTTTAGTTGTACACATGAATGAATAGTGTTTCAAATTCGAGAGAGAACGAGAGACAGAAAGAGAGAAAGAGAGAGAGAGAGAGAGAAGATGCGACCGAATTCGTTGGCCCAGAGCCACAGACGCAGCAATCAAATCTATTCTGATTAATTGATTGAATAAAAAGACTAGTCTATCGCCACGACCTGACCAAATAAATCTGTTATCTCGAGCGGTTGTTCGCGTTAATATCAGGACGCGTGGTATTTTTCCAACACGGGGAATCATCCCCGATCGATGCTGGACCATTATTTTCCTTTTTCTTCTTTTCCTTTTTCGTACACGCTAACAAACAGTTGACATACTTTTCTAATAAATTCGCGAACTCACTTGACAAAATATAACGCCATGAGAGTTAAAACCAAAAACAAACAATATGTATTTCAATTAGCCTTTTTTTTCTTTATTCATTTTTTTTTTACAATAATTACTTCATTAATTAGCAGACAAATAATCGTGCATACATTTTTTTTACAAAAAATATACCTTAAGTATATCTAAACAGAAACGAATAAAAATAAAATAAGGACTCGCGATACCCGCGAATTCAGCTTTGTCCTCTTACGTATTTAAATCCCGCTTCCTCATTCCTTCTCTCTCTCTCTCTCCCTCTTGTTCTCTTTCTATCCCTTCCTTCCTCTTCGTGTTTTTCTATCTTCCTGTCTCTTGACTCCTAGTATCCAATTTGCCTTCATTTTTCCACCTTGCAGTAGTCCCGCAGGGTCACATTGAGAGACCGGTAATCCTGCCATTTAATCGCCCCATACTAATGACACCTTTTTTTACGTTCAATTTTCTCCTTCTCTCAGCTCGCTGTCTTCCCTTATTCTCATTTTTTTTCCTCTTGTACTACTAAACTCTTTACCAGAGAACACAGGATTAATTCAACTTGGGATTACTGGATATTTTTAGATTCTTCATAACGATGCCTTTGTTTTTTTTTTTTTTTTTTTAACTTGTTATTCTTTTGGTAATATTGAAATGACAGATAAAAAAATATTCTTCCTGATTAAACATTCTTTTAGAGTTTAACTTTGATTGTTGCTTTGATTTGATGAAATTCAAGCCTTCTGCAGTAAGAGACGAGATAATGGTACATCCATGGAATCCCCATTGGTGGATTTCTACAGGAAATTCCACGAATGCTTGTTTCTGTCACTAGGACGTCCGTGAAAATGCAACGAGAACATCGTCGTTTTAGTTTTTTCTTCTCTTGAATAACGAATTTTATTTTCTTTCCATGGGATACAGCTGACACTTCGAAATTTTAATTCATTCTTTCAAATTCATTAAAACTGAAATTTCAATTCTTATTTATTGAACTTTCATCCATGGCAACCCTACGTGCTCATTGATTTTGAATAAAACGAAAAAAAAAAGAACTCACCTGTAATGAACGACAAAATTTTATCGACCCAGAGAATCCATTGTCAACACTGTCACAAAAGTAATGGAATCCAGAGAATGAATTGTTGACACGAAAGTCCAAATCGACGCACTACATTATTTTGGATGGAAGAAACCGTGATAAAAAATCATGTCAACAGAAGTTGCGGACTTTTTTCATTTTCTTTGAGTAGCTTAAATAACTATTTCGTAATTGACGTTGGAAAAGCGAAAAAAGCTCAAAAATCATGAAATCACGAGTCGAAAATAAGTTGATATTTGTTAAAAAATCAAATTTTTTCATAGACGACAAATTTTCGGTGATGGAAAAGAGAAAAAGTGAACAAACTCGCGCGAATGAAACAGCGATGTACACTGAATCATTTGGTATTTTGTGGAGCAATGTCGAAGCATAATTTCCACACTTTTGTGCACACACATTAGTGAACGAGGAGTAAAATAGTTGGATGGGAAAAACTACTGTCCTTTCGTAATTATTGGCTGACAAAACCTCGAGGGACAAAAGTTTTTCACTCGGCGTTAGTAAAATACGTATTCGATTCGTGACAATGCATGTGCACGGTTCTCGAGCATCGTCCCGCTGTTCGAATCACTTCCGATTCCGATTGTTGTAAAATCGACTTCCGGTACTATGGGTGCGCCCATGGAACACATACACAAGGCTTCTAGGACTCGCCATCGAACAACGTCACAAAGAAAAAATACACGTGTTTCTCATTTGAATATATCCTGTTAATTTAATAACCTTCCGACAAGGACATTGAGAGCAATTCAGCCGAACTGGAGATTCTGTTTGAAATAATTCTCAATAAATAAGAAAAACTATAAATAAACAACAAAAACGCCATTTTTCTCTCAAAATAAGTGAAAAAAACTGCATATCATGTGAAACAACGTCGAAATCTGTAGTTACATGAAGACTCGAAACATAGACGGTAAGCGAAGTCGTTTCCACAAGGATGCACTCAAGGTAAGCGTTCGAGAAAGGAACCCTTGAGGTTGTCTTACCGGAAATCTTGAGGGCTCTTGGCGTCAATGGGAGCGCCCTTGATTGTAGCGATTTTGCCAACATTTACCGCTACTTTCCTCCCACGAGTGACACTCGTGTTATGCAAGCACCTGCGACTGGTGCTAGAGAATGTTGATTGTTAATTGGTTTTGTTTCAAATGTTTGTACATTCAAACAAATTCGTTGGAATCATTAGATGCTCTACAATTACGAAATCTGTGCCTTTTATTTACCAGCTGTCGATAAACTAGGTATTTACGTCTACTAATTATCGAACGAATTTTTCCTTACCGACAGATGATAAGTTATTTGACTTGAGGGAACTAACTCAGGGAAAGTCTTCAATTGCACACGCAGGGGTTCCTTTCATCGACACGACTCTCTGGGGCACATACCGAACGCCAATTCAGAGATTAACTGACAAAGAGCTTCGACAACAGGGTTTTGGTGGTTCTTGCTTCGTGGCGCTATTTCACAGCTACATTTTAACACGATCGAGTAATAAGGTGGTTCGAACAGTACCCTCAAGATAGTGATCTCCAGTTTAAAAGGTCAAAAAAAGTGATTTCGCGAAATTTTTCTTCCGGAGATAATCGTTAATTAATTTTTCTGAACTTTTAGACACATTTTAACAATATATTTAAATAATAAAATAAACGGTCATTGAAATATAATAGAGTGATGTACTTAAAGGTACACGAACAAAGCGCCTCGTCGCCGGAGGGTAAATTTGACGAGAACAGTAATTCACAGGTAATTCGAATATCGATTCATTTTCATATACGATATGATATGAAAAGTTCATGCAGAAGCTATATTTCTTTGTTCAGAATATAAATCATGTTTGATTAACCGAATCAACGGTAAATGTGTTTGAATGCTAAATCTGAAGTGGGACATATCACTGGCAGCAGATGTTTGTACAGAATGACTGTAAAAAAAAAAAAAAAAACATTATAATTGGAACTGATTTGGATTTTTGTGGTTTTCTCATAGCCTATAATTCCGAGTATCATATAATTATTTACCGATTTGTGGTACTTTGCCGAAGTTCATTGAACGTTACATTTTACGTCCTCGTGATCGAAATTCTCAGTCTTTTTTTTTCACAACAGGCAATTAAGATAGGATTCTAGCTTTTATGGTGAACATTAATTCCGGAAATTCGTAGATTTATGGAGCTCAAACTGAGCGATAAAAAAAGGGCGAATTCAATGCACAAATCATGGGCTAATGAGTTTTCTCTATTCTGGCAAAATTATTGATCGAATATCAATTGCTGATGAATTTAATCATCGAGTGAAAAATAATACACATTTAATAGAGTATTATTGGTGAAGGCATCTGTCACAATGAGCGAAGGGAGTTACCATATGTGTCAGTGCCTCACACCGGACGTTATTATGGCAGAACTATTGCCTAACTGGAGGAATATTCTGCCCTGGGCCCACAATGCATCAGGGTACCTTTACGCGGACAAAACTTTCGAAGCTTCAGGTATGCTCTCTGCCAGGTGTTGAAGCATCCATGGGAATTATGCTGATAACTCATCGCTATTCTCACGGTGGTCCAACATACGACAATACGAAGAAATGTGCACTCACATTTTTTTTTTTCCATTATTATTTTGTTTTATAATAATACGACGTCAGTTAAGTACATATTGTGACGTTTAATATCCAGTTTTGCCATAAACTCTACTCATTTTTTCTTTAGTTCACAATTTAACGATATTTATTGCATTCCAAATAATTGAGTCGAATGAATGTGTCTAATTATACTGTCAAATTATTAAAATGTTCATCTTTTGGCATTAATGAAAATAAAATTGTTCAGAACATAAAGATTTAGTATTTGGAATAATTTGTTTTCAATACTGATGTTTAATTAGTTGCAAATTTCGCGAGGATGCTTTCATCGAAGTTTCCTTCAACGGTTTTCCTCTCGACAAGAATGCTTTTTTTTCCTGTTGAATAAAAATAATCACAGGGTTTCCTGAATACTTGCAACGTATGGGCTCGAAGACCGTTGCAGATGACCGCAAAAGTTTTTAACTCATTTTACGAATGTAATGGAAGCGTTTGACCCCTTGATTGACGGATGCGAAGAGACTATAGGAGTATATACTTTATCGGAATGAGAGCGTTCCCACAAATATAACACGGCAATCAGACACATGTCGCGAGTTGGAAGCAAAAGGTAACCACCTGGGTTACTCTGGCTACTTTAACCCAACTTGACGTTTGTATTTCTCATGGTCGAGCGATCTTTCGCTGCCCGCAGAGCGATACGAACGTTGCGAACGTTGAGGTATAATTTTATTTTCATTAACATGCAGAAGCGCGTTGGTGTAATTGTCCCATTGAAATTCCAGGAGATGTTCAAAGACTTGTAGGGGCTCAGGTGGAAAAAAGTTGAGAATTAATTTCACAACATTGCTTTGTGCTCTTTCGTTAAATCTTCCATGCTGATAAGACATTTTTGTTTCTACACGGGACGAAAAAATGTTATGGGAAGTAATGAAAAAACCTTTTTTTCTGAGGTTTCTTCAAATAAAAGTTGCAGTTGAATTGCTTGCAAGTTTGACTGCAGATTTAGGGCGCCGCGTGTGCAGAACTCATGTCCGGCACGTGTGAACCTATCTCCACGTGATCTACGGTTTCGATCCAAGACGACTGCTTTTTGTGTTCCGTTTTTTTTTTATCAATAAATTACAAAGAGAAAAACTGAAAAGTTCCCATACCACACGTGTCGAAAAATACCCCCTCCGAAAACAAACCCCTCGATCATTTATTGCGTAGTCCTGTAGCCGCTGAACAATTGAAATCTCAGCTGTTTCTGGATCTGCACGCGATCGTGAGATCTGCTAGTAAAAGTACAATAAGACTTTACATCTGCGCTTGTTTCTCGTCGTCGTGGCTCTCACGGCTCTTGGGGGCAGCCTTTGAAGCGTCGTATGCGAAATTATGAATCGACCAAAGAGGGCGAAGGAGAGGGAAGCAGAAGCAAAGAAATCATTACGTTTAATACTTTTGGCCCGGTGTCCATGTGTAAAGGTACGATGTAGACCCGAGAGAGAAAGGAACTTCGAGTTGTTGCATGAAGGGGAGCGTATCGGAGGTGCTCTTACGTCACACGTGTTTCCCGCCAGTATTTGTCGTTGCTCCCCTCTGCGGGAGTCTTCTGCACATGGTTGTGACGTCAGCCAAGGCACACGTCACCTGGAATGACGTCGATGGCCTCGTCGCGGGGTCCCAAATCTTGGCCCAGGCCGAGCAGGAGGGTGCAAAGATTATACGCAAGGGGCCCCGACGACTGAAATCCTCGTGGCGAGTACACAGAAAGGCTACCGTCACGAGGACCGTAGGGTGAGATCGTTCGCGAAGAATAATGTTGGATTGCGGCAGACGCAAGCGAAATCAAGGCCCCTTTTTACCGATGTACGTGGGAAAGCGGCACGCGTCTTGAAGTTGGTCACCTCGTGTACCTGGAATTCTACGCAGGCTTCAGATGATTAATCTTATTAACGGAGTACGAAGTCCAAGGTATCAAGATATCCAAAAAAGTATCAAAGATGGGACCGATTTCTCTGGAAGATTTCCAATCAGAATCGGACTCAGTACACATTGGAAGACGAAATACTTGGAGGAAGATCATGGACTACAATTCGTGAGAAGAAATGGTTTGTTTATGGAATCCTACGTCCTCATTATACCGGATGGTTAACGCTTCCACATTTTTCTCACGTAGAGCGTGTAAAGAGTTGAACAAGCAAATTTAATGTCAAGCAAAGGTAAGAATCTCAACGTTCTTGCCATATGTCGCTTGCTGAGGATACCGTAATGACTCGAAGACGACTCGGTCCGATAAGCAGCCCTCGTAGCATGACGATGGGGTGCAGCTGCGTATAGTTGCGAAAGAAAATCGATATAAGAATCTAGGGTTCTTCTCCTTGTGTGTTTCTTGTCGTTATAGTCTTCTGTGTGTACCGGTTTCACGTTCGTACTACAGTCGGGCAGGTGACGTTGGTCGCGTGCCAGTTCTCCCCTCTTCTTTACTTGGAAGAAATGTCTGCAAGAAAAGCATCGGCCCCGCAATGCATTGTCCTTCCACGCTCCTTACACGCACACACTATTGTACTACCTTTAACGCACGTTGCGCTCATCATTCGAACGGTGAGAAAAGAGGGGAACTCCTTTTTTACCCACAAAGACATATAAGAATACACATGCTCGTATGTGAGCTTGTGGCCTGATTTACCCTGGAGCAGTCTCCAGGATGAGAGGCCGGAACACCATGAGGCAAAGACCGGATATGAAATTGATCCATATTCCGTGTGATCACGATTGAAGATTTTGCTGCGGTCTGTAGAACAATCATTGGCCGTTGGCAATCGACTCACAAACTGGGAATCAGAAAAAATTTCAGATGGATTCAACTTGACCGATGGATAAAATGGATGCAATTTTTTTTAGTAACTATTTGAGTTTTTTTTCGAAATACATAAGTCAAAACAATGAGTTAAAATATGAAGAACACTCTCTCGACTTGGAAATCCATTTATTTGTTTTCTTCCGTAAACTCTCCAAGAAAAGTATTTCTATTTCCATTGAGATATCCTTGAGATCCAAAAAGAAATTGGCTACGAGGGATGTCGTCAGCTGCTCCTAAGAAATCAATAAATCGACAAGGGCAGGTGACGTTTGGCGCGTGCCTTAATATCTACTTCTTTTTTTTAAAAGACTTTACCAAGACCCCCTTGTGCTACTGCTTCTCCGGCCTCTTATAAGAATAATCGGACCCTACCAAACATGTATGATGCAAGATGTGCCGGGCCCATTGTCCTCTACCCCTAACTTTTCGTGATGGTCACACACTCCTCGTCTTGTCACTGTTGATTCAGTTATAGAGAAGTTTTTGATATGCAGCTTACGATTTGTGCACACCCTCCTTTTTTCTGATATCTAGAGCAATAAATATTTTCGAGTGACGCAGTGGGTCTTAACTGCACTCAACCAACGTTTTTAGCTTTCCATGAATGTCCATTAGAACTGAAGAAGGCTCCATTCTGGTAGAATATAAATTAAACAACGAGAGTCTTCATATGTTTTCATAGATAACGTCCAGGGCTTATTTTCTGTAATCATCAAAGTCAATTGACATAATCAATCGTCCAATTCTTTTTGTAAAGCTGTTCGATCCATTCAGCGGAACTGCCTCAAACCGGATATCAATCGACGAAAACTTTAGTGGTCACTTGAAGAATTCAAGAAAAAGACCTATACCTCTAAGCCTATCGGGTCCACGTACTACTCGGGTTGCTGGGGTCCTGAGCCTTGAAGTGCAAAAATGAGATGGAGATAGGAAAAGAAGGAGAAAGAGAGAAAGAGACGAACGGAGGGACTTGAGCTGAGTGCAGAAGCGGGGACCCTCTTTCGGGTTGGCGCCCGATATCGGGAGCCGTCCTTTTCTCGGAGAGCCGAGTGAACCCGAAGAGAAGTCCGGAGAGAGCCGAGACGATGGTGGGAACGTGTAGCGCCGAGTGTTCTCACCACAGGCCAGGTCCGCTGCTTGTGGGCTCTGCAAGAGCACGGCCGGGCTCTCCGCGGATCGACGACGACGCAAGGTGGCTGTGCGATCGAGCCGAAGGCTTCGGGACTCTTCGGGCACTCCGTTATGTGGCATCGCAGCTCCCGCTTCACGGTGTGAGCTGTTACATCGGGCAAGCAACCTGCTGACGCTGAGAGACCTTGCTGCACGTTGCTCTTGTTGCGTATCTGTAGCTCCTGTTTCGTCGCGGTCCTTTAGCGAAAATCATTGCCACGCAAAGAGCGGTAGCGACCAACCTTCGTGGCCGCTGAAGCCTCGAGAACTTGGACCAAACTGGATTTGTTCACATGGGACCGACACCTACACCGCCACTGGAATACGGTGCAGACTTCTTTTCATCAGCGCCGCAGCAGAGTTTACTTTCAATCGTGCTCGAATCTCATTTCGACAGAATCAAAAGTTGTCATCGTTGTTCCAGATCCTCCCTTGATATCCAAGAAGGAGCTAATTCCTGTTATTTATAAAAGTACTGTTTTGAGAAAACGCTAAATAAACGCTAGGAAGGCTCGATTGGATGAATACAGAGAAGCACGCGACCAGTCCCAAATCATTTGTAGGGGTCGAGGAGAAGAGGCTGCGAGATTTGATGTGCAGGAATGAAAAAGGGGATATGGTCACGTGCAAAGGGATCGACGTGTATGATGAAAAAGTTAGATGTTGTCTAGGACCGCGATGCTCCTCTCCACTCTGTTAGCACTCATATCCGAGTACATATTGGGGAACGAGAAATCTCTAAGCGTGGTCGTACTTCGTAGGAATCTTGTAGTTTTTTATAGTATTTTTTGTTTCCTTTCCCATATAACCCTAGGACACCACATTCGACTCTTTAACATCCGTTTGCTCGAACTTCTTTTTTTCTCCACCCTTCTGTCCACATTATACTCAAATGATTTTAATACTGTCAACGAAAAATAGCTCTGATGGTTAAATGGCCGTGCATCTGTGACCGAATCCTTTTGGGGGTCGATCTCCAATAGCAATTCCGAGAGCAATTAGAAAACAAAGTCGGAGGCTGCGTGTTTTTTTTCTAAGCACAGCTTAAACGGTTGTTTACCGGCGGTTAAAACAACTAAACGGGTAGTCCACGCCTTCGGTTTGATCCCACGACCGAACGAACGACGGGGGTCCGCTCTCGGCTGACGAAGACTAAACATATCGTGTTTCCCAAAAGATTGGCCGCCCAATGATTTTTACGAAGCTGTGGACAGCTCTTCTCTGACAGTCTTCTTCTCGGAGTACAGTCCGTCTTTTTTGAGTTATGCTCGACTGCAATGGGCGTTAAAAAGATGAGATTACCCAGACGATATTTTGTGTATTTTGTGTGTACTTGTCTCTGCTAGTAGCCTCGGAGTTCACGCAAGGTTCCGAGCGTTTGTTTTTCCACATTTTTTGTGCTTTTACCCTTAGCCATCCCGGTCTGGGATCTCACTTTTTGACTCGTCAGTAATGCACATTTATGTTTCTCTGGCCAAATATAGCATCAATAAAAATGTGAAAATTTTTAATGACTCGAAGAGTTGGAGTTTCAAAAAATCGCTCGTGCCAGTCTCACTTGAGTGTCGCAAAAAACTTGAAAAGAAGAAAAAGAAAAAATGAATAAACGGGGAAAAAAAGGAAAAGAGTAAGGTCGTTAAAAACCCTAAAAATTTATCGCTTAGCAGCCGCGGGTTCGAGGATGCTTGGAGTCAAAGGCGAGGATTGAGAAAGGAGAGAAGAGCCTGCGTATAATTTAATTCTTTTCTCGAAGGACACCCGCATCTAAGTCGACGATCCTAAAACATTCCCACAGACATCTCTTGCTTCTCTATTGGTCCTAAAACCTCCCACGATTCTCGTTCGTTTAGATGTTCTTTTTGAGGCGGAATGAAACAGTTAGGCGAAAGGCGAACTCTTCGTCGTCGCGTCGTTGTCGTTCTCGTCGTCGCGGTCGTCCTCCAAGTTTCAGCCTTTCTATGTAAATACCTGGACATGGACTATGGGTTAGAAGAGGGAGTGAGGACGGAAGGAGAAGAGAATGAAAAAGGTTAAGAGAGCCCCATCGCCTTACAGCCTCGACTGCGATGCAGCCCATCGTATTCGCTACCCTCTCATCGCCTCTCTTCCCATCCCGTTTCTTTTACTTCCCAATAAAATTGCGAGAATCCCGCGTCCCTTTGCTCGTGTGTCAGCCACGCGCACTTCATCCACCAGCGGTCAGGTCATAATAGATGCACGAGGCTGGCTCGTTTTCGTTCCTCCTTTCCCTTCTTTTCTTCCTTTTTTTACACTTTTTTTCTTCTACGTGCGCGATGCGAACACTATGTACCATGAGACACTATCATTTATACATACACACGTACATGCAAACCACTACCGAGAGGAGATGGAGTAAGCCAAAGGGTGAAGGCAACGCGAATCGCAGAAACGTGGGAACCGTCGCCAGGTGATCCCTTACCTTGGCAGTCGCCCTCTCCCTCTTTTTTCTCCTTTTCTCCCTCTTCCTTTTGCTCTTCACCATACGCGACACGATGTCGAAGTTTGCAAGGAAGGAAGGAAGGTGAGGTCCATTCCGGAAGGGCGTACGTCCATAAATGCTTCGCCTTAAATAAAAAGGCACTCTCATATATGCCACGATCTGGCATAGAGGATCGTATGAAAATTATTACGAAATAATCGGGGTATTAAGTTATTTCTATGATTGAAGCCTTTCATCTTGTCAATAGTTTCATTTTTTTTTTTTTTAATCATTATTTCGCAGATGACAAATCATCCAAGTGCTTGTAAAATGAATTGCAATAAAATGTGTTTATTTTTTACGTTCTAGCTTTTTTTCCATCGAGGCGTATGGCTATTTAAGAATATTTTCAATTATGATCTTAAGCTGATCATTTTATAGAAAAAATTCGATAATTCCTGTAACCGTTTTTTCTTCCACTTTAGTTTAACTTTTCTTTAACTTCCCTTAACTTAAGACCCGCATAACTGGCATGTCCTCGATGTCAATTACCAACATTTCAAGGTTGTTGAAGCTAATAATACTTGATGAAAGGTAATTTCATTGAAGCGGGGAAATTATATGTAATGCCGTGACCTAAGCCAACGTTGTTTTAAGATGGTTGCGAACGTGGGATATTCACGACATTTTGTAAACATTCGTCACTTTGAAACAGGAAGTAAGAGATTATTTTTGAAGATACGGTGTAAAATATGGTGGCAAATAAAACCCTTGTAAAAATGATTAAAAAAATAACGATAGAAATAAGCTTTTGAGATTCGTGTGTCCCGAACAAACACGAAGTCTCTGATTTCATTGAGTCGAGCCAGTCAAAAATTTGTCTCTCACTTCATTTTTCAAAAGATTTGGGGGCGGCTCGCTCTCGCGGGAACTTGGCAGGAATTACCTGCTCTTGGGACTACGAGGAACATCATTGTAGCGATTTTTCCATGCGTGCGTCCAGCACACGACCCCGTTCCCATACCCGAATAAATATCCTCAGCGATACTCCCAAACCCACTGACCCAATTCACTCTGAATAGCTTATTTCGTTTTATGATTCGCTTTTCTTATACTTTTATTATTCGTGCTATTATTGTCGATAATTTTACACTTGCGATGTTGTGTCTTTGTCAAAGAGTCTTGTTAAGCGTAATCAATGAAGTTTAATTTGTAAAATATTGAACCAACATTATCAAAAACCGAACCGACAATATAAAAAGCTCCCGATTAAAATGGTTCATTAATCGTTCATTGTGACAGAAATCTCTAATCACTAATTTAAAATCAACAGAAACTCGAACAAGAAATACAAATAGAAAAATAGAGTAGAAACTGAAACTCAGCTAAGCCCGATATAAAAAAAAGAAAAAAAAAAGGTAAACAGAGCCGGCGTTTTTTGAGTAACGGAGTTAGAAGAACGTGGTTTCGTGGCCCAAAGAGCTCAGACTGTTAGAATAGAAGAATGAAAAACATATACTATTTCTAATACTACTTGATTTTTTTTTTAACTGTTAATTGAATAAATCCGTCGGTACTAGCAATGAAAGAAGTCTGAGACGGTTCCGTTCTTTTACGACGTAAGATATTCCTTTGCGAAGTTATCTTTTCACCACAGTTGAGTTTATTTGATTTAAAAACTTTTATATCGAGTCCCAGTTCACTAAAAACTATTGTCATTGTTTATACGAAGTGACTAAATAAATACAAGTTCATTGCTTTGAAAAGGATCAGAAAAAATGTCGTCTGTCATCTTTTTGTGATGCGGGCCATATCGTGGGGGTAAAAAATATGGAAACACATCGTTCCGGGGAACATGTTTCGCTGAACCCACACGCCACTCTCACGAGCTTATTAAAAGAATATAAACGCCCTGAATGGGTGAGAAAGCCGTCTAAATTGTATGAAAATGAAAAACATGGTTTTTTTGTCTTTTCATCTTGAGTAAAACTACAGGGAAGTCTCACGGAAGTGCACCCCGTTATTGAAATGATTTTTCCACGTTTGTATATGAACTGCCTCGTAGTTTAACCCTCGGAAGCTCATCGTCACAGATGTCGAATTATTTTGGGGGCGGAGAACCCTCGGTCTCGCGATCAGGATTAAAAAACCTCTTTTTTCGGGTAAAAATTTCGAAAGCATTCTCGTACCCTTCCAAAATGCCATCAAAGGTATAGAAAAACTGCGGAAGAGGAACGTATGTTGCGATCGTAGAGAAAGAGAATTATGAAAAAAAACGGAGAGAGCGACAGAGAGAGCAATAGGAAAAGGGAGTTTACGTGGGAAATTAAAAAATGAGGGGGTCTTTTAAAAAACTGGTTCTCGCAGTATAATATACTTGGCAGCATCATATACCTTGTGACTTGTGGGCGGAAGTGAAGATTTCAGATTCGATGGGATAACGTTTCCTTCCTGAAGGATCCCATGACGATGGGGTACGCGAGAATTCTACTAGAGACTCTAGAGCGTGGGTGTGAGGCTGCAGGTGTATCTCAAGAGAAAGATCAGGTTTTTGAGAAGCGTAGCGAACGGAGAATAGTGCGAGAGTGTAAGGAAGAGAGAAACTGCAGAGAAAGTATAAGGAAGATGAAGAAACGTGAGGGTGGGCGTTTCAAATTTAGAGGCCAAGCTCCCTTTCCATCCCCCTCTTCTCCACTCTCAAGAGGCTTGTGGTCAAGCAGCAAGATCCCAGAGACCACTGCGAAGCATATATCCAGCAGCCTACTCTTCACCATCTAGGGTTAATGAGAAGGTCGCGACATCTGACCGGACGCCTTCCGTTATGACAGCTATCCTCGAATATTTATGGGAAATAATGTATCATGGGAAAAGAAACTGTTCACTAGGACGATAAGAAAATCGAGGCCTGGGAATTCTTCCATATTTTTTTTACACGTCATAAATATACACTGATTAAAAAATACATTGTCAAAACCCGAAAAAACTTTTGCTAATATTGATTTAAAGAGAGAAATATACAAAAATTTGCAGCGTTAAATATCGTTTCTCAAAATGAAATAAATTCAAAATTATACTCGTACATGAATATTAAAGAAATTGATCATTTTTTTCAACAGAATTTTGAAAAATGATTTTTTACTAAATTTATTGTATGACATTATTTATTCGAATAGTTAAAAAATGTTGTTGGTGAATCATTTGCAAAGTGTAATTGAAAAATTTGACAAAATTGATCAATGTTGATAATTCCATAATACGAAAAGTTTTACGTTTATTAGCTGTAGCCAGAATATGACGAGAATCACGACCATGGGGATGCGCTCGGAACCCAGCTCAAGGTTTTCGTGTGACCATTGGGGGGAGATGATACTTACAAGTTTACATCGTGAAGGCAAATTCCCTCGGTCGTTTGGACTTCCGAGTTCGGAAAATCGAGGCCGCAGATGCAAGGAAACGAGAACGGTCATCGTTAACCGCGTACTCATGAGAGAATTTGTGTGTGAGAGAAAGAGAGAGAGAGAAAGAAAAGAGAAGACAAAAAAAGACGAAGCCTCTCGTCACAAGGGGACAATGACCGTTGTCCAGAAATGGTTCTGAACGTATTTTGCGAAATTGGTCGATCTTCTTCCTCATGCAAAAACTATTGGCCATACGCAATAATATACCAGTCCTCCAGGGACAAAGATGCAGTTTAGCGTAGCACATTATGCCTTTAGTATGGGCCAACCCAAATAAAACCATAAACTACGTAGTTATGGCGGTACCATCCTTTTTTCAAAATATAACGGACTCGTCATCGTATCGAAAGGACCTCGGCAAAGGACCGATCCTGGCATTTCTGCTTCAAAATGTTCTCGAAAAGGCGTGTATTATATATTTTAACATCGAGTTTACTTGACAATTTCGATTAATACGTAAAACGTACGTAAACAATAAAAAATATTTGTATAAAAAGATAAAATCGAATGCGATTAACATTGAAATTAAGTATTTATTTTCATTGATTTATCTTGTTTTGTAAAAAACCATTTTATCTAGTAAACAATTAATTTCACTTTCACATGAAAAATTGGTTGTTTAAAAACACTTATTAGACATTAAAATCCTTTGATTACGAATTCAATTGAATTTGGAATTACAAAAAGTACGATCATTCAAAACGCAGCTGTTTTTTATTGTTTATTACTCCAGCAAATGTTTTTATTGTGCGTCAAAAACCCTCGATCTGTGTGTCACCTCCAGAAAAGTGTTATGTTTCGTAATTTTGCAATCGTACGATCTGCAGTGTACGAACTTGTGGAATTACCGGGACAAAGTCATAGGAAAATCACTTCACTCCCTCGCTTTTGATTCCTCGCCATGACGGAAGCGCGAGTGTACACTACAGTAAAACATAATAGAAAACAAAAAAAACAAATGAAGAGAAAAATGAAAACGATCGTCACCTACGATTATGAGCTCGAATCGACTGCAACGTTGCTGAAATATTTGGTGGCATTGCGTGGGCCCCCAACGATCAAGTTTATCCGCGCGGATCTCCGACTTGTTCATGTGCATTATCGAACAGTGTGATCTCAATTTTGTAGATTTTTTTTCTTTTTTTTTTTCAGGTGCTACGAGTGCGGGAGAATTTCACATGGAAATATTCCTCTGTTCTCGAGTGTACATCTGGCCAAATGAGAACACGTGTGTGATCCTGGTGAATACAATTAAAAATGATTTGACAAAATGATTAAATTATTGCTTATTGACCGTTTGATTTTTATTACCTCGTCCATGACGTTGAAACCTTCAATCTGTCCTGCAATCTTAATCTAAAGAACTTGTTTTATTAAAACAAAATTCATATATTTCATATTTTCATAATAATAATAATAATAATTCATACATTGTCGTTTGAAAATCGATCGATTGTTCAAATGATGGTTTTAAATATATTATGAAAAAATATATTTAATTTGGATTTCATTACATACATTTTTTATTTATTTAAAACCATTATTCGAACAATTAAATAATTTTTAAACGAAAGTAAATGAATTTTTTTATTGATATTAATTTAATCACTAAATTATTTACACACCAAGGAATATTGAGTGTTGAAAGAAAATTCTTCCATAAGTTTAATTCAAAATAAATGAAGTACAAAAGAGACTTAGGACGAAAATAGTTGCCCATAATTAGGCATTTAAAAGGAGATCGTAGAATTTTTCACGAGGTTAGAAATAAAGGAAGTTATCGTGAGGAAAACACGTTCACGGAGTGTTACGAGCAAGGATAATATAAGAGGCGTTGAGACAGGACACGACTATGGGCCTCTAAAAGTAAAAGTTTCCCCGAAGCTTTAATCGCACGTCGTAAAAGTTTATCTGTTTATTGGGGCCGCGAGTGCCTCTTGAAATGGTTGTACGGAGTAACCAATTTTGTCAACAGTACAAATATCCTTCGTACTTTATTGAATGGCTCGCGTGCATTCACAATACACACAGATATAAATATATTTAAAAACTTCGGTATTTTTTTTTACTGTCTTATTTTATAGATGGACAGTTAAGGGCCTGGTAAGCGTGCCACGACAACCAATCGGCACAATGTTTATACCAACTGCAAATATTCATTTAGAAAATCAATTTATAATTATTCCAGGATTCATTTTTCATCATTGTTTTTATTTACAACAATATTACAATTTTGGAGAATTCTGAAAAATTATTTTCGTTGCTGTAAAATCAACTTTCGACCAAAAAATAAAATTTATTTGCGAAAAAGTGTTTATAATTGTTGACCTTGCATCTCACTTAATTCATTCATTCATTCATTTCTTGGAAACGATTTTTCGTCAATGAGTGTAATTCAATAAAAAAAAATACACGACAGTTTAGAAAATTTGTATAAACAAATTTGAGTGGAATTTGTGTTTTATTTATTTCCAAAATTCATATAATTCTGATCTGTCATCACAAATTTCATTTCTAGGGAAAACGGTCTATGCAATCGTGAATTAAGAGAGTATAAGAGAGGAAAAAAAAAATTACGAGATATGAACAGTCGTCCCGTTCATGGGAATTCTCATACGGGTCTCATTTGTGTAAAGCTCGATCCCCTCCTCGTCCCCCTCCCTGTCGCACACGAAGCGACCCTGCATCGGATCGCATTGCGCGCGCCAGTCACACTTATGACGCGCGTACACATATCTACACACATGTGAATCGCCTGTAGTGGTATGTTTGCCCTCTTCTGTCAAATGCTTCTACATAGCATGCCTTTACGCTTTACCGCTTCCCCATCGTCTGCGAACCGCGTCATTATTAATTTTGGACCAAAATTAGTAAACACATTTTTTTACATACGTTTTTTTTTATTTCTGTAGACTTTAATAATGTGATAACAACAATGATTACATTTGGAAATATTTCACTTGAACTAAAAATTCGATAATAAGCCAACATTTTTAAACAAAAATATTCATAGTTTGGATTTGCTCAAAAAACGATTGCAGCTTTTTTAATTGAAAAAAAAATCTATTAAATTCTTTGAAGTGTGGTCCGTTTGTGAAAAGAGTTTTAATTCCTTATTCATAACCGTTTAGTAGAAAATGATTTTTTTTAAATATAATAGAACGAATTTTAATTAATTATTTATATGTGGCATTTGTTAATAAGTGGCTCCAAATTATGAAAAAATTGAAACATTTGAAAATTTCATGAACAAAAACATGATTTTAATTTATTTCGTCAATTTTTTTAATTTTTTATTCTGAAACTAAAAAAAAACGTTTAAAAAATGAGATCGTTCGAGAAATTCAATTAGTAATTGATCGAAGGATGAAAAAAGTTTGAAAAAATGTTCGATAGCTCCAATAACCGGGGTATTCCAGGGAGTCCTGGTATAAATTCCCACACATCAACAGGTCCCTCAGCAGTAGGGCGAGCCCCCCACCCTACTTAACAAATATTCAACGCGACGCCCCACTCCTGAGGAATTTTTATCCCCACCACTGGAACGTTTAGGTGCATAGGCATGCGGCCACCGAATTCGTAAACGTCAAACAGTTACCCTCGAATCTTTCTCACCACAGGACACGTAATCGTGTCCTCGGTCTAATAAACATCCTCGAGGGATCTTCGAATTTTATTTTCTTTGTTACAACAATCACGAGTGACAGTGGAAACGATCAGAGGCTTGCGAGTAGCAAGTGAATTTTGTGAAAGTGCTTTAGTGTGCCATTGCTGATTATTTAATCGACAATCGTATCGTCGAATTAATGAGAAAATTATAATAATTCGTACGTCAATTGACGAGAACGTGTGATCAAAAAAATTTGAAATAATTAAAACAACGTTCAGTGACTGGAATTTTCGTTAAATGAATCCAAGTTTCAGTTGAATTACAAAAAATAACAAAACGAAATTAATTCTTCGATCTACGACAATCGCTCAGTTGGATTATTTAAATGGTGGATTACTACAATTACAAGATGTCAGGAAGTGATGACGAATTCGAGCCACAAAGCCAATCAGGCATGTCAAAGGCTGAACTTCGACGGGTGAGCATTTGTTCTTTTATTTATTTTTTAGCTTTTTTTTTTTAATATTTTTTCTACACGTTTTTGAAACTTTAAATTCAGAATATAACTTCCTTGGAAATTACCATATGATTCTCATGATATCACGTACATTGTAAAAATTACAGAGTAACAAGCCGATAATGGAGAAGAGACGACGTGCTCGGATCAATCAATGCCTCGATGAGCTCAAAAGTCTCATACTCGAAGCCATGAAAAAAGACGTGAGTACACTCTACATTGTATAAAAATTTATGTAAACGTTTATGTTCATTATTTTTTATCGTCGGTGGAAAAATTGAAGAAATTTAATCAGAGTTTGCCAATTTAATGATAATTTGAAGTACACCGAGGCTGTAACCTTCGAGCGTTTATATTGTTTTCAACTCACAATTTCATGAACGGTAAATTTTTTGAGAAATACCTCAAATTAGGGAAAAAAATAGCGAGTTCTTCGAAGATATGAGATTAAATTTTTCAATGACAAGAATAATGATGAAAAATTATGAAATAGAACATTTTCAAGACTTGCAATGTACGAATTCATCGACCAATTATTTGAAACATTCGTTCAATTTTTCTACCTGTTGAGCTTAAAAGGCCATGATGCCATAAAATAATAAAGTCCCCAATTCCAAGAAATACTGTTTATAAAAGTATTACCAAATGAGTTACAGTCTCGGAAGGTAATAAGCTTAACAATTGTTCGATCGGGTTCGACAATGAGAATTGAAAAGAGGGGAAGTGAAGAATTCTCATGTTATTTTGTTCAGACCATTGACATTTGTGTGTTTTTGAATACAGTATAAAAAAGAGAATTGGAGGAGTAGGAGAAGATGGTAAAGAGCCGGAGGGATCGTTTTGTTTTAGTATTTTAGATGCCACACTCCGTGGGAACCCTTTAGACCTCGTCCACTCTTCCCTCTCCTTCGTCCGCTTGTCCTTGAAAGAGGACCACGCACTACCCTGTCAAAGAATCGTACAATGGCACTGTACATATACACTCGACCACTGATATAAAAAAGGGTCGATGTGAAAATGCTCAAGTGGTTCCAGATTAATTGCTCGATACTCCTCTCTCTCTCTTTCCTTCTCTTCTTTTTGCTACTTTGCTTTTGAAGTTTCTCCGAAAAGTATTGACTTATTTCTATCAATTCCACGCCAACCGAAATCACCATAAACAACTTTGAAGACTTCCGAAACAAGAACGTTTCGAGCTTTAGTGCTCGCCAATTAAAGAATCATTTATTTCTTGTGGAAAATGACCTCTTAGTTGAGTAGGAGTTTCTATTTCGTTTTCATCAATTTCTCAAGTCGATAATTGTTTGATCAGTTTCGTGAATGAGAAGCGAGAAGATCCGGTATCGTTAGGTAACTTAAGCCAGTGGGAGTGATTTTTAAAGCGATCGTAGCAAGGTTGTGACGTTTTGTCTCTTCTTTCCCGCAGTCTTCCTTCTTCCTCCTTTCTGTACCCACGTTCTGTGGCTGTGTTGTCTTGTTCTACCTCATCATGTTCTTTCCCCGTCCAGATGACTTCCGCTACCTGCTCTGCTCCCAGTGTCTGTCCGTCCGTCCGTTCTCGTTCTTCTCCGCGTACATCCAACCACACATAGACACACGCAAGCGTACACTCCTCCACCGTTGGTCCTCACGTAACGCCCCCCGCGTCCGTGGGAACCTCGGTGGAGTAATTATTAAAAAAAAAAAAAAAACGAAAAGCATCTCGGGTTACAGACTCCTTTTGTTGACCGTATCATCTTAAGGATCCCGTGAAGCATTTTGCTTCTGGGCTCGTCTCTCGATCATCGGCGAATACGGGGTTACCAGGTTTTTTTTTCTTCACTTTTTTCCTTTTTTTAGCCTCTCCTTTCCCTCGTCTTCTTCAAACTTTCTTAATGCTGTGTAGAAGGTGCAGGTGCCGCGGGGGCATCTTATGATCTTTCGCAGGGTGTCGAGTTCATCACCGAACCAAGATTATATCGATTTTCCATCGGTTTCTAAAATCCCACGGGATTATCGATCCCAAAGCGCGAGATCCTTCCCACGTCATCCCAAAACTCACAATATTGGACCCGAAATTTTTTGAACGTACCAAACAATCTTCATTCCTGTCAAAACTCAATTTTCATTGGAAAGCATTTAATTAATTTCGATCGGTGCGCAATTTACTCGAACTTTATCGTTTATTTCAAATTGTTTTAGAAATTCTGAATCTTTATCTAAAAGACTATTCGTTGTAACGGAGAAGTTAATGTGATGAAAGCAAAAAGATCGAGTTGAAAGTTCATTGGACTTAGTAATTTTGGGTCTCGTTTAAAGGGACGTAAATACTTGGTTGAAGAAATACGTGATTACAAGAATATAGCATCGAAAGCGGTTAAGCTCGTATTCTGTTGTGTATGACGAGACGGGCACCCTGAGAAAATGTCCTAAAGTAGTTCTTCGCCTGGAGAGTCATGCGAAATGTATGCACGTCTCTGGTGGCGAGTGAGAGAGAAAGCGAATGAAAAAGAGTGAGAGAGAGAGAGAGAGAGAGAGAGAGAGAGAGAGAGAGAGAGAGAGGGAAAGGGGGAGATACGTCATTATGAATGAGGCGGAATTCCCACAGAGTATCGGCATGAAGAGTAACTCTTTATCGTGTGGCCTCTGCGTGTGTAACCGAGACGATCGTCGACTCCCACGCCTATTGTGTACGTGGTCGAGCACCACAGAGAAAGAGTGAGATACGAAAAGAACTCCATAAAAATGTTTTTATACACACAGATATACTAAGACATATGAGTATGGAACCGTGAGGATGTTAAGCTGTCCAGGTTAGGATACAGATCGCTCGCGATCCTAGACATTTCTACAAAGTCGGACAATAGGACCTTCGACACTGTCGAATCACTATTCAGTTATTTGGTTGCCAAAGGGCTGGTAGTTTCCAGATTTCCTAAGAATAACCCCGATTTGAGAAGAAAAAGGAGTTTTTCATAGCAGAATACGGAAAAAAAACTTAGTGGAGTGCTCTCAAAAAAGGAAAACTCTCTAACGGGTTCCCACGATGAAAATTTTCCATTCATCACGCTCGTTCGAGGATTCACATTCTACCTGTTGCTCCCTTTCAACAGGATTATCCTTCTGACGCAACGTCCAATACCACTTTCTTTGGGAAACCACAAAGGCCGAATTGAATTTGCATATCCATTTGTCCTTACCTTCCCACGGTTTAAATTCAATTATATTGGATTCCTCCGCTACCGCTACCGACTGTAGCGGAGGTGACAGTGAAGAACCCAAGTTAAATGCAACCAGATAGAACAGCTTTTGCGTACCGGCAAATGATAACATACCGACAGGGTAACTGCCTTATCGGCAGTGGCAAACTTACCGACTATCGATAACTTACAAGTATACAGCAAATCATAGGCAGCTATTGGTACATTGCTTTTCTTTGCCGAAACCCGATCTAGTAGAACTAACGTGTGTGTTTTGCTTTATGTTACAGCCATCGAGACATTCGAAGCTCGAAAAAGCAGACATCCTCGAAATGACGGTGAAGCATTTGCAGACGGTACAACGTCAGCAGCTGGGTACAGCGGTCGCCACTGATCCCGCTGTTCTCACCAAGTTTCGATCCGGTTTCTCCGAATGTGCTGGCGAGGTATCGCGATACGTCTCCCGACTGGAGAACGTCGAACCTGCCGTGAAACAGCGATTGGTATCACATCTTAACAGCTGCGTTACGAATCTCCAGCAAATGGCTCCTTTCTACAGTCATTACGTGCCTTACATGCCGGAAAGATTGTACCCTGAGGTCAAAGTTGGCTTCCAGAACGACTTTCAGAGCGGTGACGAGAACAACAATGGCAGCGCAACCCGAATTCAAATTCCCAGCGGAGTGCAACTCATCCCGAGTCGATTACCGACCGGAGAACTGGCTCTGCTGGTCCCACAATCCGCTGGAATATCTGCAAACTTTCCATTCTTTCCGCCGGCTCCTGAAGCTCCAACAAGAAACGGCTCATCGACATCAGCCTTTACCGCCGTCAATAGACCACACAGTCCTCTGCTGAGTCCGTCTACTTCGACTTCCAGCTTTGGCGAGGAAAGTCATCATTCCGAGGCCTACCCCCAATCACAGTCACCAAATCAATCTCGACATCGCTTCAAAATACCCGAACAAAGTCCTTCTGCTTCGAACAAGAGTTTCTCCTCGTCATCGCCGGAAACGCAGAAGCCTCAGATCAGCTCATCGAGCGATAGAAAGAGATCGCACTCACCATCCGCCTTCATCGAACGGAAGTCTAACAACGAAACGGGTTTTTCCGTTCCAGCAGTCAAAGAAACTTCCACCCGAGAAATCGAAATTCCAACGGTCGCCAATTTCATTCCCGCGCAAACGAATTTAAGGCAACCGTTGTCCGTCATTACCGACAAAACTTACAATCGAACAGCCATGTTTCCCAAACGGGAGAGTCTCAAACGCCATCATTCCGATGGACTCTTAGTCATTTCTGACAAAAGACCACGTTACAACGAGCCCTCGAGCTCCACACTTTCGTCGAACGTCAAATCGACCACTCGCAGACGTGACGAACACTCCACCTCGGTTGATGATCTTTCGGGCAATTCGATGTTCGCTAATAACCCAAACGGCGATTCCGTGCAAGTTTCTGCTGCTGATGCCGGCACCTCGCAAGGAAACGGTGACATGTGGAGACCATGGTAACGACTTATCATCGATGACAACAGAGAACAGACTTGAACGATATTTTATTTTTACGACTATGACGATTTTAATCGGATCGAAATTAAACTTGAATTCCTCGCTATTAGTTTTTCGAGTGTACACATTTTCTTTGTGTTTGGCTGATAGATCTAAATTTTATTTTTTATTCTCATCTTCGCATTCATTAGCATGTGCCACGGAAATTGTTTTTTTCCTCTATACCCGCAAAAGGCACGAAAACTGGACATTATTTTTGATGATTCTTTTACCAAGACTAGGATAGAACTTTGACTGATTAAGATTCAGTGAGATGATTTTTTCGAAATATTTATTAATAATTTAAGTTCGCGTTGATGACGCAACTGCGTTAGATCTTATAAACGTTCAAGAGTCGAGGATTACGAACAAAATACGTTTTCCTACCGCACCTGTCTCTCGAAAGAATCCTTCGAAAGACCAGGCTGAATTGGGCCATAACATTAATATCGTTAGCACGATCATGCTCGGAGTTATACGTGTTGCTTCTAAATTACGATGTTGAAGTTAAACAAACGTGTAGTCCTCGCAATTCGCATCCTTCCAAAGTATAAAGACTAAACCTAAGCTTTAAATAAATGGAATAAATAAAATAAATGAAATAAATGAAAAATCACTTTAAGATACCACACGGGTGCCCTGTAAATATGTCCTTGTAAATAGACTCGTTTTTTTTCCACACTCGAACGTACAGAATAGATAACAAATCGAGCAGTATATATAAATAGTTCAAATCTCTTTGATTCTCCAACTTATTTTTCGCGATTGATGATTTTATTTTTCGTAGCTTACTTAAGTTTTAAGGTTTGTGATAATTGACGTTATGTCATCGCTACAAAACTACTTTTTTTTATGAATAAAAAAAGGTTTAAAAAAAATCCATTCTGTGTGTATTTAAATCCCCGGAATGTTTCCCCAACTTTCCACGTTAATCAACGGTACAAAAATTGAACAATTGATGGAAATTTTTTATTATTTGTAAATGCTCCCAAATCACGTTCAAAGACATCCACAAATCGGAGACCTCTTCACTCTTGTATTTGGAGTCTTTATCGCATTTTATTCATAAGCAGATAAAAATGAGTGCGAATATTTGAACGAACGTTTTTTTTTGTCTCATTTCCTCACTAACAAAGTTTCTTCAACGTGTCGCAAAAGAGAACAAATGGTTTGTAAAGGAGGGAACGCATTTGGTGGTTGAGCCGGTGAATCGGTGATCGCGGAGCTCGAGGTTCCGGAAAATAAGATATAAAACTCCTTTGTGGATCTAGTCCGGTAAAGCGTTAAGCGGTTTTGCGGCGTTGAAAAAGCTTCATCGTGTGCTGGGGGGTAGGTTGCGCGCGCTTTAGCCTTTCAAGAGGCGTTAAGCGCGACCACCCGCCCGCCCGACTTCATGAGTCGGAGAGTGCTCTTTTTCTTTTCTCCGATAAAGGAATAAAAAAAGGAAGAAAAAGCACAGAAAGGAAGAAAAAAAAGCTGAAAACTCCAGGGAAAAAGCAAAAGGAGGAAAAAAAGGAAACGGTAAAGAGAACAAGAATTTCAACCACCTGTTACGCGGTAAAACTACCCCCAGCGCACATTCTCTGCGACTAAGCGCAACGGCTGATTTATCGACTAAGCCGGTGAACTTGGTCGTCGTAACATGAAATATTGTTACGAAGGGGATGTCCAGTGGCGTTTATCGAACAAGTGATTTTCCGACCGTGATATCGGTGTCTCCGTATCGCTGCCTTATCCACGAATATCAAGACTTTTCAACCTACATCTATTAATTATAATCCGTGCCGATGAAATGAACATTTATTTTAATAGTTTTTTTTTTTATAAATCTCATCTGACGATCGCCTAGTCCTTTTTTTCTTACCAGTTTTCTTGAGTTATTGCCACGAGCCACTACTTCGCTAAACTTGTAAGACTCGTCCAACAGATGGTCATACACTTTAGCGATTAATTGCACTTCTATTTGTCAAACTGTGTCAGAGAAACCTCGTTCTTATTTTTACACTTCGATATATAACAAAATAATAATATTTATATCTAGAAAACCCAATAATTAAAAAAACAAACTGAACATCCATGTTGTTAATTCGTATAATTTCATATAATTCAAAAACGATGAATAAATCGATTGAATAAAAAAATGGCCTTAAAAAATGGACCTTTTTAAACCATAGCATGATAATCGACAACAAAATAAATCCTAAAAGTATTATTCTCGTTATTAAATCAGCAGCAATGTCCCTCCGAGTTAAACCATAACGAGTTTGAATTTTTTTCGTTATCAAAATTCTATGCACACTCGAGTCAACGGTGTAGGGGTGTAAATAGATAAGAATCTAGTGGTAGGAAGAGACGCTTTTGAAGATACGAAAGTGTTGCTTCTTTCAGACGCCTCAATATAATATTTATCTTCATACATGAAGTATAGTGAGGAGGGAAGGAACGTCGTAGAGAGGAAATCTTTCGTTGGACTATAGAGTTGAAGTCGAGAGCAGGAGCCGCAAGAGAGAAACAGAGACTGAGAAAGAGAGAGAGAGAAAGAGAGAGAGAGAGGCCTTCTCTCGCTATATCAGGAGTATAAATAATTACTCGAGCTCCGGAGCAATTACTATAAGTTATAGTGTAGCCGCTACAATTTGCAATGTCAAGACATAAACACTGCTACCGCTTACATTTGAATACATTAAGGTGTTCGTTGGGATGTATATACTCTGATTGGCCGCCCTGCAAGAGAGAGCGTATGTAACAAAAATACTGTATATGAACTTATATACATTTATATATATTTATGTGTACGTAGGTACGATCGTATTCGTATATACGAGTGAGCTACGATCTGGTTGACGATTTTTATTGCGGAAACGATGGTCTTGGGTTTCGCGCACCGTTCTCTCCATTCCCTTTGGCAAGTGACGGATACCTGATGCTGCTTCGGGCAATGCTTCAACTGTTAAGTTTCAACCTGGGCTACATCTGAGTCGCCATATTGGTTTTAAAACGGTGATGAGTCCGCGCTGAGATTGTCGTTTGCGGCTAAATCGCATTCGCCATTTCCCATCGTTCTTGAAGTCTTTACGATCTGGAGATCGACGTTCTCTGTGTACAACGATAATCCTCAATCGGACCAATACTTATACGTAACTACATTTATATACATATATACAATAATGGATAAGAGAAACAAAACGGGATAGGAGCCTCCGGAGAATCGCGGCAACGATTGTTTTATGACAGCAACGTTCGATGAACGCGGGAACGACAAGTTCGCGAGTTAGCTCTTCGGAGACGTTGCTATACATGAGGGCTCAAGGGATTCGTGACAATTTGGACCATCGTTACAATCACAATATTGTTTTTAAGAAATTCTATCGCAATTGGTGGAACGATAGTCCAGTTCAGAAATAGAATATTTGATTCAGAAATTCTCGTGCAATTGTCACGAACTGAACAAAGTTATGGTGAAAATCAAACTTTTTTTCAAACATTGATAGATGTCGGAGGAAAAAAACCCTTTCGCTTCATATATTCTATTTGAATTGTTCGTCTTGATTCAAAGAAACAAAATTGCTAAACCTTTTCATGGGTTCACAACGAACAACATGTGGTCCACGTTCGAACCAACCTCTTTGTGTATGTATTCACGATGATGATTTCATGGCCAAATAGCAAGTCTTTATATATTAACTTGGCTCAATTTGGCGAAATCGTTTTGCGGTCGGGGAAGCACTCGATGCCCCTTCTTCAATTCCATTCTTCGTTTCTCTGTGAAACGGAAGAGAGAGGGAGAAGAAAAAAAGAAGGAAGAGTGGAAGAGAGAGGATGATCTCTGGTCCGCACGGATGTTCATCGAAGAGTGGATCTCTCCCATTTGCGCAGACAACACAGTGAGCTTCCTCTCACTTTTGAGCTCCTCTCTCCTTCTGTTTTTCTTTTATTTCCTTTTCTCCATTCTTCTCTTCCATTTCTCCGCTCTTCGGTGACGTATTTATTACCCCCAATCGAGAATCCCTTTCGTTGGCGCAGACTAAAAGAAGAAATAGTCTCTTGAATCTCTCGCCTGGGTTTATCCGTCCAATTAAGGATTCCTTCTCTCTTGACATTTAAGGAACGTTTTTTTTCCTCTTCACCATCCTGTTTTTCCCCTACACGCCTTATTTAATCGTATCTTCATCGCAATTCTTATCGTTATCACAAATATCTCAAGTTTCATTGAATTTGAGATAGTTTTTTGCTGAATGAATGAAACGTTCTCTGATTCGTCATCAATGAGGAATAAAAACGAAAAGAAGAAATTGCACTGCTTCATTTTGCAACTATTCTCCATGATACACATTCATACATAAATATGTAGAAAAACCGAACGACATTCGAACCGATTTAGCTGTGATGGCTTCGACATGGAATGGCAGTGTGTTCTCTCTGCGATCGGTGCCAATTATCGAAGAAGTGAGATCAAACGACATTAGATTTATTCGTGGTATCGTCATGTATGTGTCAGATATGTTTATATACGCGAAATACGCGAGTGTATTTCTATGTATTGGAATATTGTGGTACGGAGGATTTTCCGAGGTTGTAGAAGAGCGATCCGGTTGTATGGTTTTGTGGGATGTATGGAAAACCTGATAGAGCAGCTATTTTACCAATCGATCGTGTATTTGGCCGGTAACAAAGTGGTATAAGATCGACTGGAAAAATCGAACTGGTCCGATCTTCCGGATCTCTGTGGTCGGTGATGAACGGGGACCGATGGATCGAAAATATACATGGGCTTGTCGGCAACCTCGATACTCTCGAATGTGCATGCACCTATATGCAGAAAATCTATATTTTCAGGATGTATAAATATGTTTGTGTTGGTAGCACTCTGTGCCAGTTGTTCCGATGTTTTTCGGGTGTCGCGATATTTCGATGGGCTTCCGAACGCAAGAGAGTAATACCCGGTCGGAGAACGAAATGCTGACCACCGAGCTATTTGACTCCATGTGGTTACTCGCATCTCCAGACAGACTGAATTTTGCATCTCCACTCATTCAAGTTTTAATGTGTTTTTGCGGCGTCAGTCATTCAGGCTTAATCAGCAATCGTTTAAAGGTCTGTTTCCCGGGGCGTATGACTACAACGTTAGTGTCCCACAGTCGTTTAATTTTTTATGCTTATATAGAACATGACTATGTAAATACAGAGCTGAGGGAACATGTTCTCTTTGTATTTGTCGCACAGAGAATGCCACAGAAAAGCAACGACACAACCTCTGCCCAAATGCATCCAAACGAGCTTCATTCGAACTATTGAAATATATATTTGTGCATATAACGTATATTTATATATTCCGTGTATACAAATGCGCACGAGAAACACAGCAATATTGGCTGGACGTTCTCTCTGACGAGAGCGTATTAATTATAACTCTGGTCAGAGGAACATCAAGAGTTGCGTTCGCGGATACCTGCGATAAATTGTCGGTTTACCAGCAAATCTCATTTCCAAACCCTCTCCTCCACCTTTTACTCCCTCCTCTCGCTTACTCCATGTATTCAACATTTTTTCTCTCTTCTCTCGTTTGTCCTTGCACGTCTATCGGTTCCCAGCAGTTATGCACGCGGAATACAGACAAACTCTGGACAAACTGACCCCAACAAATTCTCTCTCTCCCTCTCTCTCTCTCTCTCATTCTCTTTCCATATGATGTTCTCTCATTTCTACCGTATACGGACATGGAATTTCTCTCTTCCATCTCCTCAACCCTTCGCTCACCCTCTTCCCTCGTTTATTTGTACATTTTCCTCGCGTATTTACCTGTCGTACGTCATTTCGCTCCCCTCTTTACCCTTTTTCTCTTTTTATTTTTTACCCTCGTTTTCCTACACTGAGAAGAGAACAACCAAAACTCGTCGCCTGCTGCTCTGCGACAGGAAAAAGTCGCATTGTTCAGCGCGAAAATAGCGCCATCGCAAACCACCCTCTCCCTCCTATGAACGATCGACTACTTCCACTTTTCCACTCTATTGTTTCACGAAAAAATTGGAACCACCCCTTGTACACACTGAGAACAGCAACCTCCAGTAGCTCTGGAATTTCTCCCGATGAATGTGCTTATGTAAAATCTATCGTCGGTTCAGTTCATCCTCAGCGTCCATGTGGTCGCAGATTTTTTTTTTCTTTCCTCCGTAGACAAAATTGATGTTCTTTCATTACTCAAAATTATTAAATGAACGTTGAAATACGAGCGAAACATGTTGGCGAAAATTTATATTTCAAGGTTGTGTGTGCTTGAAATAATTTTAGATAAAAATTATTGGAGAGTTATTTATTCCGTTGAATTTCGATGAAAAAATTGAAATTATTGGAGTCGCCATGGACTTTATCGGATTACGTTCATTAAAAAAACAACAACAAAAAAATCATGAACATCGAAAATTTTCATTCCCGCGTTACACTGAAAAGGTTGCTCAATTTGATTTATTTGTCGGATTACGAAAAAAACGTTTTTATTTCGAATTTATTTCTCTCGCATGGTTTCTGGTAAATGAATTTCAAATTTATATCATTTTCACTTTCCATTGAAATTATTTAAAAAATGTTTGCATCGAATTAGTCGAACGCTTTTTATATATTCATAAAAATACATAAATCATGGTAATATTGAGCTGAGCGGATCGAAAATCGTGATAATTGATTCCATACAAAAATGTGCACATTTGAGAAAGAATTAGCAGTTAAGACCAATTGAACCGTCAGTTCGAAGGTATAAAGTATAGCGAACAGAGTAGACATTTAAATTGCAGTCGTAGGAGAAAGTGTTGGTTGGGAACTTCGGGAGTACTAAGGGTAGTGAGAATGGGGTGTTGTTGAATCGAGCAATGTGGGTACGGAGGAGGGTGGTTGTAGGAGAAGAAAGGGATGACCTCGCGACGGGGAATCCCCGGTGTAAAGCGGTGGATAAACGAGGGTGAGAGATCGGGGTGGAAAAAAGACGAGGACCGAGATTCCTGGGTCGGTCTCGTTTCCTGTGGCGCCCTCGTGCGACCACAGCGGAGAAAAACGAGAAGGAAGCAGAGGAGAGATTGAGAGAATGAGGTGCTGAGGTGAGAGAGAATGAGAGACAGGGCGATAGATGGGGTTGAACGAATTTAAAGAGAGAGAGAGAGAGAGAGCAAGAGAGAGAGAGGGAGAGAGATAGGGATTTCGAGTACATAACGAGGACAGTCGAAAAGAGGTGCCGAAGCGCGAGCGTGTCGAGGTAAAAATAAGATAGAGAGAAAGAACGAAAGAGAAAGCTTTAAGCTGGGAGAAGAAAGAGAGAGAGGAAACGAGAATAAACGGAGCATGAACCCCGGAAGGGAAAAAGACAGAGAAAAAGAACCTGGAGCGGTGTTGGCAAGAAGGGTCGGTGGTCGCATGGTGGGCAGGGAGCATGTTTTATTAAGTACGTCTCGCGGGCACCCCCATGCCGAAAAAGCACGAGGCAATTTGCAGGTGCTAAAGCGAACTGGAGATAACGCGTGGATCAACCCGAGAGGCGTCATCCGGTACACAAGCTTCCTTTGTTTTTCTTTTCCATCATATTTATCACGTTCCCATAAATTACACGTCACTCACCACCGCAGTGTATACTTTTTCAAATTGTTATTTTCGTATTTCGTTGCAAATAATTAAAAGGTAATTATCGTATGCGAATTTCTCTGAAAAGTAAACAGGTGCAAAGTTCCCTCGAAATCGGTATTTGTTATCGTAATTTTATAATTACTAAATATACAAAATGTACACATCAAGAACTTGGTATACGTCGGAGTGAAAAATTAATTAACTCTGTGATGACTTTATTTTTCGATTATTAGTCCATCATGAAAATGTTAAAAATAGTTTTTGAGGTCTCATGAAATTACAAATGAGGTAAATTATGAAGAGGCTCGCGGTAAAGTCTCGGGACAAGTAAATTTGACAGCTCTGTCGTCTGCTGGCCCGAGGCGGGCCGAGTATATTACTTGGCAACAAAACAAGTCTCGGCGGTGGGGGTGAAAATTTTCTAAAACCTTAGAAAATCGTTTAGCGACGTCATTTGAACATTTAAAGTTCTCGAGGCTTCTCATTGTCTTCTTATTTCTAAGGCCATGTCATTATGCCTGCGAGCATTGATCTGATCTCCACCTGGCCTTTAAAGCCTGTTTTAGGGGTGGCTCACGTTTCATTATAATAAATCATAATGTCCAGAGAATAACAACAATACACTTTGAAAGCTTTGTAACCGTGAAAATCATTGCTGAATTTGTATAGAAACAAAAAGTCCAGCGGGTACAGGGTTACGAGGTTCGAATAGTTAGTGACGCACGAGATCATGACAAACGTCGACGAAGGGTGTGTGGGTTACCTATTTCCCGAGTTGCCGACACATCGGACTCCTTTCAGCATCGATATCGCCCGGGGTGTATTGGGAGGATACGATCTCGAATGCGTCGATAGAGAAAATATAACAAAATGGCGAAGAGAAAGGAGGGGGATGGGGATAGAGAGTTTCGATGGTTCGGAATAGGAAAAAGCGTGTAAAAAAAGGAAAAAAAACGGTGGGGAAAGGCAGAGGGTGTGAAAAGTCCGCGAGTGTCGTTCGGGGGGGAAGAGTGTGAGTTTGGAGAATTCACGCAGGCTCGGCTTTGGGAAACAAAGTGAAAATTAATATTCAATCGCATTAACGAATCGGTGGCGACGCCATCAGTAACAGAGAAACGTAGATGAGTAACGTTCACGTATATAAAATATAAATATATACATTCTCATCCCCTACAATTGGGTACGACTACGTATCTACGTATTCTCGCGTTTTCTCTCCACCTAAAATGCATGTATAGTATAAAATCCTGGTGTGCTATAAATATACAAAATATCTATAGACGTCAACGTAAATTCGTATAAGCGTAGAAGTGGTGCACACGTTGGTATGCGTGGTCGGCATCGTTCGGTTCTCGAAACGCGACGCCAAATGAAAATACCGAAGGACAATGGAAATACTAATGATTGATTGGATACGAAAAAGAATTATAATTGAAAAAAACCCCGGGACTGCGAAGCCTGTGTGCTTGTATATATGTGTAAGCGAGGAGGTGGTAGTGGGAGAGGAAAAAAATAGAAGGGTAAAAAAAAAAATAATAAAAAAAAAAAAAAAGGAACACCCGAACTATTGGGAATAATATATCAATAGCCATCGAAGCCACGCATACGAATGTGAGAACGCTGGAGCTTTGGGGGGTTGTAAACGAATAGGAAAGAGCGAGAGAGGGAAGGGGTGTGGATTCGTGGAGGTGGACTGTTCTCTTCTCTGTGTTGTACTCTACGAGGGGGGGGGGGGGGGGGGGGGGAAAGGGGGCTTTTTTTTAACCAGGAAAGAGAGGAGCAAGGAGGGGGATACTCTGGGTGCAGTATAGTCGGTTTGCGACATGTGCTATATATGAATCGCGTTAGTGAGCGCGTTGTTGTGTTCTGCACAACGAGACACAGAGAGACAGAGAGAGAGAGGAAGAGAGTCCGCAACCCTGGAGAACGAGAATAGAGATGGCTTAGCCGTGGGTGTGAAAGTGTGTGTGTGTATATGCGAAAGCGAAAGAGAGACCGAGAGAGAGAGAGAGAAGAGCGAGGGCGGGGGGGAAAGAGGGTTCCAAAATAATAAAAAAAACGAAAAAAATATTACACTCACGCGGCGGGGAGAATGAGCGAGAGCGCGGATGATACGGACACTAACCAATACCAGTAAACCTTGTCCTCCACAAAAGACTCGTATGGCTTCATGTACCTAAGTACCCATATATGTATACGTGTGAGACGAGAGACTCCACCAAGTTCCTGCTGAGATCAATGTCTGTGTGAACGAACAAAAAAATAAATAAAACGAGCTACAACTGCAACAGTATTTACGTAACATCTAATATACTAGAAGTTCACCAAACGTAAGGGCTTAGACAGCATGTAATTTATAAATTTCACGCTTTTTCGTATTCATCATTTGAATGTAGATTCTTAATCAGATGCAGTGCAAGGCTGGCTGATCCAGAAGCAACGAGCTTGCTCGTACGACAAAATTACTGCTCAACGGGTTGCAAAAAAAATGTTATTTAATATTTCATATTCAAACCTTCTTCATATTCAAGGCCTTCTCCTAAAAGACATAATAATAATAGTAATAATAATAATAATTTTGCTGCCATCGATCATCATGAAACATCAACTTACGATGGAGTAAACGAAAAAAAGGTGAATTATTTGATTCGTGACGAAGTCGATTTTTCAATTGTTACTTTCGAGAACTAATGCGTTTGTAGTGACGTCTTATACGACGCGTGTCTATATCGACTGTATTCCGGTTTACATTGATATATATTTATATTTATAAGTTTACATGGGGTCTTGCAGGCTCGCGAATCAAGACAAAAAACTCGAGATCCTGAACGCATAGTACTTCGGGCTCGTACGTACTTTATTTATGTATAGTTATTTTTCTTGTCGTAGCTCTTTGAGGAAAATAAACGAGTTCACGTGAAATACGCTCGAAGAAAATTTCATTTCTGTTTAAGTGCTATAATTTTCACTTGGCCGTAAGTCAATCGAGAAAACGATCACGATCTTATTTACGAGTGTGTACACAGGGAATTTAATATGAAAAATTGTCACGGACTTTTAATTCATGGAAAAAGTTTATTAAACTTTTCCACGTTAATTTCACCACAAAACCGTACAACGATGTGTCAAATTTGAGCCTGCAATTTAGCATCTCATTTAAAAATTCAAAGACACAGAGTTTTATACAATGAAATGATAGAAATTATCGTAAACGATTCAGAGAAAGTAAAAAATCATCTCGAGGCATCGGTATCCTTGAAAAATGATGTCAGAAAATCATGTAGTAAAATCCTAGAGGATCAGAATGAAAGAACGTCCGAGTTGGCATGAAATGCTTCATACATATAAATGAAGGATATAAAAACATGCTGGCAGGATAAGTAAAGAGCGTAGCGAATAATGGTAGCGAAATCTCTTGGTCGTCTTTCTAACTGGATTTTATAATATATGTTGGAAGGAGCACATGCCTGTGTATGTATTTATCAGAGGCAAGGAGTTCTCATCTGTGCTATAATCGGCTATGATCCTGATACGAATCAACGATATCATTATAGGCCTAGTTGCGATGAAGCAAGTTTTCTCTCTCGCTCTCTCTAAAGACGCTTTTTATGTCGCGTTGATCGATCGATCGATCCTCGGCATCGTCATATAAATTGAGATTTAAAAAAAAGTTTGTGTACACGTGAGTGTTGGCTTCTCTCTTTCTTTGACGTATGGCATCGATAATGCGTAAGTATATAGAAGTGTAGACTGCACTACGCTCGTATATGCTTGACCGATCGTGAGAAACTTACCGATACCAGTAGGCGACATCGTTTCTATTTAGCTAGGCGTCTCGACCACGTACGCCCTATATCTCACCTCTTGGCAGTTTCGCCTATAACGCAGACATCTATATATCGCTTGTAACGACATTGGTGTTAAATTGGACCACAATTTTCGTTTTGGTACATTTCGACTGGAAAAAAAATCAATTATGAGCCGAAATAGTAGCATGGAAATCGTGATTGACGGGAGAGTGAGAGCTTTACATTAATTATAGAAAACCTGAAGCACACTCATTAATTATTCGTTGATCAATATTGAAATTCGCGTATCATTTTATAATCAAAACCATCAGGACTGGGCCAGATTAATCTTGTTTTGTGCCAATGTAACTAAAGCGAAATGAATTTGTTCGATTTATTTTCGGACATTCCCAAATGAACATTTGAATCGATCCAAAAGTACGATCTAGTCCAAATTAGAACGAGGAATTAAGTGCGAAAAAAACAGAAGTGTACATAAGAGGGTGCAACTCGACGATTAAAGACCATTCAGAACTTTCACATGTTTTGCGATAACTACTCGACGTATACGGCTTGGAGCTCTACGAATTTTCTACTCCAGCCGTAAAACCAAAGAAACGAGTGGTTTTCTGATCCAAAAAAGACGTAAAATACAAAACACCCATATTTTCTCTTATCCGAACGAACCTCACGGTTCAAATGCCAATCGACAAATTCTGCCACTATCACGAATCAATATTCTAGGCAATAAAGCACCATCTAATTGTATCGTGAACAATATTTCAATAAAAACGAATTGATTCATAAATAAATAGACGCGGAAACCATGCAAGAAATTAAACGGTCGTTGGAAACGATTACACGTATTTTTGTACAATCCTGTACCCATATGGACCGCAGGCTCTTCACTGCTTCAGGAGCCTGGGGTGCGTGGTGAACGGGGGCAAAACCAGACGAAAGAGAGGGGTGCAATTTAGCATTTGAAAAAAAAAAAAAAAACACAAAAAAAAAATCCTCACACGCTTTTGCACGGGCTTTCATATACATAGACTCTGCAGACTCCTGGCGCTTGGATCGAGCTCACACACAATTTTTCCAGAATATAGTACCTCGTACAATGACAAGGATGCAGCTATTGAAAGTCCAGCATACTGTCCATATATGTATATGGATATGAGAACCAACACCAGCACATGGACAAAGGGCTACATTTAGCATTAAAAAAGCACGGGGAGAGTTGGGCTGCATATACGACCCCTATATCAACACCCGTACCAACGAAGCTGTTTGGTGGGAGGATCGCAAGGATGAGAGACATCAGCTCCATGCTCTGGCAGCGTGGACATCCGCCATTATTCGACAATATCATGACCATTTCTGTGGATATACGGAGCACGTAAACTCTGGGCTCAAAGTGAAGCAGGCACTGCATCCAAGCGCCTCGAACCCGACAAACGAATTTTTATGTATAGTTCAGAAGAGATGGAGCAGATTTAGGGAGGCTGAGTTTAAAAACGTTGCCAAAAGTGTGAAAAATACTTTGTTTTTGCAAGGAATACATTTTTTACGAATGCTTATCTCGATTCGATCAGTGAATTGGAATATTTTAATTTGTTTTTGACTTTACGATAAAGTTTCTCCACTCAATTTACTTCAATAACCCACGACTTTCGAGGCGTTGAATCTACAAACTCGCCTCACAGGGAATTTTTAATAGTCAACTCATTTCCCTACAAAGTTGGCATTTGAATTTTTTCGATATGTTCAATAGCCCATCAACGACGGTAGCCATCAATTACAAATTTTCACATTAAATCAACATCCAAGCATTAATCCTTCGGAAAATGTTGAATCTGTATAAACTTTGCTCAACAAGCTTTATTAAAGCTTTATTTCCATCGATTTTACGATTTTTATAGAGTTTGGGGCCGAAAAAATTCGATCTTTCAGGAAATAAGATTAATTAGTCTTATCGTCAGTTTGTATTATCACAACAACATGTTTATGCTTCAAAAAAAGTAAGAAATGCTCCAGGACAATTCTATTGTATTGTCTGAAATAATGAAAAACAGGAAATCATGCGAAAATATCTCTATGGCAATACGACTCGAATTTCTTTACAAAAAAAAATAATAAAAAAAATAGCATCCACCGACATAAATTCATATATAGTTATTGGAGGAAATGCGTCAACATTCTGAATCAGTCTGCATGCAAGGAAGCGTCTATGTGAGGGATGGAGCAGGAGATACGTGTACCTACTCATATACACGTCCGAAAACGTCGTCATTCGTCCTGCATCGAGTGCAATAGCATAACACAGTTGGGTGGGTTAGTATGAGTGCGTGCTTTGGAGCTGTGAGGCTGGTTCGAGCAGTACCAGCAGCGATCGACGTAGAGTCTCGACCAATACGCAGGTTCACCCATCAATCGTGTTCTAGTACGCAATTTTTTTGGGTTTTTCTTCTTTTTTTTTGCTCGTTCAATTTTTTTTATATTTTTTTATTCCTGTTTTTCATCTTTTTTTCTTCTCGTCCAGGGCGCACTCACGCCCGATACGTGAGGCGGAATGAAAATAGAAGTGTAACGTTGACAAAAAATGATGGAAGCCGCCGCGGGCCATGCTACATGGGGATTCGCGACGTGAGGATCCGCAACGGACCGCGGCTTCTGCCACCCTCGATGCACCAGTGAATATATATGAGAAAATTCTTCTCATCCTCTTCCTCCACGCTTTTACATTTTCTCGTTCGCACTCGTGTTTTCTACATTCTACTACGTTTTTCCCTGTTTATCGTTTCAGATAAACGCCATCAGCTTAAGGGTGTACGATTGTACGATATCAAAAGGCTTAACACCTTTTTTTTCACCATTTAATACACAAAGCCTTTAGGACTTTTAACGTGTTGTTTCGAAATCCACGTTGCTCATTGAATGTCTTGGGACAATTAACTTCGAAATGCGAAATTTCACTTTTTCAAAATGTTGCTTAAAAATACAGGACCTCATGGTGAACGTTTTCACTTCATTAAAAAATTCAAAAAATTATTAATTAGTATGAAAAACCGTAGCGCAGAGTGAAGGATTTTATGATTCGACGAAAATGGACAAAATGGCAGCTATTTCAAAATTGAAAGAAAGTTTTCATACTGCGCCCACTAAAGAATGTAGTCTTCAAAAATGATATGGCGAAGTTTCGCTGAAGAATCACCTCAAAACTGTTTTGTTTCGAACAAAAATATAAAAAAAACGATCGGAAATTCGTTTTTCCACAAAGTTGAACATACAAAATTACGAAGCAATGTGATTGTCATGATTTCAAGTTGATTCTGTATGCACTTGCCTTGATTCCGGTTACCGAGTTATTGAAAAAGTTGGTTTGATGTGAGTATAAAGAGTTTATTTATGATATCACCGTTTTATATCAATTATATCGTAAAATCCTTGGGGAAATTATATTCTCGTGTTATACACATGCACATTAGCGATAACAGAAAATGAATTTGAAAAAAAATACAAAACACCAAAAAAAAAAAGACAAGTGATCAAAATCTGTCGAGACAACAAAGTGGTGGTCGATGGCCATGAATCTTGAGAATCTGTCGGAATGACAGGATGATTGGAGGGTGAAGAGGAGCGTCGGTGTGGTGCGTATAACGATCTCTATAGAGAAGCGTCCCCGAAGCGTAATGAGAGAGTGGGGAAACGGACATTGAGAAGCCATGATAGGATGATGAAAACAGTGCAAGTAAATACGTCTATATATGTATGTATGTATGCAGATGCATGGTGGAGAGGAGATCTCTTGGGGAGACGAAGTTCTCGCTGCGACGGATAATTAAAAATAATTCCCTTGGACGAAGTCGCGCATCGTCGTTCGTCGTCCTCGTTCGTGTCCTTATCCACGTCATCGTCGTTCCTTTTTCGCGGCTCATTAAATCGACCATAAATTATGCATCGAAAATTACAGACGAAGAGAATAAAAGATAAAAAGAGGGGAAAGGAAAGGGGAGGGTGGGGGGAAAGAAATGCGTTGGGAGAGCCGAAATATCGGTCGGTGTAGTTCTCGTAGCCACCGAGGCATAATAAGCAATTTGTAATCAAGAGGCGTCGTCCGGGTGTTAGTTAGTAAGAAGAAATCCAACGGGAGCAAGTCGACTGTCCTCTCTCAGTCTTCTCTTCATCTCTCTCTTTCTCTCTTTCTCTGTTACTGTGAGATCGGTCGGCTTTCCGCTGCCCCGAGGATTCAGAGAAGCAATGGAATGAGAAAGAGTTCGAAACGGGGGTTGAGAAGTAAAGTAAAAGAGAGGGAAAAAGACAGACAGACAAGTGCAAAAAGAATTGCAAATTGCACATTAGCATTATGTCCCAGGAGCTACTCAAATCGTTATTAACTCGAGCCTTGTTCTCTCACGGTTGGAAATTCTTTCCTGAACTTGTTCTTTGTTTCTTACCAACGAAGAGACGCACATAGAAAACGTATACTTCTACGAATGAATTGTATATAAATTAATACAACTTTATAAATATAGATTTGACTCGTCAGTAATTTATATAAATATCAAGAGAAACTTTGCCACTCGTAAATCGTCACGATATTTCAAAAAGGTCCTTATTATTTTTTACCCCACATCCCAAGCATGAGAAATATTATCCATTAGATCCAAATTTTATAGCCATCTCCATAATCTCAGCGATGAATTAGCATGTAATAAGCAAATTGCTCGGTGAGTTAACGCTTTTGGATCGAACCAGAAGCTTGTTGCAACTTCTGCAACGATTCCAAGTATAAAATACTATCATGTGAACGCCTGGGAGATATCGATGTCGAAATCACTGTTTATCGATCCAGCAAAGAGCCCGACATTCATTTATCTTTTATGTGTATAAATATATATAAATAAATAGACGAGTGAACCAAGTAATTTGAATTGAACGTTCGTAATATTCAAATGACCACTGAAATAGTTATCATTTAATTGTAAAATCAATGAGACGAGTACGCGAATGTCTATTATGCATGAAGTATTATTGAACACTCTACCAAATTCGATGACAGTGATCTGTCATGAATATATTTCTCTAAAGGGCCCGTCATACGTATCCATGTTACTTAAACGAAAATTATGAAAAATTTCGAAAAATAAAACTAAATCGAAATCTCAACTTAACACCAAAATTCTCCATATCATATTTTCGGAAACAGAGTGGAACATATTCGGAATCAGTTACAGGTTAATTCAGAATATCCTACTTCTATTTTCCAAGAAAATCATACGATTGTTTGTCCAGACACTTTAGTCGACTTCTTCGAAAAATCGATTTTTTAGCAATTATGTTTTTGTCAATTACTTTGAAAAAATCCATGAATTCAAGGATCTTTATTTTAACGTTTTGCAACATCAAATGTCACTTTATCGTACATCATTCTCTTCGTTATCAAAAAATCAAGAAATTAAGAAATTGGTTGGAAATTCAACTCAATATTTGTTCATTTTTCTTCTATTTTCATTCTGTACTGGAATATATCGCCAGTTTCGATAATTTGGACTCAAACTTAAGCAGCACTGGAGCAGGAGTCCAATAATATATGAAAATCTCAAAGATTTTTGAACGAGCCTGTAATGGATGTGAGAATTATTCGGGATTGCACATTTAAATACCGAGAGCGAATGGCACTGTTATTATTTCATTAATAAATGGAATTAGCAAAACAGTAAAGTGCTTTTAACGCGTTGTGTCTATTCTGACTTTGCTAATATGACAAATATGCATCATCCTGAATGGGCTGGTTTGGTAAAATGGTAAAATTTTGGGGGGGTATCGCCGGTGTGGTACGTTATGGCATATACATAACGAGAGACACAAACGGGATCGGCGCGTAGTATGAGCGAGTTCTTGCATTCATTAAAACGACCACGCGTCACACACGCACATGGACTTATACAAATAAACAGTAAACACGATGCTTATTCATACACTGTATAGCACTTTTGACTGTTGTTGTTTCTGCTTCTGCAATGCTGCTGTACGTATTAATGGCAACGCGTCAAAATCAATTTTCATTTGGCGAATACTTATGTACAATGCAATCCAATTTGGAAAGCCGGCCGTGCGTTAAAGTCTATCCCCCTGGACACATTTTACTGTAATTGGAAACTTTCGAACGTTTGTTACTGTTCTCCGGTCGTTGTCTCTATCTCTTTCTTTCTCTCTTTTCGTTGCTTTCTCTTGTTTTCTCTCTTTCTCTCTCGCTCTCGATATATATGCAATGAGAAACGATCTGCCCCCTCCCCCCGCCCCCCTCTTGTGTTGCCCCCGTCCGCGTGGATGCGCATCTCTTCGTGCCCATTGCCGCTGTGACGCCAATGATTTTTTTCAATTTTTTGTTATGTTTTATTTGCCTTTTTTACTCTATTCTTTTTTTTTTTTTTTTTTTTTGCATCGGTACAATCGTTTTCGCGCTTTGCTTCCCGTCGACGGCGTAAATTTTTGCGAATACATCCAGCTCCGATCTCGCTTTTGATGGGAGTTACTCGTTGCCAACTCTCTCCGCGATAGAGAATGAAGCCGGCAATGAATCACCAACCAAAACGATTCTCGATCTTCGCGCTATCATGAATTTACCAAAATTTTTACTTTATTTCCCGCCAGAGAAACCAAATATTTTTGAGTTACTTTATTCTTTATTAGCGTTCGATGACTTTTGTACGTTGAGTTGTTTCTACTACGATTTATCGATTCGAAAAGAATTTTTATGGAGCTTCGTTCAGAGTTTGCCCATTCAGTTAAATATTTAGAAATCTCATTGGCTCAATTATCAACTTTTGGAAAGTTGATACAATTGACGAGAGCTGAAAAATAGAATAAAAATGAAAATTTGTAGCCAATTATGTTTAGCGTAGTCACGATCAACAGGAACGAGAATGAAAATACTGTTTACTGACAATTTTAATATGAAAATCCGTTAACACACTTATTTTTATTATGAAAGAAGTTCTTTTTCACGTTGTTTTTATTTAGCAAAAAGTATATCTCATTAGCGAAGTGCCAAGCTCATGAGATTAAATTATTTGATGCTGCGAAACAACGCAAAAATGAGCTGCGTTTTATCGCGTAATGAAAGGAACACAGGAACTGGAACGAAAGAGAAGGGGAAAGAAAAAAGTAAACGATAAAGAGAGGAAGAGAGACACTAAGATTCTTGATTGGTAGACCGATACACATTATAAAGATCGAAGGGCTTCGGTATAAAAGAAAACAAATAATGTACACGTGCAAGAGAGAGAGAGAGAGAGAGAGAGAGAAAGAGAGAGGGAGAGAGAGAGAAAGAGATGAAGGAACGTAAACTGCGAAGAAAAAAAAGTATAAAAAAGCTATATAAAGTAGCTTCGAAACTTCCAAACTACCTTTCAACCTGCCCCCGCAAGTCCGCGCCCAGAGAGGGCGCAGATCTGAGCCCTGCGGATGCTGCTCCGCGCGGTTGGCAAACCGCGCCAGCGGCGCTGTGGCCAAGATTATAATTAAAACGTCGCGCGGTGGGATAATAAATTAATGCATAATTAACATAGCTAATTATAATACTGGCTGAATTTTTCTTGTAACTCGAACGCACCGGGGGGAACGAAAGAGAGAGGGAAAGAGAAAGAGAGAGAGAGAGAGGGAGAGAAAGGTGAGATGTATATATGTATATATTTATGTACATTAATATATAATAGCACTCTCGCGATGTTGCTGTTGGCCGTGGTGATGCTCGCGCGAATGCGGAGGCAGACCTCGCCCTGATAATTTATGATCAGACATGAAAAATTACCGTCTCGGGGGGGTTGATGGGGTTTAATCATCCTTGGACGCCACCCCTTGCCCATTCCTTCACGGGCCGTCTCTTTTTTAGACCACTATACATTATATACACATCTTAAGGTTCTACTATGTACTCCTGGAATATATAAACCAGAATTTTACATCAATTATTCAAACGTTTCTTTCCTCGATCCTGCAAAGGATTCTCCATCCTATAAGTTCGTCTCTCTTCCATTGCACTCTCGTTACTGGACAAATTTGCTGATAATTGTTTTATTTATTGTCATATACAACTTTCAGCTCAGTTTAATTTTCACATAAAGCCTATGAGTCTGAGGAAAAATAGTCCTTTTATTCAACGTCTAGAAATAAATACTGACTCCGTTTTTGTTAAGCTTTTAAACAATTAATAATTATCGATAAAGATCTTCCAATTCATGAGGTTGGATGATTTTTAAGTGAATTTCTAACGATTTTACAGTTTAGAACATAAGGAGATGATTCAAAAAAGAAGAGAATTAATAAAAACATTGATCATTTTTCCAAAAGGATTCAACGAAAATTTCATTCATCCAACAATTTCCATTTCTCACAATGCTATTGACCGCAGAGAAATATGGGAGATTGTCATCTTCGTGGACAGTTGACTTGGATGATAATGAAAAAAAAAGGTGGATGAATGTTGACTGTGATTGGATGTATCTTCATACATCTATAAATATGTAGAATTTGTGTACAGTGTATAAAGTAAGAGTTGAGAGGGTTGAGAGGAGGAATGGGAGGGTGGCCTGGACAGCATCAGGAAATATAATCGCATTTTGGCAATAAGCTAAATAACTTCGTTATACGATGTTGGACATTGTGTATAATTTATTGGAAGAACGAACTTTTAGAACGGGTAACAGAGGATCGCATGTGGCGATGCAGCCCGATCGAGAGGGTGGAGGGAAAAAGAAGGAGAGAGAGAGCGAGAGAAAGAGATGAATGAACAGAGAGAGAGAGAGAGAGAGAAAGAGAGAGAGAGAGCTCATGGTTCATTGTAAAAGTAAAGTTGATAGTGGAACGGGAGATGGACATCGAAGACTAAAAAAAAGGGGAATGGTATCAACAACGTTCCAAATTTTCCGCTATATGGTTCGATGTTGCAACGTACCGTAATTTCGTTATTACAGCAGCAAGAAGAAAAAAAAATGTTTAATAGAATTAGTCGAGAAGAGTGATGTGTTGAGAGGAGCAAAGAGAGATCGAGAGTCTGTTTTGTATACATGGGAGGAGTGGGATGTCGTCGTAAATTAATCAGTAATTGTCCATAGTAAACACACACACGTGATATTGAAAATTCAGTAATGAATTTTCTATTTGCCCAATTATTAACAAACTTTATTATGGAATTCAGTTCCCCAGACACATTTGGTTGCTTATTATCAAAAAAGGTCCTCGCCACAGATTTTTATTTCTTCTAAAAACATAACAACGTGTATAGGAAACAAAATAAAAGTCAAAATAGTCGAATATCTTTAGACATCCATATCCAGCAAATTGTACACTAAATCACAAAGAATTCTCGACTGCTGTTAAATCGGGGAATACGAATCGTTTTGTTCGCGACGGCAATATCGGGAATGTAAAAGTGCCGTAGTAATTTGTACGCGTTATACGAACGACCGCTCCCTGAAGTGCGTCCGTTGGACGATAGAGGAGCGCGCGAGTGGCGGCGGTAGAAACGGTCAAGCTTTATAACAGGACCTTCCCATAGGATAGATACATACATAGATATGGGCGCACATATAAGCTCGGTTTTACACATACGACTGTATAGATATGGTGGATGCTTGTGTGCCCATCGTTCGTGTCCGAAATTCAGACAAATGAGTTAAAAAACGCGGCCACCACGTCCTCTCCACGATTTGACATTGTCGAAAGTTAATCAATGCCCGATGGTGAGAGCCATTGGCTGCGTTGCCTGCCGTTCGATCTCTCCCATTTTCCTCTCACTCTCTCTATCTCTCTTTCTCGTTCTGTCTCATAGGGACATCATCACTATACATCTCTTTGCGAGATTTTTGGATCGAGAGCAAAAGAGATGGAAGAAGAGAGAACAAAAGAATGAGAGAGTGCGATAGAGAGAGAGAGAGAGAGAGAGAGAGAGAGATAGAGCCGTTTCGTCAATTTTTAAAAATTAAATCACTATCTGTCCTTGTTAAATGCATTTTCCGGGCGCTCCTCTCTCGTCGAAGCTCTGATGTTCCTCGCTCACTCTTCGGCTGCGTCTCCAGTCCCCGCAGCTCCTACGAACGCGCCCTATAACGTTATAACCGAGTATTCTACTCCCTCTCCATCGACGTCAAGCCCCACCACCAAAAAAAATCGGGCAACAGAGCACTGACAAAAATTCCCCGTGCCCCTTGGCACCCACCACCCTTCGCGTTACCAGCATCACACGAGGTGGTTCCTGCTGCTGCTGCTGCTGCCGCTGCTACTGCTGCGCCTAATGACAGACAGTTGCCGGGGCCAAAAAAAAGTGTGTAAATCTGTGGAGCGACTGTGAGAGTGCACCCAGTACCATCAACGAGCCCACGAAGCGACGAAAGCACCCTGCATACCTTCATCCCCCTGTGATTCTATATCTAACCCCCCCCACCCCACCCCCTCCTCCCCACACCTCCCCCCTTTTTCGTATCCCTCTTTCGAAACCTCTATACATACAGTGTACTGGTAAAGCGCACCGGAATAAAAATAATGGCTTGAAATGCGCCACGGCTGCACGAACTAACTCTCCCTACCTCTAATCCATTCTTCCTTCATAGCCAAGCCCGGTTTCATCCCTTTAACCACCTACCCAACCCCCCGCAAAAACACTTTTTCTCACTCTCGCTTTACTCCGCGAGTGTTCGCGAATCACCCAAAGCCCCTCATCCACTCCCCGACGACTCACAATCATTTTTTCCTATTAGCTCAAACTTAAAAAACACCCGTACTTCCGGTAATTTGTTCGGATGTGAACCTCCCGGGTATACACACAAACTACGAGATACGGAATCGTTGGAGAAAGAGAGAAACAGAGACAACACCCCAAACTATACAATTCGTTGAGCAGAAGCTATGTTGACGATAAAAATGTCGGACTATCTCTGTTTTCACGTACGAATAAGTCACAATGCCGGAATATCGCATGAAAAGACCTCCAGCACTTAGTTTTAGCTTCATTGTTAATCTTTTTATGCTTCGTTCTTTATCTTTACGTATTGAACTTCATGCATTGCGGCGTTTTTTATGTTTCCTTTTTGATGTTATATTTATTTAAAATCGTAAACCTATGCTCGTAAAATTACTTGCCAACAAAAATAACAATGCCAACAATATCTAAAGATAATTATTAAAAAATTTAAAATTCCTCATTTTTTTTTTTAGAGAATTTTATATCATTCACTTAACATTCTCTTAACAATCGAAGACAATGAAAATTTTGTTGAGGCAGCCAAAAAAATATTAAAAGAAAATAATATGATCGCGAAGAAATTCCTGATGAGTCCAACCTGACAAGCTCGAATCAATTCTATTCGCATCCTTTCTCATCCCTTCCTTTGTATGCTAAAATAAAAATAAAAGAAAAAATCAAAGTCGTACGATATATAAAGGTTCCATTGATGCTTACGTTGCAGGGCGAAACCCGACGAAGCAACTGTTTATGTATATCCTTATGTATGAAAACGGAAGGAACAAAGTTGGACGAATAAAATTATGCACAATTAATGTCAGTCAAGGATGCTTATGTCGCGGCCATACTTTTATATCCTGAAAATGTTTATGTATTCGGTGGCCTGGGGGGCAAATGGTGTATTTTATGTTTTCGAAATAAATATATTCAAGGACGTCTGGAAATTGTAATTGTACAGGGACTCGTTCAAAGATTCGTATACAGACAGTCGCTCAAACTTCAATTCAAATTCTTGGGCTGAAAAAAAGTACAAAAAAAAAAAAAAAACACGAGCGGTATTCGATTTAATTACGAATCATTCAGTTGTATTTTATTATTTTTTTCTCAATCATTATAATGCCATAAGGAAATTAACTTTGTTACTTTCAATTTTTTGTAGAGAAAATATTAATTTGATTTCTTATTCATTATATCGGATTATTCCTCGATTCGCTGTCTATGACTTTTTTTTTACTCTATTTATTCGTAAAATCTCGCTGATTTATGTGCTAATGACAACGAACGTTCCTTCCTCGAGAGAAAGAAAGAGAAAGAAAGTGCAGGACATAGAGCCTCAGGGTTTAAAAAGTCTTCTCTCAATCCTCTGTGTATGTGAGTCTCGTGAACTGCAAATCCGATTGGCTCATGAATATTAAGTTCGGCCTGCAATTATTATCTGCGTTATAAATCGGGTGACTTGCTCGGCTGCCTTTTCTCGCCCCGTTTGCCTCAGCCTCTTCGCGTTATTATCCTCGTTCACCACACATAAACGCACACACTCACATAAACACAAATTTATTAGGAGATTGTATGTGTTATATTGAGTACATGTAAATAAATACACACATGTGTAGAGGGAATTTCATACAAAATCATTCCTCTTTTTAATTCCTTGTGTAGGCTGAAAAGATGTGTTTTTTTTTTTAATAACCCATAAAAACTTTGAATTAAATTGGAAATTAAAAATCGAGTCAATTCTTTGAGAATTTTCGACTCGTTGATTGTTGTGATCGTCGTACAAATGTTGTGTCAAAATAATCAAATATTTTCTAATGTTTCGTGCAAAAAGTCACATTTTCTGTGTGTTTTTGTCATGAAATTTATCGTCAGACCTATTTAGGGTTTTATTCTCATCATATTTTCAAGTTCCGTCCATCCATTTTTTTTCTAAGTTACTTTTGCTATGAAATTTCCTGTATACATTGTTTATACGACCTTTGCAGTAATTATGCGCCTATGGCGCCCTCTATGCGGTGAACATTACATCTTCTCTTTCTCTTCCTCTCTCGATCTGTCTTCTTTATAAATATATATACATTTTTTCTCTGTACAGAGCGGTGCGAGCGCGATCACCCTCGAGTGTTAATTACTAATCTCGCCGCTACTAATTATAATTAACGCCTTTCGTCCGTGAGACGCTCTCTCGTGTATCAGTACAGAGAAGCGAAATAAAAGCAAAAAGACTGAACGATAGACGCGGGGGTTGTATGAAATTCGAACTTGAGATCTCTTCGTGATCTCAAGTCGTTGAAAAACTGGAGATCTCTGGTATATACGTGTAATAATGTTAAAATAATTGCACTATCGATATCTCATCGTGCGAGTAATTATACCTATGAGAATTGTTCAAAGTGCAATTCATTGAGCATTCATGTCAGAGACGTCGTTGAATTTCTCTTGCGGTAATAAAGATCGAATATTTTCATTGAAATTAATTTTACATTGAAAATCTCTGGAAATTACAGTCCTTCAAATGATGTCCGTATGAATAAATCGATGAATACAATTATTCATTTTTTCAATAGGTTTATTTTCGTTGCCCTATTTGCCCAAAATCCAATTTTATTGATTAAGAAATCTTCTCAGTGTCAAAATTGAAAATCTTCATTCTCATGAAAGTTCTGTTGAGTTTTGTTAGCGAAATTTAAACTATTTCGTACAGCCATTTCGTGTTTTTATGAACGAAAAACTGTTAAAAAACGCCCCGAAAGGAATTAAATTTAAGAACAAATGCCATTTTTTTGAAATTTCATCGTAAAAAAGTCCCCCAACTTCCTGTTTTTTTTTTGCAGCACCTCTGTTGAATGGCCAAAAATGTAAAAAATGATATAAATGTAAAACATTTGAAAAAACTCTTCTGAACGACAAAAACGAACGATTTTTTATTTAATCGGTCCGAAAGATTATGCAACGTAAAATTTATTTATTTGTCGATAAACTTGAGCTGAATATAAAATCGCTTTTCGTGAAAAAACTGTAACATTTTAATTCGAGATTATGAATTCATTTGACGGTGATCGAGAAATGTTGTACAAACGAAATATCAAACGGAGTCCATTAACGGCTCTGTCTGAATGAATTAATGAACGAAGGGAAAAAATTCTACGCTCATTAAAATGTAATTCTGCCATTCCCTCAAAAAAAAAAGGAAAAAAAAAAGGATTTCCAACAGTGGCAACTCGAGTAGATCGTGTTAACCACTTTTCTGTTGTGTGCCTCGGTTTTCATCACCGTGTCACATTAACATTGGCATTTGGAAGGTTTGTTGAAACTTGGGCAAAGAACTTTTGGGCTTTTTCTCCTTCTGATGTTGCTCTTGAGTTTGTAAGTGGTTTATATATTTACGATACATTTTCACGGTGCCAAACACACACAGACAAATATACGAAAGTGCTCGTTGCCTCATTAAAATATGCAAATACACTAGCGCTCGTCCGTTCAACCTCTTTTCAGCCCCTCGTGCTGCCTCCTTGCACCATCATTTTACTCTTTCGTTCTCACTCCCGTCTCCCTCCTCCTCATGCATCGAAATGTTTACGATCACAGTGAAATTAAAAGTACCGCTAAAATACTACCTCTAATACGAATGTGTACTCGCTTTCTCAATCGCCTCTTCGTCTTGCTCTCTGTCTCATTGCAAATTACATAAACTTTCTTGGCTTTCACCATAAAATACAGATATGTCCATATTTGCGAACCATATTGTGTACGAGAATCTCAAAAACGTTTCAAAGTTGAAAAGTATCGAAGTGTTCATTTTACAAACTGAAATTTTTGTGAACTAAACAGTTCTTTCCTGATTTTGTGAGACCCCGCCAAGGGTCACAGTTCCCCGAAGGCCGAGGAAAACTTCGAGAAAAAACCCGGCCAAAACGGACGCTTATATTTTTCTGAGTTCCAGTTCGTTAGCACCATCAGAAACTGATAAAAACTGCTTGACGGTCAGTGATTGATACGCGAACTGCTAAAGCGGTCACCGAACCTAGTATTGACCTTGCCCGGAGTTGCTTAATTTTGTTGATCACCGAAGCCACACAGTTTTCTTTATAAATTTCAATTTTTTTGATTAAATTCAGGTTTACCTGTGGTTGTAAAATATTTCAATAAATTTTTGTTGTCAGCTTTTCTGTGTTTTCCAGTTTTCTTTTATATCTTTTCCAAACCTCATACGTTAATTCACGCTTCTCACCAAACAAATACAAACTCAGAACATCCATTGAAAACTCATGCTGTCCTTCTCCCTCTTTTGACAGCTGAGAGGCTCTACTTCTTCCGCTTCTTTATCGTCGATTCGCGTGCAAATCGTGGGGGTAAACGCGATCCCAGAGTCACGAGATTATATTGCTGAGGCGAGAGTCCCCCTTGACGAGAAATATATGTAGTGCGAACGACTCTATAACGATTGAGTGTTACGTTTAAGGATGTATGAGCACCAGCTCTTTTATCTGATTGCACTTTCTTTCTTTTTTTTTGTACTTTAACTCAATTTGGTAAATTTAGGGTACGAAAATGAAGATCTTAACACTTTTTAATAGGAAGACCTAAAAAGACGAAACTGTCAATCCGTAACATTGATTTTTCAACATTAAAAAAAAGAACAATCAGTCAAAACCATCCTGACAAAGTTACGAGACGTGAGAATATTTTCGAAAATCCTGACGAGCTGCGAATCGATTATGAGAAAAGGTAGGAGAATAAAATCAGTGCAACTTATATGCTCGCGATTATATGCGCACATTTGCGAGCAGAGCATGATTTTTATGATCACGCTCAACGCTAACGAGTAACAAGTTGGTTAGAGGGAATGAAAGGGATGGAAAGAGTACCAGAAGCTGCACCTATTCCTCACATGAGTCTTATATGAGACGATAATTCTTCATTATCGTACATTGTTGAGAGATGAGGCGAGCTTGAATATGGCAACGTCTCGCGAATCATCTCTGGTTCTTCCGCGCGCCCCGGGTCTCATTTCTTCGGTGATATAATCTGCGCTTATTCGACGACGTGGTTGTGAGCCTGTAGCTCAACTACTTGGCATTTTTGTATTCATTTTTCTTTCATTTTTTTTTCTTTCGCTGTCTTCCATGTGTTCAGTAATCAGGCTGCATTTTAATTGCCAGTGTTTTTGTGCTAAAGTTAAACTTGACATTAATTGCCTTCGCTCACATCATTTAGAAGATGAAAACACTCCGGAAAATCTGTTCAATGATTAAGAAGTTTTTTATCTTTGAAATTTACTTTTTTGGAGGTTGTTGATTATTTAAAAATCACAGGTGAGTGGAATCGTTTTGTTTAATTACTATAAATGGAGAAATAATTAATTTTGAAGAAAGATCAAAATCCATTGATTCGATGTATGAGAAGTTCTAGTCGTTGAGTATGTCGTCGCGGTGGCTCTTTGTCGATGGGATCAAAATCAAGGGTTTTTTTGCTCCGTGAAGAGCTCAAGGTGTACGTTCAACAAAATGACAAACAAAATGAGTAAAACTTCTTCGACGTGCTAATTATGCGGGATCTAGAGGGCAAGAGAGAGAGAAAGAGAGAAGGAGAAGAGGAAGGCAGTGCAATTTATTGTTTTTCGGCTTCTTTCGCTCTTTTCCTTTTCCTTTGCTGTTTCGTCGTCATTTTTTTTCTCCCTCTTCCCTTTCCGTCCCTCTTGTTCCTCTTTTTCTCTTCCTATGCTTTTGCAACATTGGAGACGAACGTTTGACTTGGACTGGTTCCCAATTGCCGCGGCAATAAATACGAAACGCCGCGATGAGGCGTAAGATGAGGCATAGTCGGACATTCGTTACGTTAATGCGCGATTTTATTACGAGACCACATTTTTAATTGTTAGTCTTAATGACGCGACCGTACAACATCGACAAGCATCACAGCCAAGGTCATCAAGGAGAACGTGTGTGTGAGGCTGTTTTACGAACAGCGCAACATCCGCAAAAGACACGATTCTCGACGATGTGGAGGAGCAAGAGGAGAAGCTTTTTCAAGTTATCGCCATACAAGAGAACAGTCTGCTACTGGGCCCGATTCTGATGCTGTAACATGTTGGACCTGAATCTAAAATCGTCGTTCCTCTTCGTCCCTACTCTCCTGCTTCTCTCTTGTTACTGTTTTTTTTCTCCTAGCTCTTTATGGTCCTTGAGGGTTATAAAATTCCAGGAGCTACAGAATTCGTTAACAAATTTCTTTGTTTGTTTTTACCTTATCATCGTCTTTCTATCTTTGATCTCAATTTATTTGTGATTAGGTTAAAGCTTCTCTGAATCAATTAAAATGAAAATACATTTAATCGATAAATATGAGTTTAATTCTAGTTGAAATTCCAGGCAATTATTGTCATTGCAGGGAGCCGGCATACGAACTTGATTACAGAGCACATTTTATGGACCGACGATTAATCAAGCGATTTAGCCTGCATACGGATTCATGAATATACGTGACATATGCTTTAATGTATGCAGAACCGTCGCGTATTAGAAAGGAAAAAAGATACGACAATATACAATGTTATCACGTCGCAATAAAGTTTAATCCACTGCTACCATCAATCCCATTTTTGGACGTTGTTACGTAATAACGCGTGAGAAAATGGTAATATCGTAGAAATGAAATTCAATTGACTCTTCATGTTGAATTTTTTAAATCCGATCTTGAATTTGCATACAAGTATCGTGGTGGATCGGTGGATGGGAATGTCAAACTTTGACGTGTCCGATATGGAAGAGGGCGCTATTCCCGCGGAGTTAAACGTTTTTCCGTTGAGCGGTTCGATCCTCATTAGAATTCCGACGCTAATTAATCGACAAGTGATGTTTCGAATAAAGGCAGCATGTATTTTTCCATTGGACAAGCATCAAAAGTACGGAAAAGCAGAAAAAAACTTGTTAACGTCAATCTTTCGTTAGTTATGCGTATTTCGTAGTTAGTTGGATTAATGTTGCGTGGATTGTGCGAAAGAGGAAGAAAATGCTGAGTTTTCAAGAGCATTCACGAGGTGGAAGATCGAAAAAGAGCGACGGATAATAGCCGAGAGGCTCGCTCTGTGTGTCTTGGCACCAAGTCATACAGTATTTCAATCGACCCTTTCTGATTGTCACTTAACGAGATATTCCCCAGCGGGCAAATTGTTGGAACTGTCTTCTCGCAAAGAATCTCTCCACGTCACACCCTCTCTTTTCTCTCTCTCCTTTCATCTCCTTCATGTTCCAGCTTCGAACGAGAGTTACGGAGACGAGATTGTAAAGGAAAAGTTCTTCTCTTACACGATTGCTAATTGTTCGTATCTCCAATTATTTACGATTGTTATTATTCACGCGTTTTGCCTCCCAAACCATAAACATGCTTCATCACATATGACTTTGAAAACTGTACATTTCGCTTTGCATTTTTTTTATTTTCCCATCATCCAATGACTCGGAACACGTGGGCTGCGTTTATTTAGTCATTGATTTGTTTGGGTGTTAACGTTTATCGCACACCGTTTCGTTCCCAGTGTTTGTATTTACAATTTGTTTTGTTTTATTTTATATTCCATATCAGAATCAACAGATAAATAAATCGAGTTCGTTAAATGTTTATGTTTATTCATGTATGTTGGAAGGGAATCAAATTCGATACTCTAGAAACTTTGTCAATAATCTGTTATTTTTATGTCCGATACGACGAAAAACGTCAATATTGGAATATTTTTCTGACAAAATTTTTACAATCTTCTGAATATGCGTTATCGTCTAAAGCTGGAAAATAAATATTGACATTCACTAAAATTCTGTCACCTAATTCACATCGCAGCTGTCATGATGGCATTAGGTGTAAATATTAAAAAGCAATTCATCAATTAAACTTGAAAAAAAAATGCTTGTGGTATAATTTCAAGGAGATAAATAAACGTTTACAGTGAAAATGATGTAAATAAGTTTAATTTGCACATAGTAAACTACGAGCAAGCTTCCATCTAAGTTATAAATACTCGATTTGCGTCCTCCTTGAAGCGGATCCGGGAAGAAGTTTGAGAGTGGACAAGCAGAGGGATGGAGAATAGCTGCGAACAACCCCACACTGGTTTCATCCTCTTTCGTAGTCCGCTAGTTTATCGGTGCTCTGTGGCAGAGGGTAAGAGAGGAAAAGTAAAGAGAGAGAAAGAGGTTTGAGAGGAAGGGGATGAAGATTGGAGAGGAGAAAGAGAAGGGGGAGGAAGGGGAGGCGGAGGGAAGGGAGGGCGTACACCACCACCTGGCCTCACGTCTTGTACCCGTGCTTCCTCCACAGTTGACGTTCTGTTTCCAGGAGACACTTGGCCGACGACCCATCCCTCAACTCCTTGTCCTATCCATCCTATACATCTCGTTGCCTAGTCGTCCGAAAGCTACTTCCCCTCGTCTCTATATACACAATAAGGGTTAAAATGGCCCCGTGGGGGAAAAACGTTCGTGTCACATCGATCACGCCAACTGGGACATTTTCAACTTCCATATCTGATCTTCAACATTACAGGCTGTTCAAACTTTTTACAACTATATCCTGGTTATGCAAACTACGTGGGAGTAGGTTAGAATAACAAATCACCATCCGATTCAACTTGAATATCTTTTTAACCTAGAATTCCTAACCCAAAACCATTCCTGATCATATGGAATTTGCTGTCTGCTCAATTTGAGGACAATACGTCATCGAAAAAATGACATCAGAATTGTATTCTTTAGTGCGATATTCGAAAAATACAATCAACTACTAATTCAAGAAAAACGTGTGGATGAGTCGAACTCATGTTTTCTTTTTCTTGATTGTCCATGAAAGCAGTTTCTAAATGATTCCTCAATTTTTTTAAACTTTTTATTGGATATACCCTGTTTCGAGTCTTTGATGTCCATCTTGCCCCACCTTTAACCGTATAGCTGACCCACGAAATACTAGCTCCACCGCACCGCGCGCTGACCAGTCACTGAACTCTCGAGGAACTTCTGTTATTATAAGTTAACCCTGGCGTCGTATACCGAATAGCATCTTCTCTTCATCCCACCTACATCGACCACTACGGCGTATACACCCTCTGCAGAGGATCCCGCGAAAATCGTATATACATCAAGTCTCTTGCTTCGGACCTTTCAGATTATGGCCATCAGCCAAGCTAACCCGAGATCACCCGTCCGCTAACCCAGAGACGATGTTCGCCTTCTCACGGACTCTAAAACTTGCCTTCTGTTTGCCCAGCTAGAAGTGTCCCAGGACCGGAAGAATAACACGTCCAGTAATACATAGCTTATAGTTTTCTTACTAGAGAGAGAGAGAAAGAGGGAGAGAGAGAGAGAGAGAGAGCAAAAGGAGTCTCAATCTCTCGTAGACCAAGTAGTTCGAGAATCCTGACTGGGCTGCCGATGCAAGTTTCTGTTGGGCACTTGTGTTTTGGCAACTATAAGTATAGGAGTTTAGGGTTATTTCATAATTCATGATTCAGCAGCATCTACACCACGTGAGATGCTACGAAGATTTCAATTTTATCTAAACTGAAAAGTAAAAAGTTTCCGATGAATAAAAACACTAAAGTGCAATGAACTGTTGCTGATTGAATGTGCGATTGTATAAAAATGTTCGAAAACAAATGAAAAATCTTCGGAATGGCCCACCCACGAAGCAAATCTTTTTTTTTTTTTCCATTAATCTCATTCCTCGGCGCTTATGAAATTTTGAAGGCTTTTTAACGTTGATCAAATGACTCTTCTTTCAATTGAATGCCCTCATTACCTCAGGTAAATCGTGTATTTGTTTGTTTTTTTGTTGTTTTTATGAAAGGGTGAGTTGACTCCCTTAATGGGGACAGGGTTAAAAAGCTGGTAGGGTATTATGCTTGAGTTAAAGTTTTGGAACGAAGCAGGATGAGGGAACACGAGACGTACGTGAATGCCACGAAGAGATTGGAGGCTGGGGAGACAAGAGGACAAGAAGGAAAGATAAATAAAGAGGGAAAGAGAGAAAGAGAAGGAGAGAAATGGCGGGATTCACGACTTTACGAGAGCGGAAAGTTGCATTGGGGAATATAAAGCAAGCGCGCGTCGCATATAACTTACAATCAGCTCGCGCTGTGGTTGCGTGGCTGATGTTCTCGACCGCCGCGCTGTCTCATCCTTTTCTCTCCTCTCGCTTCACTCCAAACTCTCGTTTCTCTTTCTCTCTCCTACCGACACAAGAGAATTGCTACCGAGTCGGGCTTCCTTGAGAGGTTTACCTTGAATCGTGAACCCATTGCGATTCGATTTTATATACAAGTATATTTATACTTATATAGCGATATATAGACACAGGCCACTAAACTCGAAATCCTCGCGAAAAAAACTCTCAAAAAACCTCACACTCGTTGCGACTAAAAAAAATGCTGCTCTCGTTTGGCGAACGTAAAATAAGAATAGATATTTACGAGAAGGACTCGTAATTGAGGAAGGCAAAAAACCGGCTACTGGGGGTTGTTTTAATCCATGTTTTATAAACTACTAAAATTTGAAGGAGCTGAAAAATAATTTTGTGGTTCAGATCGTTGAACTGTTGGATTAATAAAAATTAATTCATCAGCAGATTTGTCTTGAAAGAAGTTTGTTTTATATTTTGTTATTCAACTTTTTAATTTACTCGCTTTGCAACTCGTGATCGTGTTGTAATAATTAACACCGAGAGAAATGAGCTCGAATGAGTTACGAGAAAACGTGTTGTTCGTGTAGTATTTGAGCAACAAATATTCTCTAGTTAACACGAGGGTCTCGATGGATTTTACAGCAGTGTTCAACAATCGAATAAAGTACGTGGGGTGCAATGAGGGATCATCGGTGCAAAACATCGTTGAAGTACCTCGCGAGAGAGTGAAGTGTGTAATGGTGGTAATTTGGACCACCGCAGCCACTGTAAGTTGGAGTAAACTGATGGGTAAATTAATCAATATTGAAGATAATTGTTATCAGTACTTGCTTCAGCCATAATCTGCCTTCCATTCAGCCTGTCATTTGGACAACGAGAGCGAAAGGTTAAATCAGGAATCTTGGTACGGGACGATTTTTGTCCATGCTCTAAATTGTCCTGATAAAAAATTCAATTATTAAAATATTTTTATCGACGCAACAGACTTCAAGAAATAATCAAATTAATTCCATCTTAATTTTCATTGATCATCTGATTTCGTTGCAATGAAAAATAAATCAATTAAAATGAACAGTGTTTTCGTTCATGGCTTTTCCTGACCCTTGGCATGTGTTTAACTGTTCCAACGATCCCTGCAAGTGCTCATGTGTCAAGAATTTTACTGCAGATTCCAATAATACGTGATTCCTCGTATTCGTTGTGGAAAAGGCATCGAATAATTCCGAACAGGAAATGTTGCCCAGGGTTCCAATGTATAGAATCTGCAGTAAATGATTCCGAGAGGATTGGTACGTGACGGGGCCACATAAACGTTTAATTATGTAGGTAAAAAGGGGAGAAAAAAGGTGGTACTTTATGGAAGACAATATTGAAAATAAATCGATAACTTAATTAAGGCATCCGTGAAGCATAGAGTAGCGTGAAGTTCTGTGGATCTGGAGAACCTCTTTTTTCTCTTCCTTTCTTCCTTCAACTCTCTTTTGCTTTCTCTCTTTATGTGGTAATCAATTCACGTTGATTCTCGTATTATACACGAATACGCATGACAATCAAGCTCGTAAAGCAAACTATATCGATGCTCGTTTTCATTAACTTATCTGTATCTCCCTCTCTTTTCTTCCGCGTGTACCAAAGCGAAAGAGAGTTTACTCCGGAGTGAGATCGCGCTGAGGAGAGTTCGATATGCGTGACTCGAAGAAGTAAAGCCAAGCTCGTGTGCTCGCTTCGCCAATTACACATCACACTACGAACGCGGCATGTGAGTATATTATGTAGTCAGGGTGCGCACCAATGTGCGAGAAAACTACGATTTCTTTCTCCCCTTTTCCTCCTCCCCACCTCTCCTCCCTCCTTCCTTCCTCCAACCTACTTCATTCTTCCTTTCCGCCTCTTTTTTCTTTCCTTTTCCTCCATCAATCGACATTCCGACACGTTGCCCAGAATCACCACACCAACCAGTAGTCATTTTAATACCTTACTCTGTGTCTATGTGTTTGCCTGTGTCAGTAAATATTCACGACAAACTTGATTAACAGTGCGAATTCAATTTACGACGAAATATTTGATTGCACCATGTACCACGAATAAACGACATTCATTCCTCTTCTTTCACTACCGGAAGTTACGATAATTGCGAACTTACCTTTTATACACAAATTTTGTTTCATTATAATTGATGATAAATTTAGATCAGATTCTCCGTCTTTCATTCGATTAAAGTCATGAAAATTCGTATTTATAATTATTCACCATCTTTGCTCATGGTTAGCTTGACATTTTCACTTCTCTGAGGTAAACAAATTTTGGGCTTGGCTAATTACGAATTTGGACTCAAAATTTGGCATTTTAGACTCAATTGCTTCTTTGTTTTTTTAAAAAAGGACTAACCTACAAAAAGTTTTCACATAATTCTGCAACATTCCTCGAAGTGCATTGAGTTTATTATAAAATAATAATAAATTGTTTTTTTACAACTAAAACCTCGAATTCTTGTATTTTGAAGAAATGGAGAATATGAAAATTGAAAAATCTGCTAAAAAGTAAGCGGGCAGCTCAAGTCAAATTTATAAAATTCTGAGCCAACCTTCGAGCACGAAAGAACGTTTGGAAAAAATTGGTGACAGTTATTCAGTGTGCTTTGGACAGAAGTACAATTGTCATTGTAAATCAGAGCATTAAAAGAGAAAAATTGAACTGGAAATTATATCCATCGTATATAACGCTGTAAAAAAATATACGAAGACGGGTTGGACGAGGGTCCTGGAATTGCACGTTCCCGCCTCGCATTAAATACAGCATTATGCTATTACGCCAACGACCGTGGCAACTTTGCAGCCAATCGCTTTATGCACCGCACATCATGTAGTGTTAATTGCCTCGATGTTTCTGAGATCAGCCATTTTTGGCAAGTGGCAATGAGAAAAAGTTACATGAGACACTATTACATTATGCAGATTCGTTGAAAAGCCTGCAATGTGTATTAACTGCAGCGATGAAGGCAGGATACAGCCAAGAAACGGTTTTTTTTTTCGTTTCACTTTGAAATAAAAAATCAAATAATTAAAGCAAATTTGTCGGTGATAAAAGAATGAGGTATGCTTAATGGATAATTATTGTAATTGCGAGTAAGGGGAATGGAAAGTGGCAAATTGTTGAATGTATTTTTTCAAGCCATGTTACACTACAGTCGAAAAAAAATCATTAATTATTATTTCTCTGAATTAATTAAATCAGCTTATAAAAATACGTCGAATTCATTAAAACATGCATCGCAACCTTACACAATGAATCGTTGAGAGAAAATCTGATGAAAAACATTTCCAACTAAATATATGTGTCCAGATAATGTCTGTTAATTGGTTTACGTAATTTGTTTTTACGGTATTTCAAAAGCGTAAAGAAGGAAATCAGTTGAGTTCAGGTTGAAAAAAAAATAATTAAAAACCACCTCGTGAAAATCTAAACGATTTTCTTGCAATAATGAAATTTCGCGTGAGTTTCCAAAATTTCAAAATCATTGTCGTAAAAGGTGCTCAGAATATATTTGCATAAATTAATTCTCTTTTCGATTGAGTACGAAAAAAAAAACAAAAAAAAAAACAATTTTCCCTGTCATCCTAAAAAATCTTCGAGTTTATAAATCACTCACACAAATAGACGTTTTCTGCAGCTTCCCCAATTGCAATCAATCACTAGAGTAAGAAAAAAAAACAGAAAAAAAAAACAAAAAATCATTTTCTCCGAGGATATTATGATTCACTCTTTCTTTATCCATTAATCCTTTCTGTACGACGAAGAAATGTCTTTAATCACGAATACAGCGAGGCAAAAAAGTAGACTCGTTGTATCGGTTCTCCATATGTTCTCGATCGCATTGGCATTCGAAGGATTCGATAAAGTTGGCGAGACGAGAAGAAATCGTGGTCACTTAATTGCGTCGCGAGGCTTCTAGATATCTGGTCTCGTATAAAGGTTGGCATGTACCTCAATGGGCCGGGGCGATGTAAAGCGTCGATATTCTATTGTAAAATATCTATAGATGTTGTATATTGTCGATACATTTATGCAGTTATGCAGTAGGGACTATGCGGGAGCTATAGATGACGCGGTTCAGCTGAGAAAATTTTCCAGCAATCGCCCCAAGGCAGTGGTGCATAAATAATATTACGGTTCTTGCGATCAGCTCGTGTGAGTCTCGTGCTTTGCTCTTGCATATTATTATTGACAGTTAAAAATCGAGCGTTAGGTATCCCTCCACCTTCGTCTTCTTCTCCTCCTCCTGCTCCTTCTATCCATTCGCACAACCAGCAATTACTTTACGGTAATAAAATCCGGCGAGTATATAAGAGGGTGCTGTTGGTCTAGCCGATAAATAGTAGAATGTTTTTCAAGTTAAAGACAGAGAAGGAGAGATAAATAGAGAGAGAAAGTACAGAAGAAGGAGAGAAAGTAGGTGCCAGTGGTGTGAGGTTCGTTCAACATAGACGCTCCAGTAACTGCAAGTGGACACGCGACAGCCCTGTCGTAATTTCTCACGAATATGAAGCATAGGGAGTTATTCTCTACTCCACCCTTCGTCAGAAAGCGTCCTAAACCGAATCCAGTCGAGTTTTACCCTCTTTTCCTTCCCCCCTTACTTCCTATTCACAACTTTCATGTGTCTTTCTTTTCTTATTTTAGCTTCTCTCCCTTTCGTTATAAATCTATTAAAATATTATGTATTCAGCGTGATTTTTCTGGCAGTTGGTGAGCAAAACCACGCACTTGTCTCCTCCCTGCTTCATATTCTTCGATAAAAAACCTGAGGAATAGGGCGTTCCCAATTATTCATCTTGATCAAAATCATTCTCGATCTTGATGTCATTATGCACTTCATCTTGATGATCTTCCCGTCGGATATTGATATAAATAAACAAAAACGACTGATAAGATTCCCATTGTCTCATAAAATGATCAAAAGTAAGTATCGATAAAAGTGTATCATGAGAATTCTGTTTTACACAATGATTCGTTGATCTTGTTTCAAGAAGAAGTGAAGATTTAATCAATATTTCATCAGTAAAACACGATAAATGAATAAAAAAACGATTGAGAATTTACAAACAGAAACAAGGCTATTAGTTTGTGCATCACTACTGACACATCAATTTTATCAGGTTGATGTTATGCAATTTTTTTTGCCCAATATTTCGATAACAAGAAAAACCGATAATTAGACAAATCGATCGGCAAGTGTTCTTTGACGAGTTCAGAGAATATATAACTATATGAACTTTGACGAATTTTCATTGGGCATCCCAGAAGCCCTCGTAAATCTCCGGGTCCTTCGACAGGTTCTCACTAAAGCAGGTCCGACGTGTATATGCTCGATCATAAGCAGGAGTAATTAATGGCCAAATAATATATCGATTACTTAGCTCGGACCCAGGATACATGAGAGAATATCGACGAACCGTACTATTCAGGTGCTCAGTGAAGCAGAATTTGCAAAATGACGAAAGCCCCGAATTGTCAGACCAGAATTTATCAGATGACGATGTCGATGTACCAGAATAATCGTAAAAATCATTTTATCACGTTTCCAACTGACATTTACAAGGCCATAAATATATTTCATTATTTCATCAAAATATTATGATTTAATGGATCCTTTCTTCTTTTCTCGATTTTCATTGACCAGAAGAATAAAACAATAAACTATAAACAATCAAACCTCAAACAAAAGAAGTTCCATCGACTTTGCTTGGAATTTCTTGCACGTGATTCTCTGTCCTTACGAACATACACCGTTTATACGAATTGCCACCAGGTACAAATCTAACCTTTCGTCAGAAACGCAGGAGAGAGAGAGAGAGAGAGATAAAGAGAGAGAGAGAGAGAGAGAGAGAGAGAGAGAGAGAGAGAGAGAGAGAGAGAGAGAGAGAGAGACAGAGAGAGAGAGAGAGAGAGAGAGAGAGAGAGAAAAGATAAGATGGAAAGAGAGGAAGGATGGACAGACAGATAGACAGAGACGATGAGAATGAGAGAGGTTACCCTACGTTTAGGGGGTAGTAAGCAGTTTAATGTATTCCAGTCAGAGAGGAGAGAAGTGAAGCATGCATATTCGAGATATATTATAAATAATTACTCAATTATATCTTTGGAAAGGCAATGAATAAAGATGTTTCGCGAGTTGTGGAATCGCACCGAGCGGCAAAGGGGGGTGGGGTGAAGGTGGTTGCAGGGGGAGAAGGTGCAAGGGGCGCGGGTGGGCGAAGCTAATAAAAAATACATATATATATATATATACGTATATTGAAAAAGAAGAAAAAAAAATGAAGAAAAGCCTTCGTTGAATATTCAAAAGCAACAAACTAGGTACAAGTTAAGGAGGGGGCTTATTTGAAACGGGAGATTCATATTATATCGCCCACTTCGCGAACTCGCCATACCGAACGTACTTTTGTTTTGACAATTTTATTATCCTCACAATGTGCATGTATCTATGGATATTAATATTTCTATATATATATACGTATATAAATGCCCTTTATTTCCACACCTGAATTTACGAAGACGAGGTTAAAAACCCCGAATAACTGGCTCCCTTTTTCTCCCTTTCAACTTTCATCCCCTCGTCGAAAACATTGTTATTATGCATTCAAATCCCTTATAATACCTTCATTAATGAATTCTCACCATTATCTATTCGAGGCTCTTATCATTTGAGCGAAAAACGCGACGAGCAACAATTATCGTTCGGGCAATTTATCTGAGAAAAGTGCCATTTGAATTCTTTAGACTTACGTTCTGTGGTTTCCATTTCCCTCGAAATAAAAATGTGGAAACATACTCGTGTATGAAATAAACAGATAGAACAAACCTTCTGACACTTTATCGCAGCATAAATTTGTTTACAGGACACTTGTGATAAAATTTAAAAATATTTCAAAAATGAGAAAGCTTTTTTGTTAGCAGTCCAGTTTCGTTGTAAATTTCACACAAATGTATAAGAGTGCACACATAAATATACACATAAACACATGTTTCTTTGGAAATATATTTTTGAGAGGATGCCACTTGCCTCCTTTTCCGCGAAAGATAATGCAACGCTGAATTTATGACGCGGGCCTCGTGACAGAGGGGTTTATAAAATTTAATGCTAACGCGAGAAAAAGCTCTTTTGGTGGTACACGCAAACGTATGTGCTGCTCCCTCCTATTTCACGCCAAATACGAAGACGCATGTTCATTCGGCGATAATTAACGTCGGGAGAACAAGATTTCAACGTGCGGAATGAAGTCACCCCCTTTACATTTCCGCTCACGAGTCATTCGAGAAGAGTTTGTATAAAGTAATTCCTATATGTGTGCAGACATATTTATCGACGTATATATATATACGAACCCATTTTGATTTTCATAAGACGACGATCGGTCGTTTTACGTTTCCCCTTCGGTACTACCCCAACATGCCGTAACGCCAGAATATATATCTTTGAATTTCCACATGCACAGATATAGAGGCCACCCTCAACCGGACGTGATTGGCTCCTGATAGAATTACGAAGGGTGGACCAGCGACTAAACTTTATATACAGCCGTCCACAAAAGTTTTAGGCTCCCTGTCGATTTTCTATTTGGACAAAAGGTCGAATATCTCGGTTTCAAAATATCCTGAATCACTTCAGCGAATGGATTTTTAAAGCAGACGAATCTGGCTTCATTTTTATTTTTGTATTTTATTCACACGATTTTTTTTGCGCTCGGTACATTATTTTGAAAATGCCAGTTCCTTGGCATTTTCTTACTCTGCAAATTCGGGTGCTGGAGTGTCAAAAAAAAGCCAATTTTTCGATCTCAAATTTGTTCCAAACGTTTTTAGGTTGATTTTTAATCGTGAACCGGATATAGAAGCAGAAAAAAAGAATTCGAACTATTTCATTAATTGAAGAGTGTTTACATTTCTTAAAAGACTCGATTATATAAAACGAGAAAATCGCGAAAGGCCACGATTTTAAATCTACGTACCAGGTGCAAAAAAAAATAAACAGATAAAACAAAAACAGGAATATAAAGCTAGATTTGTTCGATTTGAAACCCTCTTTGTTAAATCAATGACCGATTTTTTCCAAACGAGTTATTTCATTTTTTGTCCATACAGAAAATTCTAGTAGGCCTGATACTTTTGGTTAAGGCTGTATGCATCGGTACACATACATAGATATCCGTTCACCTTTCTACCAAAAAACAATGTATATATACACCGTGGCCCAAAGAATGACGTATATATGTATATATAAATGTATACCGTTGGCCACTTATATAACGTGGCACGAGCAACCCCTCGGTTGGAAACAAAGGACGGACAGCGAGCCAGCCGATTCCCCTTTGCCCAGTTCTATCTCGATCGTTTCGCGAGTGGAGTGAGCCATCGTCGTGGACGTCGACGTCGATGACGACGTCGTCGTCCATGCAACATCTTCATATACTCGTTCGGATATCATATTAAGTTTATTTTTTGTCCCTTCGACGACGAAGGAAACGAAAATTGATGTGGTCCTTTCACGGTTTTCCCTTCTCCCGTTAGTCTCGCGATAGAAAAAACACAGAAAAGAGATATAAAGATGAAAAGAAATGACGAAGGAAGAGAGAAAGGGAGAGAGGGAGAAAGAGGAAGGGATAAAAAAAGAACGTTGCTGTCGATCTTATCTCATACTTTCGTGACCGTATTTGGTCTCGTTCTTGTCTGCCATTATGTTGCCAAATATAGATATTTCCGGCGATTATACACAGGATAAATGATGGAGTAACGGAGGGAACAACGATTAAAAGATTAAATAAACTTGATTTCCACGAAAATTACAAAATTATGGAACTTGATGGGCATTTAAAAAAGAATGTTATCCACGATCTCTTCTGGCACTAAAAATCGTGTGATTTTTCAGTCAACGGAACGGAACGATGCACCAGTGAGTGTGAAATCGTCGCAAGTGGCATAAAAAGCTCTTCATCCCTTGTATAAAAACATCGGCAAAGATCACGAGCGTGAAGGAAGGGATCGAAAGGGAAGAAACTGCGTGCCATTGCGGGTTAGGGTGGGCGGAATTGGAAGATTCGTTCTTGGCACTCATGGCAATTTCCTTTTCGGAACCAGTGAGAGAAATAGAGAAACAGTGGATGAAAAAAAGAGAGAAAGAGAGAGAGAGAGAGAGGGAATGAAATCAGAGGGAACGAGTTCATAATTTTATTGGCAATTTGCGAGCCATTACGAATGGTACATGTACAGTGATGTGTACTCGGTGATGCTGCTTTTATTTTTGGTACATACGGTACTAAATTTACTCCACCTATTATTGTACAAATAATATATATATATACATATATGTATACATGAAATATGACTTTGGATTTCGCGTTGACAGATGTGCTGCGTGGCCTCTCTCTTTTTCTCTTCTCCTCTCTGATTCGTCCTGCTGTTTTAACGTCTATAGTTAACTGTACTATACCTTTAGATATTCAAAAACATACATGTTAATATACAGATATATATTTTGTTACGTATATTTACGTTCGAGTTACACTGAATTTTAGTTTTATAGCATAGAACGTAATCTTCGTAGCGATGAATTTACGAGTGGTGCGTTACAGTGATTTGATGACGCTATCGCGAGCCACCGAAGAGCTCTTCGGTTTGGTACGAATGGTTACAAGCTTTCGTTACCCACAGGGAAAACGAATTTCGTCGCTCTCAACTATACGATCATACGTTTCAGGCTGTGCTTTTCTATCCTTCTCTTTTTATATCTTTCTCTCTTTCATTCCATCTCTTCTCTCCCTTTCTCTCTCGCCTTCTCTCTCTTTCTCTCTCTCACTTTTGCTTTATCTGTCTGTGCAAAATGAGTGTGAGAGTTTACTTTCTCTCTCTCTCTCTCTGGTCACCTCTCTGCAGCAACGCCCGACACGTCGAGTGGTCGTGTATCCAGGTACGAGAACTAGTCAATGACGATCGTTTGCAAGCTCGAAAGGTCGTTTCAGACTTTGACATCCACACGCCATCGGGAGTCGGTGTCTGCGATATGTCCCACATTAATGTATATCTATATTTGACAGTATGGGAAAGAGTTTACTCTCTCACTGTACATGTGTATAAATACATATATATCTACAAGCATACATTTGTTTATATATAGACATTTGTATGTGAAGTTGACTGCTAGTTCGTCTGGCGCCAATTTCTACAAATGCCGTACAATTCCCGTGGTAGCCCCCCCGGTGGGGTGCTTTTTTCTTTTTTTTTTTTCATTGCCAAAGTCGCAGGGTGTAGGCACCAAAAAAATGACGTCGTCAGGATCCCTGCTTGTACGCGTCGATTAAACTCGTTTCTAGGATTAGTTTTATTTTTATTTCTCTCGAAATACCTGCAGAAAGAATCGAAACGAATGGACCAGGTGACTCGTACTTCCGATCGCAGAATTTCGAGGCAATAACTAGATCTTTATTACTTCAGAAGTTTTGTTTTTCAAAAAGTTATTATTTTCAGTAGTAAATGGTTCGACAAAACAAAGATAAAAATCGAAATTTATTTGAGAAATGGAAGGGACACGTAGTGGCAAAGGTCGAGACTGCCACCCGGGATGACACGATTCGGAATAACTTGTATTTATATGCGAATAAAATGCCTCGTGTTAATATTATTGTCAAATTGCTACACGCTCTTATATTTTAATCCAGATAATCCTGATGCGTATAAAAATGTCTGTATATATTTTTGTACACATATATTTATGTATCCACATATTCATGAAAAAGGAAAATGAACGCAGCACCTCGGGACACAAGCATATCTCGAGAGTTTTACCGACAAATATCACGAAGTATCCTGTAAAATAAAAATGTATATATTTATATAAACGCATATGTGTGAGGAAGGATATATTTATAGATATATATTAGTGGCAAGCACTCATTTTAAATAGTCGACTGAAACAGCAAGGCGGACAGGACGCACGTGTGTCTTTTTGTATCTCTACAAACATCTATGTGTGTATGTGCATTTTGTCTCACCCTCTATTTCCTCGTTGCATATTATCCAACCCTCTCACCGGGACCTCTCACTTCCGGCTCACTCCTGCGGAAAGCCCCCGGTCGTTCATCTCTCTTCCTCTTCGTCTCTCTAACCCTCTCGCTCTCAAAATTCAGATGTTATGGACTGAATGTGTTGTTTATATATATATATAAATATATATATAAAAGAACCGGCTAGGATAGCAGCGCGGAGAGCGCTCTGTTGCCCGAAAGTCGAGCACATCATTTTATCTCCATGATAAATACGCTACATTTTATGCGCATTATTTTGCGGGACACCCATCTCCCCGTTTCCTCTCTCGCTCGCTCTTTCTCTCGATCTCTCTCTCTCTCTCTCTCTCTCTTTGGTGAATTGCAAAAAAGGAGTGTGGGCTTGCCGAGAATCGTTGGCATACACCACCGACGTGGTGATCGAAATATATATGTATAGACGTTTGCTCGGACGTTTGTGTATATATATGTAGGAACGAAAGGCAAATCTCTCTCTCGGATGGTCTTCTGACCCAACGGTGTGTGTTCTCTCGAACTTTTTCTCACTCACTCGGTCACTTTTGGTCCCGCTTTTTTTCGCTCTATCCACCCCCATTTTGGCATCGCTGCCACCACCGCGCTACCGCGTTATATCCACTGTGTTACCTGCGTACTCGTTCTTTCTCTTTCTCAATTTATCTCTTTTTCTCCTTTACCGTAAAGCCCTCAGTATACGAAATCCACTGGATGAAACCCACCCATATACATCGAAAGCTCTCCCCTACCCTCTGATGGGAGCTTCGACTCCGCTTCTCTGTTCTATTCTCGATTTTGTTTTTTTTTTGCTTTGTTTTTTCTTTTTTCCTTTTTTTTCATCCCACTGTGTGCAACGCACACGTTACTCTCACTTGCTCTGCTATCGAGTGTTACGCATTTCCTTTCTCTTCCCCTTCTCTCTTTCTCTCCCACTCATTCCCGCTCGTTTACTCTGCCTTCTTCTCGCCTGTTTTATTCCCTGCTCGCAACCTCACGCACACACTCTTTCCGTCATTCTCGCTCTTCTTTTCCGCTTCCTCCCAATCCTGCTGCTGCCGCTGCTGTGTTGCTGTCCACCGCACACGACACCAACCCATGCCCAGCATCAGTCTCGTGCACACTCGGTCGTCCGAGCACACAACCCATTTTTTTTAATGTTGGGCAGTTATAGTCACAACCCGGGATACAGAAACGACGAAACAAAAAGAGAAAAGAAAATGAAAATAAAACAAAAAGAAGAACTTGGGTCAATTTTTATCACACAAGCCGAAAGGCAGAGAGAGAGAGAGAGAAAGAGAGAGAATGTGCGAGAGCGATAGAAAAAGAGAAGAGGATAGAGACTGATTCGCGAGAATGTGCGACACGCGGGGGTGGCCCGAAGAGTGGGAGACAAAGGTGCAACAGAGAGAGCGAAAGAGAGAGAGAGAGATCGAAAAAAAATACAGAGTGAGAAAGAACCGAGCGCCCATAAAAAATGCCTCTTTACGTATGGCGATTGGTCCACGGAACGGGGTAATGCCGGGGCTATAGCTCCGCTCCAGTACTCCTCTTTCTCTTTCTCCCTTTTTTTTCCGATGCCGGCGAGTGGAAAAAAAATTCGTTCTGCCCGTCGATTGGTCGAGGGGACAGATGACGTAGTGAGCGACGTGCCAGCCACCCACATTCTCTCCTCCTCCTCCTCCTCCTCCTCCTCCTCCTACTCTGCAGCCCCTCTTCCCCTCAAGGGGAGGATGAGGGGGTACATACGAGACGGCCGGATGCTGGATGCTGGTTTCCCGAATGTATGTGTCCACAAATATATATCTATGTATATTTGTACACACATATATATATGTATTAAACAGTCCTTTTCTGCCTCTCTCTCTCTCTCTCTCTCTCTCTCTCTCTCTCTTTTCCTCTGTTTCGAAGCTTGGCCCCTACACACTTGGCTTCACTGGGCGGTAGGAACACCCCCTTGAATTGGATGGAAATATCATTACATCGGAAAAGCCTCTGAAACCTCGGGTAAAATAGTTACACGACGAAAAAGTAAAAAGGTTCGGCCGGCATGCGTGGGGGATTGTTCAAAGAGGGAGGACGTGGAAAGTAATGACGCGCGGTTTAGAAGCCTGAGAAAAGAAACGAGGGATGAGATATAAAAAGGACAATAACTAAGAGGGGATATCGCCAACGTACACATGTTTTCTCTCATTTCCGCAACATTCTTGTGTACTGTTTGCTGACTAATTACGATTGCAATGCCTAATGAATCGGTATTCCAAAAAAGTATGTCGTTTATTGCACGTGAAAAACTGCTTTACAACCATCGAGATATTAAATCGAGTACCGAAAGAAATTGCAAAATGTTCTCAAGCGAAAAATGAATCAATTACTGCAAAGAATCATTGCTCGTTCATCGAACAATACTCCACGGATAAGCTCTGAAAACATCTTCGTTAAAATAAAAAGACGAAAAAAGAACATGAGACTTGGACATTTTTCGTGTCTGGAGAGCAACGATGATGTGACAATCGGGTTTTGTCAGAATTCTCGTTCCCATTCGTGACGAAGCGTCCGGGATATTCCGGTGTTTGTTTAGCGAGAGCCTCGATATGACATGATCAGCGCATTAACCCCGCTCGCAATTTTTTTGTATTTTTTTTTTTCAGTTTTTTTTTCTTTTCATCCTTTTTTTCGATCGCGGAGTCGGCTCGCCGCATCTCGTTCCCTCACTCTTTCTCTTTGAAACGTTCATTCTGTATAATCCATCTATCCTTTTTCCACTGGCTCTGTCCTGGCGCCTGCCTGGGATGCGTTTTTATCGATTCGTGGAGACCCCCTGCAGCTCGCGATGTGCCCATGTCTATCTCTCTGTGTCCATCTCTCTTCACTCTCTCTTTTTCTCTTTTTTCCCCGTATATGTACACTCTTGCACATCCATGTCCCCGCACAAAAACGCACTCATACTCTCATAAATATACCGACACACGTGGATACACGGGCTCGCGCGAGCCACGTACAAAGCATCGATAGAGAGAAGCATACAGATTGGACCAGGGCGTTCCTCTTTTTTCGGACGCAATCCTCCCGCGGTGGCGGCATCGTCAGCGACTATTCTACGATCAAAAATCTCTCCTCACTTTTCTCTCGAAACTCATCTGGAAACCTTTACCTCCCAATGGATTATGTGTCAAGTCTTGGGGAGAAAAAAAACGATACAATTAAGCATTCCGGACAATGTCTTACATTTTTATGTCCAGCTCTCGTACGAAATGCTCCGGAACAACAAAAAAAAGAGGATACTTCATTTGGACTGCGTTGAAGAACAAAAAACTCTACAAGCTGCTAATTTTGTTCAATGAATGCACGTCGCTGCTTCAAAGATTCAGTGACTTTCGTTGGAACTGGATTGAAACGACAGTGAACTTGGCAATTGAAATTTTCCACAATTTTTTTTACATCCGATTCGTTTTTTTATGTAAAGGGAAAAAAAATTTAAGGAACAATTTGATTTGAAGTAACGTTTCGGGTGTGAAAAAAATCGTAGGGAATTATCAAAAAAGTAGATTAAAACCAAATTGTTCTCCTTTCAAATATCATTTATTAAATTTGTTTACCTACACTTCTGGAAATATGGCATCAAAAGTCACTTCGAAATTTTCTTACAATTTTGTCTGGAAACTTTTCATCCATTACGTATAAGTTATTATTATAATTTTTCTTTTTTTTTTTAGTTCACATTTTGTATACACAGTTCTATAAAATCTGAATAGAAAAGAAAAAAAAAAACGATCAGAATTCAGACAGGAGCTTTGATAATTTCATTCAAATATTGTTGCCTCCCCACTCAAACCAGTTTAACCGGAATGAAAAGAATTTTTTTAACGAAATAAATCCAATTAATATTTACCAAAATAGTGTTTATTTGAAATGTTTTACTTCATTTCAAATGGAATTGATTGCTTCGTATTCAATATTTGATTTGCGTCGATAAAACTTATAGAACGAAAATTTCACGGGAATCACAAATTATTGATTTTTTACGAGTTTAACGAAGCAAACGTTTCATCGATTTTTAGAAGCAGTATAGGGTTTCAATGATTTTCAAGCTATGAGCAAACTTTATAAAATTAAGACAAATTGTACCGAATGCTGTAAGCTCTTAAAACAAAAACCATTTCTTTTTTTTCAAGGAAACAAAGATTCGGAGATAATTAAAAATGACAATTTCACTTATATTTCTCTCGATCAAAACAAAAAATGGTAGACAACATTTTTTCATTCGTTTTCCTTTGCTGAGTTGGCTCGTCGAATTTATCAGGTTTATTGGACTTTTTTGTCTGTTCGATAGGCTACGTGCAAAATTAATTTCAATAGTTCTCTGGTGAAAAACGCATGCATTTTTCAGTGCAAAAAAAAAAAAGAGAATGAGACAGTGGAAAAAAAAGAATGAGAGGAGTAAAAAAAGTGTCACCTACGTGTTCCAGCTACTGATTGCGATTTTTGTGCTAAATGATTTATCCCCTTTTATAGGCAGAATTACGGGAGCCAACAGCTTGACATTTTTTCGTCGCAGAGTAAAAATTTTCAACGGAACATATATAGTGAAGGTCCATAGTCTCAGCGAAGAATAATGGGAAACGCGATGTAGGCACACTCGCCGGTATACACAGGACGTTTTTTATTTTTATTATTTTTTTCGATTTACATATACAGATTCTGGGAAAGCTGTAAAGAGCGAACAATAAGTTTTATAGGTTTTTTTCCATCGTCCATATGGGCATTGGACATTAAAGTTAGGCGCATTTCGTTACGCTCTACCATAACGTGAACAGCAGCTCAGGCTCTATGAAATAGAGAAGGTGCACATTTTTTTACAACGGCATGTATAGCAATGTGAAGTATTTCGTAGCAGATCGACAGGTGCATGGATTTGCTTCATAATTCTTGCATTGTTATTAAATTCCATGGAAAATAAAAAACTTTGAGCTTTTGTTCAAAAGATTTTTTCTCCCGTCGATTGAATAATATTTATATTGAACTAACGTCATATAGTACGACCAAAAAATTTGATGGAATAAAATGAAAATATAATAGAATTAACTAGAATTTGGTTTGATGGGAAATTATTACAAAATAGACACTTCGTGGTGGACAGCATGAAATTTTGGACCATTACATTTTATTGCAACAACGAAAAATGCAAAAAAAAAAACAAATCTAGGAAAAGTTCGCTGTCAAATATAAAATGAAGTGGATTAATTGTATTCTTGATTTTACAAACGTTGACATTGACAGAATAATTGATACGATTTTTTCCGTTTGTTTTATTCGTGGTCACGTCTGACATTATTATCTCACGTGAAATGCCACATATATGTGAATATATGCAGCTGAAATATTTTAGCCAGGTCGGATTGGTATCGTTTTATCTCAAAACGTGGGCGAAATCCTTCTCGCACCTCGTCTCTCTTCGATACAGAGCAAGCGTTTGTGGTTTGTTTTGATATAGCTATGGAGTGTATACGGCGTGTGTATAGAAGGAGAAAAAAAACCTCCCCGAGAGACCGTGCGAGAGGTCTCGCGAATTTGCCGGCAGCGGTACACACTGCACACGGGAGCTCTTTTTCTCCTCCTTCGTGTTCGCTTTTGCCTCGTTTTCACTTGCTTCCTCTTTTTCTCTCTTTTCCTCTTTCTCTTCCTCCCTTATTCTTCTTCTCCTTCTCCCTCTTTCTCATTCTCTCCCTCTATGGACTGTAAGTGATCGTGGCGAAAGAGCGCTCCACTGGCGATGCCAGTGGTAGAGGGGTAGAAAAAAAGGGGTTGAAAGTCGAGGGAGAAAAAGGGGGTCGTTTTATCGCTCACGGAAACGCCAAACACCTGTGGAATAACCTGAAACCTCTCTGTGTTAAGTAGAGCATCTGACGAGCTGAAAAGAAGAAAGCAACAAAAAATGTACGACAAAAAAAACACACACACACGAACTGAACGCGAGGCAGCGTATCGAGGAATTCGAAAAAAAGTTATTTGTACGCGCTTGAGAATACGCCAGTCTTTCGGTGTCCGGATAAAATGGATTGCTTTCTTTTTTCGTTTGTTAAAATTCTTCAAAGGGCTCTTACAAAAGAGAACAAATAAACCGAGTATTTAGTTAAATGGTGTTTAACTTTGTCTCGTCTCATGTTTTTTAGTTTTCTTTTCTTCATTCAATGAAAAAAACTAACAACTCAATTATGAATATTAATTTATTCCTTATAAATTATACAATTTTGTACCGTAGAACGTTTTACAATGACGTCAGATTTGTCAAATTTGAAATTTATGCTGCAAAAACCATAAAAATTATATTTGACCCAATATTTGTTTGACTGAATTCATCAAATGTTATTACTTTTCCCAATTTTTTTTACGTCGACACAAATTTGTCGAGCGAGGACACCAAAATATTTTTCATCGCATCTATAAATTTCCCTTTTATTCTCTCTCGAGTTTGACTTTCCTTCGAAATTCACGAATAAGTCTACCGCATAGCAATATCGAATAGTAATATTGGCATAATGAAGGCGATCGGAAATGCAGGAAGGGCAGGAAAAAAAAAATTCATTTCTGCATCGCCGTGTGAGGGGCTACATCGTGGAACTCTCTCATGACTCGAAATTGGTAGTGGGAGCATAATGTTTTGAAGAATAGAGAATTTCAGACAAAGAAAAAACTCATAATTTTCTTGTTTTTGAAGCTTTCAATGAACGACGAGTAAAATGTTAATTAAAAACTCCATAAATTTGATTAAAACATGACAAATATCAATTTTCAATCGTTTTGAAAGGTTGTTTTTCGTAAAAAAAAGAAAGTTTAAACATTTTTCAAAGGCCAATAAATAGCGTTACAAAAAGTGTCGAAATATTTGTACTCTCCAGATTGTAAGGATTGAGAAAACCATGAAAAATAAAATTTTCACCAACTTTACCGATGAATTAAAGATCGTATAGGTCTTTTGAGATTGAAGGCCTCGTATGAGAAAATATACAGTCGATAAGGCTGTTCTTCCCATAAGCATAACAATCGAGGGAATGGAATATCGGTTGTAAAGTCAAATGCGATACTTGGCTAACCATTGCGCGAACGTTCGCGAGGTTTCTCCCTCTCTGTATCGTGGATTGGTTGGGTAGATGGTATGTCCGGTAACGGAGCAGGTTTGCCCAGAGTGGAGTTGGTAACCATAGCGACTCAAAGGTTCAGAATGATCTTGAACGAGAAAGCGCAGCAAGGGTTCGTAGACCGAAGGCCGAGCGATTTCGACACCCTTCTCTCATTGATAGGCACATCATGTGACCACAAACACGTGGAGCAGCCTTCACATGCACCACCCTATATCGATATTCATCATCCACGATTTCTTCATTTGATAAATTTCCATACTCCTCGTAGTCATCTTATTACAATGAAGTTATCGTTAACTCAGTTTCGAAACTTCGATCGTTTCTGACCACCGAACTCACTGAGATCGAAGCCCAAGCTTTCCAAACCGAGTTGGTTTAAAGCACAAAGTGTTGCCAGTATCGAAATTAATACGAGAACGTAAACCTTGTTGAAAGTTAAGTTTGCAGGAACCACAGATTTTGATTGTCAAACAAGTTAAGAAAATTTTCACTGATGTCGAAAAATCATTATTCGTTATAATCGAAAAAAATAAAAATATAGCGTTTTTGTTCGACGAAAAACTCAAGCACGAAAAAGTAGGCAAAAGCGATTTCAAAGAGTTGAAAAAAAAAAACCATTAAAAATAATAATAGGAATCTTTATGGCATCATTTTTTGAAATATTTCTAAACTGATATTGATTGACGTTTTTAAACAAATTTATCATTTATTGCAAACATTCTTATTGATAATAGAAACCTCAAAATATAAAAAAGTAGACAGTCATCTTGAAAATTTTCTAATCATGTTTATAATCATACGATTCATAATAATCACAGCTCCTGTAATTAATCTACCGGACTTTGACGTCACAAAATTCACTGAAATGTTTATTTCCAGTGTTTGTCGAAATATTAATTTTTCAGTAGCAATTTTCATTCCTGAATACCATCTGTGTCGCAATATACGTTTCCATAGAAGATTGCTGGTGGTCGAGAACTGACCACATTCGTCAGTTGCCAGCTTTGTGCTGGAATCATAAAAAACAGCATCTATTTTGACATGTGCTCGTTCATTAATACGTCGTCCATATAAATTTCTTTTTCTGCCATTCTATTTTATTAACAGGTTCATATTCACATTTATATTTGGTGGAAGTAACTTTTGACGAAATAATTATTCATTCCACATAATCACGATTTTTCACGAAAGCATTTTTTTTTTTTGTCTGATACGAAAACCCAGTAAATTAAACTGGACTTTAATGAGAGTTTTAAATAGTTCCTCATGCATTGCTATTTGACATATTGAAACCGCACATTCATGGACCTAATGATTGTTCACTCGCCCACAAACACGTCTGCATCCATTGCACACACAGACACACACTTCGAAAGCTTATTGGATTCGATGCAAGTTCTCGACAGCTCGCAATTGCCGAATGTTAAACGCGTTAAAAACGAATTACCGTGAAATTAAGAGAACGGCAGCTAGAGCCACAGAGTAGAACATTCATCGGTGCTCGCATGGATCCAACGTAAAGGTGAATCGTAATAATAAACGGTATTTTACAATGACAACTATTAAAGTTCGATTCGGAGGCTTTGGAAAAGTCAAGACGATATTTGACTCGACAGAATGAATACAAAACGATAAATAAAAATCAATTTTTCATCACTTCAATGAATCCTTTAATATTTGAAAGTTTTATGATGAATTTAAGTTGAGTTTACTAGATGAAAAAATTTGTTCGAGTTTCATGATGATTGATCGTAATTAAAATATTTAATCAGTATCGTAAAAATGAATTGACATTTCTATTCATTTTAATAACACGATTTGATCTTTCAAAATATAACAATTATTGTCATTTCTTCGATAAAAGTGATGAAAACTACATTTTTATTATGAAAGCTCCTTAATTAAGTGAACGATAAGAAATAAAATGAAAGATGCCACAGTCCTTGGTTCGGGAACGTCGTTTCACGATGTTACAAGCATCTCAGTTTTCTCTCTTACTAATTAAAATGCCCTATTGGCCATATATTCAATTGGCTGGATGGCCAATTTCTCACGAAACATCGTCCCCGATAATTGAGCTATTCACGCTTTTTGAAAGACTTGCTGATTTGCAGGTAGAGAGACTCTAATAATTCGTAATAACGTGGCTGTTGGGGAGTCAGGAGGATGTATAAATCTAGACGGAAGCAGCCTCTCATTCCGTTTGGATGAATCGCTCTTGAAGACTCTATTCGTAAGCAGACGTGGTTCTGATCGATCAATTGAATTGACAGTGTTGACGGGGAGAGTTCGGTTGATGTAAAGCAGACAGATTATATTTGTTTTGTTTCATTCAAACACCTGCAACTATTTCATAATTAAATCAATCGAATTTATGATTTTCCTGTCACTGTTCCAAGTTCCTTTATTTTATTTTAGAATGCTGAACAATTGTAAAATATTAATCGAGAAAAAAAGCGACTACGAAGTCTCGAAAAATCAGAATAATTCGGAAAACGAGAGTCGTTTACAATGAAAAATCTGAATACAATTTAAATTTCGGACTTACAGAGGAAGCAGAAAAATAGAAAAAAAAAGTACACACAATTCTTTTTGTTAGCAGCAACAGTGCAAACAATATGCAATCAATATTGTCAATCGCAAAAAATTCGTACGGATTCTTTCCGTCCGATAAATAAAAAAAAAAGATGTGTGTGTTTTTTTTTTTCATGTTCGTTCCTGGCGAGATAATACGTAAAAAGTCGAATGCAAACGCGTGTGCGCGTCTGTGTAGTTCACCGAGCGAATGAAAAATCGACTTTAAAATCGATTAGCTCCTGTCATATTATAAATTGAATTTCGGCTCCGAAGCCTCCGCGCATCTATGTATATACGAACAATATTTTTTTCTTCTTTTTGTTTTCAAATATTTTATTTTTTCTTCTTTTTTTCGTATTTCCCTTCTCTTGTCCATGCCTCCGCTTGCTCTGTGCTCTTTCTCGTTTCCTACCGACAGATTTAGTGATTGCTAGAACGACGCACGTCCATTTTTTTGTTTTTACCTTCGTTTTTTTTCTTTTTTCTTTTTTTTTTTTTTCATTTCCTCGGCGTTTTTTCGTAGAATCAATAATGAAGCCCCGCGGGCAATTGCAACTGAACGTATTCTCGATGGTATTACTCCGTGGACGCTCCACTATCGAGTGTCATGAAAGTAATCACCTTGTTCTTGCGAACCCCCTTAAAATGATTAGAAAACACCCAGTCAGACACACTACTGCTGCATCTCGTACCATGATATTCATCATTTAACTTGACTCCGCTACCCATCGTCTCTGATTCAAAATTTTGCATAATAATTACCATTACATCTATGTCACCATAATCGTAATTATTATGCAAAATCTTCACTGTTCGATTTATATTGATGCCACTGGTGCATATTACAGCGACGTCGTTCAATGTATAGCTCATTGCAAATCCAGTCAACCCACCTCTCTCCTCTCGAATGATTACAATTTCATTTTTTTCCTCAAGGGCTTACACGTCACCAGGAAGACCGAATAATTGTAATTTTCACAAATATTTTCTTTCGATAGTGTCACCTTTTGTATGAAATTTCGAAAAAAATCTTACAAGCGTCTGTAACGAAAAAAATAGCCAAAAAGAATTTCATTCGACAGTTGTTCAACCTTTGAGTTGCTTTTATTCGAAACTGGATTTTAACTCGACAACTAAACGATCGATTTGTATAGAATTTGCTCCTAGTCTGGTTATTATTTGTGTTCATTTGAGAAGTGCTAAAGTTTTGATGAACGGTGCGTCGATGATCGAATCGAAATTATTTAGAAAATAATAGGTTTGTCCTAAAAAATTAACGATTTCAAATACTTTGGTGTGTTTTTTAATTTTCTGGCTTCGGAGAATGCTTAGGAACGACTATTCGAGGCGAATAGTAGAATAAGAAAAAAATGTAAAAAGCCTGATAAATCGTGGGTGAACTTGGTACGGAACGTCCCGTGTAGAGCCGGAGGGAAGTCACGACGTTCAGATCGTAGTTCCTCGATTTCACAGCTCAGGGCCTTTTGTGGGTGATAGGAGTAACAAAGTATCTCGCTACAGCCTGGAGATACTTCACGCGGGATAATTCTGCGTGGTGCTCAGTTTCATAGAGCAGCTCGAAGGCTTTTCTGCTTTTTTTTCAACACTCAAATGTGCAACGCTTCTCAATCGTATTTCTTAATAACATCCACGCTTCAAGTTAATGATATTAATTAATTTTATTCACGAACAAGTCCTTATAATGACCACAAGGACTCACCAGAAACCGTGATCACGAAATATCAAAAGTTATAAAAAAAAAAAATGAATGCAAAGAAATGTGATAAAATTTGAAAATGTATTCTCAGAATCTTTAGAGAACTTTTGAGACTAATAATAACGATAATTGATTGAAATTGGATGGATTTGAAAAATATTTTTTGATTTCCACTTTCATCAATAAAGTTAATTCTTCTTTTATTTCCGCAAAGTCTGATTCCTGGAAAGTGAAATTTTACGTGTAGATTGAAACTTGTGAGTTTCAATCCCTTCGAAAAACATTGAAAAGAATACACGAGAAGATAAAAATGATTTTTTGTGTCAAAAGCCAAACATTTTTATAAATGAAATCTACAGTTTTTGTTATTTTTTTTCATTGATATTCGTCAATTTTAGTTAAAGGTTCGATTGTTAAGAGTAAAACTCTAGTGTAATCAATTAAAGAATTCAGTTTTTATCTCACATTCATTTCTACACGTTGGAAGGGTGCTAAAGGTTCTTTTACAAGCGATATGTGCATGTGAAATGGACCTCATCTGATTTCCATTGCATGCACGAGGGTGAATATTCCACTACGTCTATCCTCATTATGCTAAGCACCAAAATCGATAGCATTAGAGCCAACTCATGTACATCAATACTTGCGAAGATTTCGAACACCCATTCCTCGTATATAGAACTCAGCTATTACTATACTTTTCTTAATATGCATCTATATGTATAGGAAAATCCGAAATATTATACCGTTGCACCAATTGGTTGTACGAGTCTAGAGTTATAGAGGATATTATGGAAATGTATATACTCTGGTTGGTTATTACTGTATTTTTCATGTATTAAATTGATGGAGTATTTTCCCTCCTACTCTAAATTCCCCTGCACCGGAAATCTCTTTTAAACTCTTCTTCATTCTTCCTGATAAAAAAATCTGAACGTTTACAGGTTCAGGGAATCAAACTGCAATGAAAACGTGACTATTAATTATAATTTATTTTTGATCTGTTTTCTGAATATAAATAATTTTGTACAGATATAAAATATGATATTGAATTGAAAAACTGTTGGAAAGAAAAAAATCTATCGTTTACTGTACAGTTTATGCAAAAAACTGATTTTTAATCGGATGTATTTCGAGAATTTGATGCAAGACGATTAAATAATCATATTCATGCTGAATTAACAAAAATGTTCGATGAATATTTGTAAAACTTTTGTTACGATTTTATTTGAAATGGAGAATTTTTTTCATAAGCATTAAGCAGATTAATTTCAATTACCAGCCCATGTATAACTCTGGCAAAACTTTTTGCATCATTTATTTTTTTCAGAAAGATCTAAAGTACGTTATCGATACACTCTTCATAAAACGGCCTTTTCACATCACATGTGTAGTTCCCTTTTAGAGTTGAGTTCTGTGAGCGATAAAAAATTCACTTTATGCCCTTTCAATTTTGTAAATGGGTGCCAAAAAAGGCATTTTCCTACCTATGTACTCTGTACAGTTTCGTTTGTGAATATAACACTCTTTTTTACTCGCATTTCGAAAAGATCGTGAAGATTTTTTTTCCTTTCAAAGCTGCTTAAAATTAAGTTTACCATTAAATGATAAACCGTCGATTATTTACTTCTGAAACCCTCGAAGCATTTTTTTTTCTTGCGATAACTTGTTATTTCTATTTTATTCATTAGCTGCACCCACTAACGTGAAAAATAGAGCCCCAATATTTGTTTTTTTTTTTTTTTTTTTTTAATGGTTATTGGTATCCTGGGAAAAGTGCATTTACCAAAATCCGCCATAAAACATTTCAAAATAAAAAAAAATTCATCAATATCATTGGATAAGAAAATCAATCACTTCTCTTAACTCAGTTTCCATTTCCTGAAAAATTCGTTACAGATTTTTCAATAATTCCTAAATAATAACATTTTTAATTATAAATGCCACCCAAAATAATTATAATTCAGTCAGCCATGACGAGCTGGATGTTCATTAATTTCGGTGACTTTGAAATGAAAAAAAGTTCAAAAATATACGAAAAAAAAGACATTAGAAAACTTGGAAAGAATGTGATTTTGTCGACTCAGCACTGCCAGTTGTTTATAACCCTTCAAGTCCTTAGAATGATCGGCTTGTATACGTGTATGTCAGTCCTTATGTGCATTCACGTCTCTCGAGGATTGCCCGGAAGCGGCATAGCAACACCTCTCGGATCCTGAACCAACCCGCAGACACGCCGAGAACGTCTTTTGGGATTTACTGTTCACATTTGTGGTAGGCCAGTGACGTTTATTGGTACCATGCCGGCAGATTTGGTCTCGTATAAGGTCATGACCGGAAATCCTCTCGTATACTGACCAGGCTTAATCAGAATCCAAGAAATACAACACTCATGAAATATTCCGAATGGAAATACAAATTCTATCAATTTCACAGCGCGGTTCAGCCTAAAATCAATCCCGGAACATTTCAGGCTTCAAATTCAATTTTAAGATTTAAAAAAAAATGAATCTCTCGAACTGGGGCACGGAAGTTTAGCGATTAACTGAAGAAATATTTCGATCATAATGCACAGAAAAGAAAAAAGAAGAAATCAACAGAGTTATTAAACAATTAATTATTTTTTATGAGTCTTTGTGTTCGTTTTTTTTACGTTTGTTTGAACGACGATAGAAAATTCATGTTTTCTTTAAGTATCTCTTTTTGTCTTGGACTCCCTTGTGGATGAAAATCTCTTATGGAATAAAAAACTAGATTAAAAGGGATCGGAAGTTCTCATACGTAACAAAAAATTAGATTGAATTAAAATGGAGCTTAATACTTCACGGATTTCCGTAATAATTACTCACGTGTCGGTAACTCATTAAAGTCAAAAGCGTTTCCAAGTTAGATTGGATAAAAAAAGATACGAAATAAGAAAAAAAAAAAAAAAAAAAAAGTTGGAGAAAAGAAATGCGTAGAGTGGCAGACGAAATGCGGAAACGAAATGAATAAAATATGCCAAAGAGTAAAAGAATCATTTGAAAAATATCGCTTCTCACGCTCACCTGCAGATTCTGTTTCTGATTGAAGAGAGCGAAAGAGCGAAGGGAGAGATTTCTCTACCGTGCGCACGTTGTGTGGTTATGTTTTCCCGCTGGGCAAAAGTTCCATGGAGCATGCCGACTGGTGTTTGAGTACATCGTATCCTCTGGGCTCTCCACCTCTTCCCAATAACAAACAGAGAGATAGAGAATAAGAGAGAATGAAAAAGAAAGAGAGAAAGAGAGAGAGAGAGAGAGAGACTGAGAGGGTGAGTAAAAGTGAGAGAGTTCTCTCGAGCTCTCGAGTTTCGAAGCACGTAAATGAGCAAACCGTTTTTTTCTATTCTTTCCTCGCAGCTTTAACGTTATCACGATCGCCTCAGTCTGCCTTTTATAAAATGAATTTTCACCTTGGATATAAAAGTAAAATTGGCGCTTTCAATTCCGCAATTTAGCCTTTATCGGCAGTGTTGGAATAACAATTGTTTCGGGTAACAAGTGAAAACAACGTTTATTAGCGATTAGCTGTGAAACAGGTGATAAATTATAATTCAAAAGGACAGTAGATTGAATATTTCTTTTTAAAATTAGATTTGTTGAAAGAAAGTCGAGAATGGACTCAAAAGTTTAGAGAAATTAGTCGAGATATGTAAATCGGTCAAGTCCAAATGATTTAAATGGGTCAAGATTAAAGTGCATCGATAAGATAGATACCGAAAATCCTTGGGATTGGCGGAGTTGTGAGTTTCCTGATCTTCGATTTCTCGATCCTAGGACAGGAGACCTATGAGAATTTGGCAAATCCCTATCAAGCGTAGACTCGTCCAAATGGACCAATACATACACATACACGCAGAGATACACAGAGTAAGCTCCATAGATATATAGGATGACTGCTTAGCGAGAGAGAGAGAGAGAGAGAGATAGAGAGAGAGAGATAGAGAGAGAGAGCTAGAACGATTAGGAGAGGGAAAGAGAGAGAGAGAGAGATGAAGCCAGAGACGCTCGAACCAAATTTCGTGAGAGGAAGGAATTTGCATACAAGTGGCACTGGCCAATCCTAGCCAATAATCCTAACCGAGAGCATTCTCTCCTTCTCTCTCTCTCTCTCTCTCTCTCGGTCTCTCTTACGCCGTCTCTCTTTGCGTCCTATCGGTATAGACGTTATCGGAGGGCTAATGACAAAACTACAGGCCCTGGTGTTCCGCGTCTGTCGCAAACGTAACGTTCGCATAGAGACACCGGCTGTGATGCTCTGCCAAAGCTGGAATAGACAGTGGGAGATAGAATGAGAAAGAGAAATTAGAGTAAGAGAGATGAAGGGATGAGTCGAAACGCGTCGGTATCAAGTTGTTGCCGGTCCAGTTCAGTCGGACCCTCACTCGCGCCTGGACGAATGATAATTTGCTACCCCGCTCTCTTCGACCTCTCCCACCTACAATGTTCATGGAGGACCTCCATCCACTTCATCCGCGAACTCATCCTCCATCTCTTCCACGTTTCACCCTTTGATTACGTAACCCCCGTCCTCGATCCTTCCGGCTTCCCGTTTTGCCCCGACGCAGCGTTGTGTTCGACCAACACCAAGAGCTAGTCGTTGCTGTGGATGACGCCGTTCGCGATTCTCGTACACCCTCTTTCAACCCTCTTCCCACCACCGAACTTGCCCTGTTTTGTCCAGCTATCGTCCTGCTACGCGAACTTCTAGCCCTTCACCCTCTGTCTCTCTCCCAATCTCTCGGCTCCTATCCACCCCTCTTCGCTTTTCCCCCCCCCCCCCCCTCGACCCCACTTCCCACCCCCAACCAACCCCTCCCTGATCCTCTAATTATATTCACTCGGCGCTTCGGCTCTCCAGCTCCACGGGCTCCAATTCCGTTCACCTTTCATTACGGACTGGCTACGATTCCAACGATCGAACTATTCTCCACTTCCTATATATCCCAACATCGCTCCGCATTCTATTTTTCAACCTTTTCCTTCTCAATGCACCATCACGTTGTACTATTCAACCTCAATCGCTATCGTCACTTCGACCATCTTTTGTCTCGGGTTCCAATGGTTCATTGTCATCCCGGAGCCGAAAGTTTCCATCAGAACCCCTCATGGTCAACATCCTTTTTCCCATAACTTGATTCCTCATCAAAATATCATCAGGCATCATGATTCCAAGATCACTTTCCGTACAAATGAAAAAAAAAAAACTCCACCTTTTAGGAAAGTGTTATTCGGTGTTATCATAGTTCAGTTCATAAGTGAACGAGATAAAAATGTTTCATTCCAAATTCGTGACATTATGATATCAGATGATGACCATTTACTCTGGCTCTTATTCGCGTCCACGTTGCGTTTACCTGGGAATCATAAAACTGGAATGTCCACGTGCATAAAAATACATATTTTAATGTACAGGCATATTTATGTGGATAAATAAATATAAATATATGTCAGAGACGTTTGCATGCTATGCAGTGCTTAGACATAGTAATATTCAAAAGAGGGGGCGTGTACTTTCTCCTTGGACTTTGGAGAGAGCGGCACGTTTGAGAAGCACGTGCACACCCACCCACGTGAATACATGTATACATAAAAGTATTCGAAAATTGGATAAGCTGGACGTGTTGATTATAAACTAATAGGGCTTTGAATTATAGAGATATTATGCGGAGTTAGGGTAGAGCCTATTTCTCTACAATTTTGTTCTCCAACGGCCACGTTGCTTCTGGTTATATTTTGATTCATAATTTCGGCGGAAAAATTATGACGGAAGGAAGCGACTGTCTGCTCGGGTATAAGAAAGCTCAGGTATGTTATCTCAGCTTGATTTAAGAGTTTATATTGGCGGACACTTTGGAAGTTATGCACGTATTTGGTTGCATGCAAACATGCTGAGAAGTAATCTATTTAAAAACGACTGCTTACAAAATTCAACGTTTTACGTTTTTTTTTCTCTATTTTTTTTGAATAAGTTTTATGAGAGACTCTTTAAATGTTAAACTATCAAAAGAAACATGGCAGGAATTCCAAAGTAAATTGAATACTGCGAATAAATCTTGAAAACGACAAAAATAAAGAGCAACTTTTGAAATTTAAAATATTTATCTACGAAATTTGCGCCAGTTGATACACTTTTAGCACATTCGGAATCTGCTGATCTAATTTTGTTGAAACTTCAATTTATTATTATCTATACATTATTTTATTGATAAATTTCAAGTTTCGAGAATAATTCTTACAGGTATTTTAGCAAAGTACGTATTTCTGTACTGAAAATATAGAAAATTATTTTCGAAAGGTTTGATTCTCGTACGTATACTAAGACAGCGTATAATATATTAAGAGAGCACACTCGAAGGAAGCTTGGAACTCCATTATTACTCTCCAATTAGCCGTGATTAAAATATTTCGGTGACTTGCGTGCATCGACGATATTAATATAAATATATTTGCAGTGATGGATATACATAAATATACACACGCATGTGGAGAAGAGTTGGGACGAGAGCGTGACGACAATTATATGGAAATTTGAAGCCACGATCGGAAGGAATAGCCCGTTCCTTTCGTTGATTAAATAATCCTCTCTCTCTCTCTCTCTCTTAAACTTTCTTTCTCACCCTGTGACCTGTACTTTCCAAGAAAAGGTAGACTCGAGTGGGAAGGAAAGATACGAACAGAGCCGATAATGACTTATTTATTGCACCAATTACCTCATCGTATTAGTTATGCTAATGTTTAAAACATCCTTGGTATCGTAAGTTCCATTGAAATTGCTTGCAGCCCGATTATTATTAATAGCATATTTATCCAAAAAGCATATCCACATACATATACAAATTGGTTCGTGCTGATCGTTCCCGTTTGGTTTTATGATTATACCAGAAAGAGAGAGAGAGAGAGAAAGAGAAGGGAGCGTAACAAGTAGCCAGCTTGTAAATACATCGATATACATACGGCCAACATAATATCCATAAAATAGTCGGTTATGATCGTGATTGATAGGCACCTTGTATATAATCACGAATAAATTCATTCCCTCGCAAAGTGTATATTGTAAATATGATTATTAGTGAAAAATGGGGTTAAGAAGAAAAAATAAGAAAAGATCTAAGAAGATGTAGATCGACAAAAAGATCGGAGCTTGGCTTAAATGTGATGATGACTTTGATTCATTTGATTGAAATACTTTCGGCCATTTTTTTGTAAGTCATTTTAAAAATTGTTACAACCGTTCTAACATTGATCTAATTTATTAAATTTGGTGGATTTAATCACTGGAATATATTGAAAATATAATTTTGATCACCTTCGTTACTATTGACACCGAAGCTGTAAATTCAATAGCATCGCATTATACATGTACGTCTACCAACCTCACAGGCTTTGAGAATCTTGCTCAGGTTTATCGCGTGCATAAATTAACAGTTGAAACTCGTTAGCAGAATAGTTGAGCCCATCGAGATATTACATAAATTACTGGAGCTTCGTGGGGGGATTTAGGCGCGGATTCTTCGAACTTTTGGCAGCCGATAATTCAGAAGTTTGAGAACGAACATCCGGAGGTTACGGAGGGTTGCATGTAAAAGACGTGGCACGAAGAAATTTCGTTTCTTCTATGAAAAACCATTGCTGAACTTATATTTTGTTTATTTTTCTGCAAAATCTTGATCTCTTAACTCGCCACACATTATTTTCTGAAGCAGGAATTCCCAACAAGAAAAACCTGGCAATCCTTGAAATAAAAATGATTAAATGAAGTTTGCGAAAGGTCGTGGGACATCGACTTTTCATTAGATATCACTTTCAGTGTCGAACGACCAAGAGAAATTTCGCACTAAAGGGGTGGCCAACAACGAGGACGAGGATGGAAGGGTTAGGGGGTGATTGCCTGGCCAGGCCACGAACAGAACCAGAAGAGGGTTGCTAAATATTCAGGCATTACGGCTCTGCATAAATTCATTTCATTATAGCCCCGCCAAACATTGCTTTTGATGCTTTCGTCTCTCTTACTCTCTCCTTCCCTTTTACTCTCTTATGCTCTATTTCTCCCTCCCTCTCTCTCTCTTTCTTGCTTTTGTCTCGCCATTTCTCGAGCCTTTACGATTTACCTTGATGAGGAATCCACTCTGTCGATCGCACACTCGCGACGAAACGCGACAGAGTTCAATGCAGAGAGAATTTGTAAACAAAAAAGTATCATAAATGTTCCAAAACAAAACACTGTTTCAGAAAGAAAATGAACCAAACAGGAGACTAAATCAATTTTCCTAAACAACCTAAACAACGATAAGTTAAAAAGAAACCAAAACAGTGACAAATCAACTGGAAAATATTAATCCACGAATATTCATACAACTGTATTTTAATAATTTATACACAATTCGATTACGAATATTACGGACGATGGAATATCGAGGCACATTCTAAGACAAAAGTCATCGTGTTAGTGGTTATCCACAGAGCAAACCAACAACGAAAGAACCCCAAATACATGTTCACATTGACGAACACAGCAGAGCCCTTGGCTCGAAGAGAGCCTGCTCGGCGTCTCATGCATATGGAGCGTTTCATTATATTAAATTCTCTCGATGTATAATTTACTTTTGCATGAGTCATTTGAGAACGAGAACCGCTACACATAAGATTATATCTGTATAGACAGTAGTCTGAAAATATACACTCACAACAAAACTCGTCAGGATACTCTGTGTCGATATATCTTTTAACTTGTAACACATGTGTAGCATCGATGTTGGTTATATTTGTGAACGAGACTTAAAAATCGAGTCAATATACTGCGAAAATGACATGCTTCCCCTCAGGCAATGAATATACTTCGCTGATCCTGGGTGGCGTATATTTTGTCTTAAGAAACGATGTCCCTCTTCCTACTACTTATTTCACACCCAACTCGAAGTGCATTCAAAGATGAAAAATATTACGATTGAGTGAATAAAAATAATAATACGATTAGGGAAAGAAATTATAATAAAAAAGCTAGTTAACAAGTTTTAACAGAGTTACAGGACGAAAGACGTAGCTATTTTTTGAAATATTTCCAAAAAGAACAATATCTTGTATTCATTATTTCATTTGACTTTGATTTAGAAATGGAAAACTGGAGTTGAAGTCACGTAGTGACTTTTAATTCTGGTGGAATCCCTTAAAACACCATAAGAATGTGTGATCGATTCTGATTTTATGGTCAAAACAAATTCAATTTACGACGATCGATCGTTTCTGGCTGGAAAACTGTTCGATTTTTCATTCGGACGTCCTTTAATTTGCGAGCATTAAAGTTTTAATGATCCAACTATATATTTTGTATTTATTTGTACTTATTAACATAAAAATTGAGTAATGTAGGCAATCTCGTTTTAGGGAGAATGAGAGCGAGTCAATTAATTATGCAAATGCTGATAATGACTGCAGGCAACGAATAAATAATTCCTTCATGATATTCGTCGGCGTCACGTCCAGTCGGAGACCTTACATAATAAGGCGAGCCGTAATGAATCGTATCACGAATTTCGATCGAAACCGGAATCACCGTTCTCATTTTCCTTCTCCTTTGCACTGTACAATTTTTCTGCAATTTCGTCACTGTTCACCAGCTCTGAGCACATGAAATCTTGAGTTTTTACGCACAAGGACTTCACGCCATTTCTTCCGCTTGATCAACGCCAAACAAAACTCGTAATGCAAACATTTTTTCAAATTTCTTATCGACGGGTTCAAATAAATGTACAAAAACCTAACTTCTGGCCCTGGAAACAGTACAAATTCGAAATACCGTTAGTTGCCTCTCTCTTTTTCTTATGGTTTCATAGCGAAAATCATTTAACATTCTTTATGGTTTTTCAAATACATCGATACACTGATAACAGAATTTGTTAAAAAAAAGTCAATAATTTTATTTTATTCTATTCATGTTCGATTTTTTTTGCCCGTAGGAACTTTTGATCGAGGAAATTTTTTAAAAATGTGACGAATTCGAGAAAAAGTTATGGAATTATATGAATCTGTGAAATTATTCTTTATCATAATAACAAATTTATTGGTAAAGTTTCAAGCATCGAAAAAATGGCCCGTTTCGTGTTATCACGCTCTTTATATTTCCGAGGGTGCGAAACGACCGAGTTAAAATAGGTTTCCGTACGATGTATATTTATACATGTGTGTGTTATACGTTTTCACGTGTACCCACACATAAGACCATTGTAAGTGGCGGTTACTGGATCCGCTTGGACTGGTTTCACTCGGTTGAGATGCGATAAGTACACTTGCCCGGCTATAACTAATTGTTAGCGTGTCTCTTTACCGTGATTGTGAACGAAGCGTGAAGTATAGCGTGACAAACATTTGTCATTGGTAGTTTGTTTTGTTCGCCGGAGAAAGTTGAGAGCAAAATAGCTACAAATGCGTTTTGCTTTCGTGTCTCATTTAATTTTCCGAGTGTACTGAGAAAGGACGATTAAAGTTAACAAAGTGTCTCAAAATATGTATAAAACATTTTGATTAAAAGGGGCTAAGGAATTAATTAAATTGGAAGGATAAAAAATAATCAAAGAATGTTTACTTCGGCGTTTGAATCTTGTATGTTTTCTGTATAAATTTCGAATGAAAAAAAAAAATCATTGATGCCTGGCTTTGGAACTTTTCACCTTTTGCAGATTGCAAAAAAATAACAATTATTCTGACCATGAGGAACGAAAAGGTAGAAAAATTGGTTATTAAATACGCGCACGTATTCAGCAATTAATAAAACATAATGCGAATGGGAAAGCCGACGAAGAAACATTTACATTTTTGCCCAAAACATAGAATTTCTCGTCAAGTTCCATGACAATGTTGGACAATGTCGGACAGTTGTCCGACATTGAGTAAACTCGTTGAAAATTCATGATAGCGGTATAATTGTGCGAGGTAGGGTCTGACGATAATAGGCTTGGCCACACATCGTGAATTTGCCTTTTTGTTCGTGGGGGCTTTAGATTAAAATCCCAAGCTCGAGACTTACGTATGAATTCGTAAAGTGACTCTGCCTGAACTTATTTTCGGTGTTAGTCAAATTATATTCTCGAAGTGTAAAATCGTGGAGTTTTATTCACATTATAAATTGTTGTGTATAGCTTTCGTATTACTCACTCCGAAACAATCGTTGGAATATAAAAATGTGCAAACGAAACAGTATAAAAAATAAATATAAAAAACAAAGAGTAACGGAAAAGGCTACAATTTGCTCTTTTTATTCTCGTATGGATGAAAAATACATGAGTTGAAAAGGTTTTCGCGGCGATGTTTAAATGTGTGCAAAAAACCACCCTATTTTTTTATCCATCAGAGAGACCCCATTTATGTGTCGTCTCTTCTCATCCGGCGAGCCCAGGAACTCTGCTGTTGGTGTCTCAACCCTCCGCCGGGTGAATCGGACATTCACTGTAACACAATTAGACCAACAATCGATAGTGAGTTTCTACTGATGAACACAAACGGACTGTGGATTCAATGTACAAATATTTTACAGAATTTTTACCTTGATACACGATTTAAAAAAAAAAAAAAAAGTAGGTCAAACTTAGGACACATCCGAATTGAATGAATTTATAAAATTCAGCATGTCCATTTGAGACTTCGAGTTATCGTCGATCGAAATAAAAATGGAGTTTAGTGTCGGGGTGAGTTAGAAAGAAAAAAACGTCATTGGAAGGCAAAATTATTTCGAGTAAAGAGAACAAAGAAACTGATGATTTTTATTGTCGACAATGAATCATCGTCTGTATTTTGTTTTATTGATCAACGATCATTAAATTATGATGAAAGCGTTTGACAAAATTCAATGATTGATTGAATCATTATTCACGATAGTTTAAAAATATACACCCTTAACTAGAACGTCCACTTTCTCGACCCCTTTTGAACACAGAGGAGGTATAGGATTTCATTCTGAGCCTCTATAGTCCCTCGCTGCTTGTACGTCCCATCGAGAACCATCCCCTATCTCATTTGGTCTCATTGTACCTTAGCATCCATTGTTTTTTTTAAATTACGAAACTCCTCTTCTGCAGGACGTATTGCTTGATGAGAGCTTTCTGTCTCCCTTTCTCTCTCTCTTCCTTTTTTTTTTAATTTTTTCACCAGACACAAACTCGATTGCAGGTCTTGTCGACATTATCATTTGATTAAATTTATTTTTACCCTCGTCTCTACACGTACCAACTTCTATTTATACTAAAAAACAAAACGTACTTAATGTTTTTTTAAGCATACTTGAAGCAAGGCTAATGTATTATCTGACAATAGACAAAAAGATTTTTTACACAGTCCATCATCAATTTATTATCCTTAATTATCACACAAGAAACCTAATTAATATTTATTCTTCTTCACAATATTATTCCTCGTAATCAACACATTGTGCTAAAGTTAATTATACTTCTTACTTGCTGTCATTTTATTCATTCGCTTTATTTAGACTGCTGTATTTGTGGAAACTAATGCTAATTACATCACAAGACGATCAAATCAAATTAATTATTCAACTATTAACAGTTGCTTCATGTCGTCATACGCGAGCCAACACTATAATTAAAGATCACTTACAAGTCGATGAATAGTCGACGACTGTGAGGAACAAACAGATGAATAATTTGTCGTCTATAATTTTAATTTAATAATCATTTGTTTCCTTCCAATTAATAAGAGTTGGATATTAAATTTTCTAGTATTAATGCTTAATTCGACAAATGTTTACTGTTTGATTTTTTTATGAACATCATAATTATTGTTTCTCTATTAACAGGAGAAAAAAATGGGGAAATTCCTAACTTTACGATTCATTCTTCTGCCATCTTGCAAAAATTTGGGATCGTATAGTTTTGGCCTCGTAAATACTGGAAATAGCATTTTGCAAAAACCTGTTTAAATAAACTACAACTCATTCAATTCGTTTTTATTGTCAAATGAAATTTTTCACTGTCATTCGAAACAGAATGTCTTTCAGAATAAATGAAAAACAGTTTACATGACTACATTTTCGCATTACAAGAGAAAAAAAAAGTATATTGGAGTCGACCTGATTTTTGGGACCACTTATCGTACGTAAGCCCTCAACAGTATTGTTACATTTTTGGAATGCTCGTAAAAAAGTGATAGCTCTCATCGTAAATGGGTTCAAAAGTCATCATCGGTGTCATGAAAATCGGGGAAAGAGACAAAAAGGTATGAAAAGAGAGAGAGAGAGAGATAGAAGAGAGGGGTTGGAAGAATATAGAATGTGGGTATTCACGCGTGGTGTCACGTTAATAGCGTAACGGGTATACGAGTGCGTATTGGGCGTCACGCAAGTTCACTCTCTCTGTCTTTCTCTCGTTGACTGCTTCACCAACACAAGCTGAGGTTCTCGATGGCATAAATCATTGAAAACGAAAACATATCCCCGCGGCCACGCAAATTTGCCAACACCCGACCGCAACGGTGGCACGCAAACAAACGCGAAATCATGACACGACTACCGATGACCAAACCCCGAGAGCAAAAGAGTTTAGTTCATGCATATATAGATATAGACACACCTTCACGTGTATATAAGCTTCGTAAGTATGTATAAAACGGTTGGTCTCGACTCTCTCGGGCTATCGAGTAACTCCATATGTGATCTGTGAGTAAACACGTGTGTGTACGTCATTTGTACGTGTAGAAAAGCATGTTGAGGTGTGCTCGCATGCAACGGGAGCTCTCATACACGAGAATCGAGGGTTCGTTTCTGGCAGAGTAACAGAGTGAGAGAGACGCGAGGGAGTGAATAAGAGAGAGTCATCGGTGTAGTGTATATATGTTTGCTGACGGCACGCACAGTACAGAACTCATACAATGTATATATAGAGATACATAGGGCTTCATGGATGTAGGAAAACTCACATACATCGAGATGTGTTGGCAGTGGTCGCCTCTGGGAACGCGAAAGCGAGGTGTTCTAGCATGGATGACTCGTCATTGCCGTGGGGCGCGCGTGCCACCAACACAACCAGCCCCTACCAACACCTGTGAACCAGGAGCACGCTTCAATGCCGTGTCACATGTACTGGTAAAATACTGGTTTGTATGTATAGCTGGTTTCGATGATGACGACAGGTAGAAATTCATGCACACTCACCAGACCATATATGTGATCCATTTTTGGGGTTCTGTGTCGGTCGAGAGCACCCCCAGCCTTTCGACAGACATTCCAAACCCCCCGAGAGGACAACTATAGGTAAATGATACTGCGCCACTCTTTTGTGGCTTTTATTTCGAAATAAAGGGGTGACCGATAGAGAATTTGTGTTTTCCCGACATAAACAAACTTAATGGCACTGTGAAAAGCAACAAGTTAACTTTGTTACGGATGATGGTCTATCACTCTGAACTTTTTATGAGGCTTCTATTTTGTAAGGGGTTGGTTTTAGCTGGCAGTCCGCCTAGGCAACATCTCGGATTTTTTGCTTTATGACGTTTTGTCGTTCAGAACTTAGACTCGAATGATTCTTTCCTCGTCTACTACAATGATTTGTTTGGGCCTTGGACATTCTAGTGGTTCTTGATGACTTGCCGTTTACTTTGAATATGTCGATAATTTATTCAACGAAGAAACAAAAAACTGTTTGACCTGATAATTCCGTTTATGTGTAAAATAATCAAAGAAGAAATAAGGAAGATTGCCATTTTCTTTGGTTCTGTTTTAGAAGTCGTAAACAACAAGAGGTCCGTATTCTTCGATGTTATCTAGTATTTTAATTCATAGTTGAGACTAGGCAATGACCATTTTGTTGACCCTCGTGTTATTTGCCTGAAGGTATGACTGACCGAGTATCAATCGACAATCTTCATAAATAATTCAGTCTCTTAGTAACACGAATGCATACGCATAAATGTATGAAAGTACAACATGCCATTTGATCTCATGGTGGCAAAAGCGTGTTAGTTTATCATTGTGTTTTCGATACGGTGAGGGTCAAATTGAAGGTTGGAGGATTTCGGGCACATGGTAGAGAGTCATCGGGTGCGAATGGACGCAGCCTCACACGTTGATGCTTACACACATCAACACGCACTCACGTAGTACGTATACTCATACATTGCAGAGGGCGTGAGTATCCGGCACCACTCAATTACTCGCGAAACCCTGTGGAATCATTTACCCAATCATTTGGTTACATCAACGCAAAGCTCTCGCGCAAAATCCATCTGTATACACATGCCGTATGTACATACCTACCTTCCGAACATATATGTACATAAACATGTAGTCGCAAAAGAGAGGGAGCGAGAGAGAGAGAGAGAGAGAGAGAGAGAGAGTTGGTTCCCGGTTGGTGTTCGTTGAGGGAGGCATTCGTGCATTGTTATATATATCGATGATCTCTCTCCTCTACCCTTCAACCCCTTCCGTTATATACAGACATATCTACGGATTTTCAAGCAGTGACTCCGGATTTTACCACCACCTGTATGGGATTTGCGGGACAGAATGCGAAGGTAGACATACTTCGTGTCGGCCCGTGGCTAACTGATACAGGCAAACAACAACATGTACAAATGTATATAAATCCATACATAAATATGTGCCGACTACCGGTAAACAAAAAGACCTATCAACCGTCATTAGAAGTGTGGTAGTCAAAATTTCGTACAGCATCATACGCTAGTAGTCGATGATGTCGATTTGCATGAATGTGTACAAGCATCCGGAGGTCTTGTTGTCATTGGTACATCATTCTCTTCTTGATGCGTTAGTTTTAGATGCTTGCTAGTCATTGTGTTTCTTCGGAGTCAGCTACGCTCATGAGTTCCCGGTGGGAAAGCCTCTGAGTCAGGTCTAAGATCTGGAACTTTCTGATGAAATCATTCTCACCTTGTTTTAGAATAGCGTCCGATGAGACATAGCTAGTTCGACTCTTTTCGTAGTTATTTCTCTCATCATTTCCTCCTTCCTTTGTCCTTTACTGTCAAACCTCGTTTTTGTTCGTATATAAATGGTCGTAGTTATTGTGTCATGCCACGTGGGACCAAGCCAGTGGTATATATCGTAACCCTGTTGATTTCGCGTTATATCGTTATGATGACGATATAATAGCTCTTCGTCGATGGTCAACGGGTGGATTTAGTTTGATAGCACAACCAGAGTGAACCGTCTCTCTCGCTCTCTCTCTCTCTCTCTCTCTCCTCTGTCGCTCTTCCTCTCTAGTGAGTACCAACATATTTTCACTGACTGGTTGATGCTCTCGTTCAATCGGTCCCCTCTTCATATATAAATATATACGAGTAGTTGGTGATCCGGGCGTTCATCGGACTCACTCACTCCTGTTGGCTCTTTCGGTCTCCCGTCACGAAACGATACTGGTGGGCCGGGTGGCGAGTAATTGCCTGTGCCGAGAGTCATCGATAGAAAGAGACACTGATAGAGAAAGAGAGAAAGTGATAGAGTTCCACACACCCGTGGCGCGATTCTGGCAGAGCATCGGGTGTCGGGAGATCATCGCGCGGCTTGGCGCAAACCACCACGAGATATACTGTGCACACGGTTCATACACATACCAAGGCTTCGATGCGTGTTTGTTATGTGTACATAACTCCGCTCGACCACCAGTCATCGGTATGACTCTCGAAAACGGTTTCGATGATGTTGCTCGATGAAGCGTGCCGCTCGGTTTCCCCTGTGGCCACATACCTATACACAAATATGGGAGGAGGGAGCACCTTCTGTTGTTCGTTATTTCATTTTGTCGCTTTTTCCCCCAGATGCATATTTGTCTGGCCATCGGAGAAGTTTAAATCCTTAAGGAAGGTGTCTTAAGAAATGTGACTTAAAAATTAAGAAAATTCAGCATTTCATCCATTTTTGTCGCAGAATTGACGATGTGAATTGACGCTTTTTGTTGTTGTTTAAACAAAATGTGTCGTTTTTTGCTGTTGATTTTTTTAGTAAAACCGAGGCAGATGCATACGTGAAGAATGATTATACCGAAGTAACGAGACTGCATAGAGCGAGGCTGTTATGTGTATGCTTTTAAATATATAGATATATCGAGAGATCGAACGACTGATATTTTTTTCAGGCTCGATCGACCCGAATACCCTCCTCTCCGACAAAACCGATATACATGCGCGTACAATCTCTCGCGGTGTTCTCTCTATCTATCTATCTAGCTTACTCTCGCGGTCTTTCTATCTCACTCTCTCTTTCTCTCGCTCTCTTTTTCATGGCAAGTCCAAATACGTTCTACGAATGGTAAAAAATCCCAGGGTGGGCGGCCGCGAACGCAAAGGGGGTTGCGCGAATAGGGTGCAGGAGTACACGGATGAGGAGGTAGAGGAGGAGGAGGAGGATGAGGAGGAGGAGGAGAGCCGTTCTACCGTTGGGAGGTACGTCGGGGTGGGTGGTGTATTGCAGATCAATACAATTGCACGTTAGTGCTAATAAATAATAGGCGGTGGGAGAGCGAAAAAAGCGCGCATTGCAGCCAACGAACGCAACACACAAATAATACGCGATACATCAACCAGAGGCCGTTCAAAAAAAATATCTAACTATATCTATATTCATATATATGTTTATATACATATATATTCTGTAGGAATAACAATATAGATGTATACTCACGAGGCTCAGGCTTTCTCAATCTCTCTCACTCTCATCCCCTATATGTGGCGGCTCAACCACTGTCCTACCCTCTCGCTCAATCCAACACACAACATTTTTTTCTCTCCCTCGTTTCATCTTTCTCACTCGCCGCGATCTCGCACACCCTTTCCACCTATGAATTCACCACTCTCCCTTCCCCTCTCATTCTCTCCTCGTACTCCACCCTCATGCACATGTCAGTCCCCGTTTTTTTCCATCCACAACACACCTCTCTTTCTCACTCACATCGGCTCTGTTATAACGCTCGAAAAAAAAGGGGGTGCTCCAAGCACCACCCCCCCCACCCCCTCGGGGCACCACCATTTCCGGACAAATAAACTCTAGTCGACGTAATTTTTGGGCTGGACCCCGCCGGACCGGGAGCGACGAAAAGTGAGTATCCTACCGAACGGCGCTCGACCGAAAAACGTGAAATTGTTGGTTGGACACGGAGCAGCACCCCGTTACTCCTCGCCACCCAATTTTTTTTTAACCACCCACCCACAATGCACTCTTTTCTAGTACTCTTCTCACGTATCCACGCCCTTTCCGTTTAATTCCTCATACCTCGCCATTCCTCGTTCTTTCTCTTTCTCTCTCTCTCTCTCTCTCTCTCTCTCTCCCTCTTCCTCTCTCTCTCTCATACACTTTTTCGACTCTACTCTTGCTCCCCCATTTTTTTTATCCCGGATATATCGCTCTGCTCGACCCCGTCAGAGCCTTCTATAAGATGTTATTTCGTGAACAACAAATAGAAGAAAGAAACAAAAGCACTCGAGTTAATAAGTCTTGGGATACGATGGGTATTCGTTTTCCAAAGAGCTCAACGTTTTTTTATATTTCCGATAGTGCCAGAAGAATCCTTGACAAAATATTCACCAACCACGAAGTTATCCCCTGGGCAATACCTTCGTGATGGCTGCGGAGGATTCTAAACACTTTTATTTTTGTTATACCCCCTGCCTCCGGATATTTACACGTATACATCTAGCCCCACATTCATACTTTGACCCGCAGGTTGCCATTAATTAAAGTCCCGTGATTAATGCTATGTGCCACATTTTGCAGTCTGGCGGAATCCTTCAGGTCACACTCGACGAGCTCCCTCCATTTTTCGCCGTTGGAACTCCGTGACTTCCGGTTAAAGCGACATGGCACATGAGAGTCCAAAGCTTTCCAGCGTTTACCATCGAGAAATTGTCGCGTTGTTCTCCTCTCCATGCGACTCGTTCACGTCAGCGTTTGTACGTCCCGTTGTAGATTTTTGTATATGTGTTTTGTGCTATCACAGAACCCGCTCGCTTCCGGTATCCGCCAACCCCTAGCGCCTATAGCACGTGCCTGTCAAACATTAGTTAATTTTGAAAAATGGCACTAAACACTCGCGGACCGTTGGTGAATTGGCTGCTGGAGGTTTAACAGGCCAATCGGGGGAAACATCCCCCGTATATTTTCGTATACATCGATATATATATTTATATACGTAACTGCCGGTTCTCTGCAATCTTCAATATATACAGCTGACTCTCTCGGGAAGCATAGCACACGAAGCCGGTGTGGCAACCAGCCGTTTCGACCAGTTCACCCTCATGCTCGGACGAGTAACCCTCTCTTCTCCTGGAGTCCTCGTTCACCAGAATCCAGGCGTTTTCCTCCTGCACAATGCGTTACTCTCTGGCATGAAAAGAAAAAGACAGAAAAGAGATGATTCTCTCGCACACATTTTCCGCTATTCTCTCTCTATATATAAAGCGGATGCGAAAGTAGCACCTCTCTCTTTTTCTCTCACTCATGTACCCCTTGGCTTCGCCACCAGTTTTTTCTCTGCCGATATACACCCTCGAACATGCTCAACACACATATAAACATCCGCCTGTATACACACCACATGCGAGCGCGAACTTTGGCCATCACCCATACCAAAAGCACCAGCAGAAGCGCTCGCGCACACGTTAATGCCTGAAAAATGTACGGCAATTTTTTATTTTTTTAATGCGCGCCCCGCGTATTTCTTCCTTGTCTTCCGCATCCTTTTTTCTCTGCCGCTCTCTCTCGGTCGCCGTCTATGCGTGATGTAGCGCCCCGGGTTTCCGGAGAATGCCGGGCATCGACGCTCAAACCATCTCCCGTATACATATATTCCATTTTTTCTCTCTCCCTTCCTATCTCCCTCTCTCTCTTTCTCTCCTTTGCTCTTACTGTTTGCTATTGCACCACCCGCAACTCCACATGTGTATACTCTCACTCGCCATACACCCCTCCACCAGTTTTATCCGTTTGCCGAGCCGTTTTTTCGCTCTATCGATAATTTGTTTGGATAATTTCCAATGCTATTGATCTAGATGTACATCCTGGTAGGATACATACAATGGCGCGCCTCTATAACACCGTCCTCGATAGGCGGGGGTACGACACAAAGCCGATCGAGTGTGCGAGGGTGAACGAAAGAGATAGAAAGACCGATAAACACTCAAGTTGGAAAAAGGTGGAATAAAGAGACGGAGCAATGAGAAAGAGACAGAGAGCACACACAGAGAGACACATCGAGATGCATAGCCCAGAAACAACGGAGAAACGATGTTGTGGGCGCACAACTATGAGGACAAACGTAAAGGGGTAGGAGCAACAACAAGAACGAAAAAAAAATGCCAGGGAATCGCGATCGTGAGTTAGTGACGTTTCGCTATTTATCCATCTACGAAAAACTGATATATCCCACATGACAATGTTGCCATATACCCGTTGAGCATCCATCTATCCGTTTTGTGTACGCTTTTGAGGCAAATGTGACAATAGCTGATGGATCACAAATTTTTTTTCACCAAACATCCAATAAGAACGAAACCTACAGCAATAAGGACCACCGTGACGTACGATTACTGCTGAAGAAAACTCTGTTCAGGATTATGTGGACTGCTTGATGAAAGACTCTGATTAGATGACAAGTGACCTTTTCCCAACCCTCATAAAACTGGTCCATACAACTGATGAGTTTACCTTGCGGAGAGTCAGAGCATGAAAAGAAAATCTGTTGCATGTCTTCCACCACGAAAATACCCTGTCATGACCCAGTGTATTGCACAACGCTACCGTTCAACCAGATGCTAACACTTCCCTGTGTATCGTCATGTAAGATCTGCTTCTTCGGAAAGAGTAGATCGCTCTTTTGGCCACTTTTCACTCTCCACTTAATCCCTCGCTGGAAAGGCAGACGAGGTTTGAGGCACTAACAGCCAGCTAAATCGCACTCCGATCTTCTTGCCGGCACATAAATGAACAGGAGAGAAAGAGCCAAAAAGGTCTTCCGTCCTATCCGCAACGAGAAAGTCAAGTTTTAATTAGCTTTTCCGAATTACTGATGTAGCCGAACCTGGCTCACCGCTTTGCCCACCCCTTCCCTACTGCTCGCACGCTTTTCACTACATATACACTCCGAATACGCGGAACAAAGAGAAAAGGTTTAGTCGGAATGGGATCACTAAGAACCATCGCCATCCCTACGAACAGTTGGACTTTCATACATACTCAGACTACCACTACATTTCCGCTCCTTTTCTTATCCAAGTCCGCGAGGTACTTGGACAATAGCCAAGCTGCTGATTATACGGTAATCTTAATGAAAAGTTCCCTTTGGCAAGTTACCACAGCGCAGGGATTTCACTTGTTTTAGAATTCGTCATGATGCCTACCTGTCCTTCCGGGGGCGCTTTTTATTTCCGTTCTTCGAAGGACGCAACAATGATCCATTATCCGAGCGAATACGCAAGGATTGTGTTTGACTAATTACATATTTAAGAAGTTTATCGAATATTTATAATAAAAAAAATTGAAGAGTCCATAAATTATCGAATTACCGGATAATAATTCATTGGAATTCAATTTGTTGCAAGTGGTTGAAATTATTTTCAATTTAATTAGCACACACTGTTAATTCCAGATGGGAATAAATATCTGAGTACTTCGCTCAATAGTTAATAATACGTTTTCGATGTATTTCATTTTCCCCTTTTTTCTGATCAACAATATCATTATTTATCGACTAGCTCACTCTAATTTATAAATATTAATCAAATTTTATTGACCTTGTTTGAAAGCTAATTAAAGGCACTCATATGTGCTCATTATATTCACGATGAACCAAGGTATACAGCAGACTTATAATCAAACCGATAATTTACCCTCTTGATTATTAGTGGCAACGCATAATGCAAAGGAGTATCAGAGAAAAAGTGTGTATCGGCCGGTTCTTTCTTATCGAGCTATCCATCTCAAGGGGACCGGACGGCCTCCCTGATGTTCTTCATAATGAGTCTGAATGAAAAGCTGCCGCGTTCTAGTGTGCGTTTAATGATCTCTTCGTAGATCTTATCACCAACAGTATATGACGCTCGAGCAATCTTATTAAAATCTAACAATGTTGAGCAATCAGTGTGAAATACAAATAAGAATTCGTTCAAAAATCCACTCTTGGACGTCTAATAACTTATCAAATTAATCTCTTTTCGTTATTTACGTATTGACACGATCAGCCTAATTTTGTCAATTGATCTTTTCGTGAACTTCCAAAGTTACAGACTGTAACAATTGATGTTTGTGGATTAAAAAAAAATAGAAATTGGTGAATCTTAATTTAATTCAGAAATCATAGAAAATATGAATCCAATTTTTTGCCAAGTATTTGACGATGCTCGTGCGTTATGTTCTTTTTGAAAGGCTAGTTGGTTCGGCGAACAGATTTGCGATCTAAGTAGCATCCAGATTGTGTAAGTCCGTTGCAACTAAATAGTAGAGTGAGAATGATCAAATGTAACATAGAAAGTAGGGGATGCGAGGCTGTCGAAGCAGAGCGATGAAATAAAGTTGGATAAGAGGTAAAAAAATGTGGAAAAAATAAATTAAAAGCCGATGGATCGTGAGCTGCTGTCGGTCCGATGAAAAGAGAGAAACGAGAGCGATGGAGCTCTGGAGGGGTGGTGAGAGGAAGAAAGATTGGATGGAATCAGCAGTCTGCGAGTAACAATGGGGAGTTCAATTGAAAAAATAATTTAATGTGTCCTTTTAATTAAACAGAGAAGGACAGGTAAAGGACAGAGAAAGAGAGAGAGAGAAAGAGAGAGAGAGATAGAGTGCAGAAGGGCGGGAGAGAGGAGGAGGAAAATGAGAGAGGGTTGCAAAGGGGTGGTGGTTCGGGTGCGAGCGGCAAGGCAAGGCGGAGAGAGAATACGCGGGAGGGTGGAGGCGAGGCTCGGATGGACGCGGAAATTTAAAACCTGATCAATTGATAGGACGGAATGAAAAAAAAAGTAGGGTTGAGGGGTTGCAGGTTGGGGGGTGGTGGGCAGGGGGTGGTCGTGAGGGGAGGGCATCAAGAGGGTGGTGGGTGATCGAAGCGGAGGTGTATAGCGACCGCGCGTTCAGCGAAGCTTCGGAGAGCGTACTGCACGCGGGATGAAGAGGAGGAGAGGGGGGGGGGGGGGGATTCGGGGGGGGTAGATGGGATTGCCGAGCATTATTCTGAAACGCGAATTTGTTCATTTGTTTCTTCCCTCTGTATGCGCCGCGGCGTGTGTGCATCCTTTTATCGACTAAAATCCAGGCTTCCAATTACCGTGCAAATGATTTTTTTTTCTCTGTTTCTTTTTTTTTTTTGTTGTATTTTGTATTTTTTTGTTTTTTGTCGTCGTTTTTTTTTTCTTTTCCTTGTTTTTTTTTTCTTTTTTTTTTTTTCGCTGTATTTTCGTACGCGGATGAACGTACCAACGAGCGAGAACCCTGGCCGTAGTGCGCCCGCGCGTCGTACACGCAACTCAAAAGGAATTTAAAACCACTGACGGAACACCAACCACCCTGGCGAGAAAAATACGTCGGCCAGAGCGCGCTCTCCATGCTCGTGTTACCCGCGCCAGTGGATTTCGAAAATAGTTGCCGCGAAACCTCCAGAACGATGGTAGGTTCCATTGGTAGGGGATTCTGCACGACGCGACTCGACTCCAACAACGCCCGCTGTTTGTTCCTCTTCCAACGAGACGAGTCATGCATTGCGAACGCCACTTCGACACCTTCTATGTCGAAGCAACGTGAGCCTTTCTACCATTTTACGTTTATACATGCATTTATATTTATATATGTATGTGCCGATGCAATATCAGCCAAAAACTATTTCGACGGAAGCCGAAACGCCGTATAACATCACGCCCGTCTACATCCACTCCGATTCCTTTTTTTCGACAAATAAATCGTGCCAAAAATTTCTAAGTACATTGAGCTAGACGTGGGAAGAAAAATTCTTCCGTCCGACGTTCCATTGTCGTCCTGTATCTACTGATTCGAAAATCACCTACAAAACAACCCATAGCCAACGATGATTTTTCAATAAATTTGTCAAATCATTTTAACGAATGTATCGAAATCCCATTTTTTCAATTCGTTGACCCGTTTATTGAACAAGTTTCGAATAAATAATAACCCACTGTTTTTTTTTTTTTGTATATCGCCTTTCAATACATATGCCATTTTGGTGTAACAGATTTAACATGATTTTTGGTATCCGGCTGATGGCATTTGGTATAAATACAATGATGGAAAAATTGGTCAAACTGATGATCGTGAAACTCTCCATGAAAAATCTATACACGTGTAGTCATTGCTCGTGTATATTTGTTTGCGGTTGTGCTTTTACCAATGTTTGCCTCGAGGTGCGAAATACACTCGTATAAAAGCCCCCTACGATCGATGTGTACCGTTCAATAAAATCATCAAGTTGTGATGCCAGCAATACATCCACTACATATGTCGCGTATTTCATGGCTACTGGGACAGTTTTTTGGTGAGAGACGGAACGATTTTCACACGCTTTTACTACGTGTATTCCATTTTCATCATTCAATTAAATCTTAGCCTATTTTCGTCACTTTTTTCACTGGGATAAGAATTAAGTTCTTCCATTAGGTCCAATTAATAAAAATTTAGGTCAATGTCAAAAATGTTCACAGTCTCAAATGCAAAGTCATTGAACAATGAAGTAATAAAATTGATGGGAAAGCATATCAACAAAATGTAGTAAAAATAAATAGTCTTCGAGATTACTTAACTTGTTAGTTTTGTCAAACGAATGAAAATTGTTTACACGAGAAGAACATAAATTCACACATGCACAGACTCATTGAGTACTGAATGGATTTGAAGTGGATTTCAAGATTGAAATTTCATCGTGTGTACCATTACTAATACTGCACAGAGACTACATTTCCGTTCATCTGTGAATTTTAGGTTGAATATGAAGGGCAATATGAGACTTCTGAATCTAATATGGCTTGAGATGGCGACGAAGCATGAGATCGAGCATCTGGCCATGTTTTCCATACATTCGTTGGCAATCTTCTCTTCCACCCTCTTGGTACCAACGCTCCTGGTCATCTTGGATATTGAGACGAATTTCATCCTAGTGGAAGATATGAAATTTGAATTGTCCGAGAAGTGAAGCTCATCGAAGCTTTCGCGTCCATTTCGCGCGTTTCCTACATTTGTGTCTCCAATAAATTCCCTTACGGTTATCCTTTGCAAGATTAACAAACCCAACTTTCAATCGACTCATTCTTTCGTTGTGTAACAATAAAAATAATTTAACGGTTCCACCGGTTTTATTCGTAACTTCCTTTTTATTTTATCCCTCGCTGATGACTTGACGGGTCGTCATCGATATTGGCAAAAGGTCAGAAAATCTATGGAAAGGTCAATAACGTTGTAAAGTTATCTCTATAGATATATAAATGCATGTGGATAAATATATAGATGGATTTTCATCGAATGTCGAATTTGCGATGTATGCTGATTCTAAATTCTAATGGACTAACTGGTAAGCGTATAACAGAGCAGTGGAAGTCGCGGATAAATAGAGTAGTATTTGATGCGAGTGAGTTAAAATGAACGAGAGTGAGAGAAAGAGAGAGTGGAGAAGAGAGGGAGAGAGAGAGAGAGAGAGCCAAGAGAGTACAAGCTGATTGCCGACCATCGTGTCGATTGGAAAGGTAATCAAGTAAGTAACGTTAACTAGGCGTACCTTTGCTCGTTACCCGACACCGGCAAAACTGAAACTGACGTTCTGCCTCGTGTTCATAAAAAACTGTGGGCTAGAAGAGAAAGATAGATGCGAAAGAAAAAAAATAAAAAGAGCGATAATTTGTCACCCACGACGAGTGTTTGCCATCTCACTTTGGGACGTGTCTGACAACGACGTAAATTTCTACTAGCAATCCCATACGTCTATGAATACATATATAAATATGTTTATATAGTTAACTCCACTATTTCTCTGTGTCTTTCTCTTTTGCTCTTCATTCGGACGATTTCATAGCATGTTGAATCGATATTTCTGCAAACGTGGAACAAAATTGTGAGAGGGAAGGATCTTGCTTCTTCTTCATCGTCGTCAATGTTGTTGTTGTTGTTGTTGTTGTTGCTTGTACGACACACTTGGAATTTCGGAGTGTGACAAACGTTGCTCACGTTTGTTTCATTTTCTTTTGTATTTTGTTTTCTCGTTTTCTCTTTTTCTTTCCAACTGGTAGATTACTGTGAACCACGAACACGGTAGTTTTCGTCAATGACGTTCGAAGTTTATACACGTTGAAAGTTAACGCGTAGACGCCTTCGTTGATACACATCGGTGCAAAAAGGGGTAATGGTTTCTGGTGGAAATATGCACTCTGGTTCCATTGTATCCAATGTTTAAAATTTTGTGTATATATATTTATAATAACACAGACATATGCACATGAATATGTATTAATAATGCTTTTATAAATTCATATAATCAGTGTATGTGTATATTTATGTGTGTGTGTGTGTGTGTGTGTGTGTGTGTGTGTGTGTGTGTGTGTGTGTGTGTGTGTGTGTGTGTGTGTGTGTGTGTGTGTGTGTGTGTGTGTGTGTGTGTGTGT